>JAPZDX010000021.1:26844327-26862795 GCA_029783625.1 Naso annulatus
TTGCTTTGGGACATTCAGATCCTTTGTTAGGCTCATACACAAAGGCTCAACATTTCTGCTTTTGCAGCTTTGCATCTGAAAACGCAACCCATGTCAGTCATTGTTTCAAAATAGTAAAACTCAGCTTGTGAAAATCCTAATATGTAGCTACAACTGGCTTCTTCTCTGCAGATGTGTTTGGTTCTTATGTATGTGGTCTGGTAAACCCCAGCTGTCTGAGTCCATGTTTGTAAAACAGACAGTTGACACTGAAGTTCCAAAGTGCAAATGCTCTGACATTGAGTTTATTGCTAATTTTGCTCATGATCAAATAACCAAAAAAGCTTGACTTTTACTAGAGGGATCTTCCACTTCATCTATTTTTGCTATTGCAAGAAGAGGTACTACCTGTACTGGACTTTTCCCAACAGTAGTAACAGCGAGGTCCTGAACTTGTGGTGCAGTGTAAGAGTTGCAAACATGCCAGTGGAGTTCAGTGTGTGTGTGTGTGTGTGTGTATGTGTATGTGTATGTGTGAAGGATGCTTGGAGGTGGAATGCTGACCATGCTGGGACTTTGGTATGGCAGTGATGGGAGTCCTGGCATGGGAACATAGCACAGTGTCACTCTGGCTATCAGGTTCCTGTCCATGCTAAATGTGGAGGGGTACAGCAGCCCATACAGCTCCACTGAGGATATTTTAAAAGATTTTCAATTAGCACCATCATCATAAATTATTCTCAGTCCATGTATTAAGGCTGTTGGGCCACTGCTGCTGCCGTTTTTCATCATGAATTTAAGAACAACAGTTACGTTTTTGTACACAGTACCGTGACACGTCAGCAATGTGAAGACAGACTTGGGGACTTGCAGCTGAGCTTAGAAGAGGAATCTGACATCTGTCTTTCATGGAGGGACTAACTTGGAGCACAAGTGACAAGTGACATATACTGTTTGTATGTGCAGCATCTGTTGTTGACATGCAAACGTCGTATCAATATCCATTTAAATTGTTTTTGCAGTGAAGAGACATGTAAAAAAAGGAAAGTGAGGGGTCCAGCTGTTTTCTCTCTTTCAGCTGTCTAGTGTGGTGCATTCACTGAGAGCAAACAACATGTTCCCGGCAAGGTTGAAAAACAGTCGGGCTTTCAGTGACGAGAGAGCAACAGCCTCTGCAGTCAGCCTCTTCATGCAGCAGCACTTCAAACTGGAATAAACCAGCTGCCGAGAAAGATCATGAAGAAAAAGCCCTTGAAAAAAAAGGAAAGAAAGAAAGAAAAATTGCTTCCCCCTCCGCCTGCGATCAGTCTATCTGTAGCTCCATCTCTGTTCCTTCCTTTGTGCCCTATGAGAAAAACAGAGGGAGTCTGTGCTCACAACAGATGGAGGGCTGACTGCAGTGCTGCTGTGTGTGTGAGCATGTGAGTGTTCATGGGCAAACGCTGTTAAAAAGTTCAAAACCAGTGGCAGAGTTTCTTCATGTACTTTTCTACAGGATACATTAAAAATACCTGCAGATGTTATAAAAGTCATTCTGTGTTATTCCCAAATCTTTCTCTATATGTGACATTCAGTCTAATCTGCAACTAATCCTGATGCAGTATGAAACCAACACTGTGATGCAGACTTGAAGTAAACTTGAAACCTCCAGTGCTGAAACTTTATATGCAAATATGTAAAGAATGGTATTGCATAATCTATGCATAAATCTTAAAGTAAGTCATTTGAGTTGCAGATTAGTTTGTGTAGGCAAGATGATGAACTTGAAGACAAGCTACAGCCTATGGGATGCTGGGACAAAGGAGGATAAGAAGAGTATGATAAGCTTGTAGCTGGAGCACACAGATTACAGGCAAAAACTTTATATCAGACTTTCAGACTATCAACTCAGTGCCAGGTGTCTTTGACAGAAGTCAGTCGCACTTGGCACTGAAGGGTTAGTCTGCAAGTCTGTGCTAAAGCTCTGCCCAGTTATCCATGCACTCTTGCAACTTGAAATTTGACCTTTGAAGTTTCTTATCTGCAGTATTGTGATGTTCTGAGAGCACTGGACAGGCCTCTGTGTGAGTAGGTTGAAGCGTGTTGAAGCTTCCTGTACTGTATGATGAGCTAACATGGAAAGCCTATAGAGCACAGAGTTTATTGAACAGGGAGGTTACATTTGGTTTGAGGCTTCTGGACATGAAGGAGAAGAACAGATTGGTTAAATGATTTTTCTCGCAACAATACAATCAAAATAAGTTGCAGAACATGCTGATGGGGTCTAAATTTTAGACAGTAACGAGCCTGTTGAGTCCCACAGGGACACACATACAGGCGGCTTTGAAAGCTGTAGTATCACTCACATTAACAACATCAGTTACATTTGTACCACTTTAAGAATGATAGTCGTATCCTAAATTCATAAGATTCTTACTCAGAAAAGAGAAAATTGCACTAATTGGTTACATGGGTTTAGCCTTAAAAATGTCTGAAAATGTAAATAACATCTGGTCCATGAAAAACACAGTAAGCAAACTGAATAAACTGGTTGGTTTAGGTTTATGGAGAGTGATAAGGTGTGTGTCAGGAGTGCCAGGAAGGACTGAGCTTCCTTGTTGATCTTTTCCTATCATCTCATTTGGCAAATAGAGAAGAATTAATGTTTGACTCAAAGCAGTCAGACTTCCGGAGAAGCATGTGTGTTAATGATAATATAACAGTGGCTAAATTCTGTCAATTATTGAGGTTATCAACTGCAGAGGCCAGACTGTTTCCTCAGAGGGTCAGACTGTGTGACTGCTACATCACTAATGTATTATTTTCAAGAAATGTGCGTTAAGTGCAACACATTTAACGGGACTTGTGTATAGTATTATTTCAGTGTAATTGTATAAACAGGAAAACAATTAAACATATTTGTTTCTGTAAGCTGCACATGAAGATGTTTCACTTCCTTTGGCTTCAGTAAAACAGCAAACAGAAACGAGAACTTTTCGGATGCATTGGAACTTCAGTCCCTCTCGGTGGATCCGTTCCTGCATAACATTTTCAGGCCGTTTGTAATTTTGGTTTTTCCATTGTTTCGAGGAATGTGTGGGCTTGCATCGCCGCCGTGCTCCGTGCCTCGGTGCAGAGATGTGTGTTTTGTGTGTCTTTCTATTATGTCACAGTGATGATGTGGCGCTGGCAAGCAGGCGAATGGGGGCCTTAGCCCGGCCCTCACCCTCCATGCCGAACGTGCCTGGTCACAGCACGCTGCCGAGAACCTCTGGATCACAAGGGCTTCTGGGTAGTGGGATTAGCTGGTGAGAGGAAACAGCTGAGGCCTGTGTAGCGTCAGCACTTGCTAATCAACACTCCCACCGCACACACATGCATGCACGCTGCCCCAATCTATGCTCTCCCCCAATAATCCCCTCCTCCTTTTTTTCAATCCGCAGGGGTCAGACACCCACAAAGGCCTGGGCCCACAAAAGTCAAAGGGGGAGGGAAAGAGGGGAAGGGACAAAGGCATGCTGAGGTGCTTGGTCAAAGCTGACAGGGCTGCTGAGTCATCATTGATGCTGGTTCAAACTGATAACGTGCAAAAATTCCAAGTGAAGCCGACGTGATGTCGCTTGATATTTGAAATATCAGTTTTGGGTTAAAGTTTGGGAGCACTTATTCCTCTCTTTACCCTACGGTTCCTGCAGGTTCCTGCCTCACAGAGGACGTTTAGATATCAAAAACTGCCAGCCTCAGTTATGCAATAGCAATGACATTCATGCCTTTGCAGGGATCATTGTGTGGCTTTTGTTCCAGCTCAACCGCCTACAGCTCACGCTCGTATTTTCCGACCAAATCAATTAGAATAAAATCAGGTTTTGACGTAATACGCAAGTCAATACACTACAAGTGAAATCGACTGACTGCTCACGAAATAGGTCATGAGTAGACAAACTGGTACCAGAATGAAAGCAGCCCTATTTAAAGATAGAAAGCTGCAACCTATGCAAGTTCAACATTGACTTAAGCCTGAAACAAATCAAGCTACAAAGATTTGAGAACCACTTTGTGATGGGTGATTGATGGCAAAATGTTAAGTAAATGTTAACACATTTGAGTAAATAAGATTTGAGTGAAGAGAGGGCCAGCTAAAGCAATTATTTGATGCTTGAGTTTTGTGTATTTGAGATTACGAAAGAAATGTTCCGATATGTTTTAAGTTGCACGCTCATATCCTCCACCTTTGCTCTGCAGCAGGCCAGCATGTCCTTTCTTGTGCATGCATCATTCAGCGTGGATCAATAAATCATGTTTTGCTGCTATATGTCGACCTGTGACTGTGGTCGACTTGGCCTGCAGCCCTCAGCCTCTATGAGGTTTCACTGGGAGTTTCCTAGAGAGGCTTGCTGTGACTCATCCATGCGTCTTTTCAGTACATCATATTTAGCATCTGCTTCATCAGAAATGTGCACATTCATTCTGACTTTAACAGCTAATCCTTTTGATGTGATCTTCAATTTAAAACCCATATGATTTAAAGATACTGAATTTGTCAGCATTTTATGACAATAGAAGCAAATGAGCCTACAACTGAGGTATGAAATTGAAGCAAGTAATTTGGCGCTTTTAATCACTCCGACCTGAGGCAGTGGCATAATTCAAGTAAGCGGCACTTTTGCAAAGAGGAAAGTGCTGCTTTTCTGTTTTTTCTTTTGTTGTTATTGTTTTTTTCTCTCTCTCTGTCTTCTTCTGTCTTAAGGAAGCCTCAGTTAACTTTTGGAAATGTTGGTCTGCAGTGGTCAGTGTGGACATGCACAGACAGAGGAGATCCTGAACCGTCTGCACCACATTTGGCTTAGTTTGAGGAATAACAACAGATATTTCTGCTGGCTGTCTGACACATGCCCTATAAATAAACTTTTATTATAAGTAAGGTGCATTTTAAGTGAATTTGTCATGTCTTATCACTAATTAATTAAGACCTGGGACTGTAATATCATGCAACTTTTGGGGGGCAAGGCCAGGTGCAGTTTTTAAATCACCTCTAGGGGCAGTGTTGCACCAATTATTAGTGGATAATCTGCGTCCAGCAGAGAGGCAACCCCTGTGCTTCTAATCTAAACCTGTCATGACCCAAATAAAATAGTTTTCTATCAGTATAAAGCAATGGGAAATAATAATTCATTTCTACCTTAATTCTGTCTCAAAAAAAAAGAAAAATATGTGTAAGTGTGTGTGTCTTGGACAAAAATTCAAATGACAGTTTGTTGCAATTTAGAACAAAATGTTTATTTAAATCAAAAGGAAGAACTAGACAAAAGGTTAAATCATTCAGAACGTAGTATATTCATAGAATATCTATACATCGTCATAATGGACAGACAAAAGGATAAAAACAAACATACAAATGGAGAATGAAGAAAATTCAGTGAGTGATATTGCACTTTGTTTCTAAAATGTTTCAGATCCCGTCCCCCAGGTTCTTTAACTCTGAACATTTCAGTTCCTGCCTTTATTCGGTCAGGAGTTTAGCTTAGTTTTGACACTGGACTACTCTGCGGCCCAAGCAAAATGGACTATGGAATCGACCGACCTGAAGCAAACATGTAAGCTTATTTATTACTGTGTAGCTTGTATCAGTTTCCCTAAGACGAAACCCAAACAAAAGACTACAAACAAATAGATCAGGACAGAACGGGAGTTTCGCACAGAAGAAGCAGTTTGTTATCCCACATTACCTAAATGTTTCTCAGATGGGGGGGAGGGGTGCTGATCAACAGCTGCCACCCCCCGGCCTGAGGGAGACCAGAGAGCTCAGGGAGACTTGCTCTGAAGGGTTGCTCGATAAACAAGAAAGCAAACTAAACCAATGCCCAGAAATACGAGGAAAATAATTATCGTCAACCCTCATCAGCTTCAGAAAAAGTACCACAATCCAGAGGCTTGTCCAGGATGTCGTTTTTTTTTTTTAAAACACTTGCCTCTAAAAAGGACTTTTGTTTCCTCTTCCCTTTTTGTCCTTTTGAATAAACACGGAAAAGGTCTAAAACACGCAGATGTGTACAAACATAACAAAGGAGAACAAGAGTTTACAAAGACACTGAAGAATGAAGAATTAGATCAGGTCTTTTCTGTGTCAAGGCCACTAAGATAAGATCACTTTATTATTAATCTGCAGTTTGTCGATTACTGTCGGAAGCTGTATACGTCGTTGCAGCTGGATCTCAGAGTGCACGCACACACACACGCACACACACACACACACACACACACACACACACACACACAACACATACAAACTGGTGTCAGCTACGTGTAAAATGTAAACTTAGAAAAAAAAGTCACTAATCTTAACAAAAATTTAAATAATGTATCCATGTCCTACACAACACTGCTTTACTGAAAACTCCTCTAGCATGACGCGGTTAGTAGCAAATAGTTTTTCTCCAGACCTTCACCACTGAATGCTTGGTTTTTTTTTCTTATTTTCTTATCAAAAAAGTGCTGCTTTTCTTTTTTCTCGACCATGCCAAACTTCTGTTGTAGCTGGTCTTTTGTGTTGAATGAGTTAGAAAACCAATGTATTTCTCATGTCAACCTACGACTACTTGTTCTGACCAGTCTCAACAGACGTTCAGCATCGTCCCCAGCTTGCAATTTGCGCTGGGTTTGCTCCATTGACGCAGAAGCAGAGTCACTCCTCTTTTTCCTCCTTTTTTTTTAAAAACAGCATTCTGGCTTCACTGGTCTGGTCAAATCGGTTTGTCGGATGAAGCGGGCAAGTGCAGCAGGACAAAAAGGGAATGTGATTAATCTCAGAAAGCTGCCTTGCTTCTCTGCAGGTCTTTTCTCTCGTTTTGGTAGTTTGAAAAAAAAACAAACAACAAAAACAACTCATTATTTTTAACAGTGCAATTTTAAAGAAAATCTAAAACTTTTTTTTTTTCTCTTTTTTTCTCCAACCGTTTGGCAAGTGAGAAGACCACCTGAGACAGTGCTTTTTGGGCAGTTATGCAAGCCTGGCTTGCCCTGAGATTAGGAGTAGAGGGGCTGCAGGCAATTAGGGTGAGTCCCTCCACAATGTACCACCCTCTTTGTTTCACACACTCAAACACACTCACGCACAGACACACTTCAGCTACAATTCGAGTGGCAAATGCAGGTCTGCAACCCACCTAGTCCAAATCCAGAGCAACCTCAACACAAAAAAAAAGGCTAAAAGCTATTCTATGATTGGAGCTAATTACACAGAACTCAACTAAAAGAGGAGGGAAGCCACACATGGATCCAAGCTGAGGAGGCAACATCTTAAAGAGCTTCCAGATGGAGATAGTGTGCTGCAGTTGTAGTGTAAGTCCAGTCTAGTTGTGTTAAGTCACTGAGGAAATGTCATAAGGAGGAAAAGAAAAATTCTTAAACAGCTTAAACAAGTTCAGTGCATTGTTCTCGTCCTTTTCAGTCTCTTTTTCCAAAATCAAATCCTGTTCTCAGCGTTGCTCAAAGTTATGCAGATAAAAGTCTCAAAAAGTTAAGCCTGCAGTCTCGTATTCTTAGTCTGGCGCATTACAAGGCTGAAACCAAACTATTAGTGATTTTTTTTTCTATTCTCATTAAAACAGAGCCACACAACTCAAGTAAAGAATAAAATGTGCAAAACAAAATCCCAAAATGAGGCAGGAGGACCAAGTCTTTGCTCTGTTGTTGGTGGTTAGAACGTTGTTGATTTTCTCTCTTCATCCCGTTTCCTTTAGGTGATTCTACTGAAGTCTGGACATGATTAGTCCTGCCCTTTGTGTGAGGAGCCATGTCCTTATGTGCCATGAGTACAGAAGAATCGAGGGTTAAAGAGGAGCTTGGCAGGCGGAGCCTGGCTGATTCTTCCTTGTCACTGTTAATGCTATCAGCGGGGCTCTCGCTACTAGTGGGGGGTTTTCAGACGGACTGAATATGTGTTCATCTGTACATATCCAGTGGTCAGCGGGCTGACACAGGAAGGAAGTGTTACCCCAAACTCCTATCTCTGTTTCTCTTACTGAGGGAAGGCAGGAACAGATTTGTCCAACCCAACTCAACTGTGGGTATTTGTCCAAGTCTTTGTTGGTTGGTTGGATACTTTCCTCTTGACGTCAACAGTGTTGAAGAGAAATAAACAAAGCTGAGCCTCGCAAGCAGGTTCCTTTGAGCTCCCCAAGTCGCACAGGGGAATTTTGGGAACGCCCTTCAGCGAGATGGACAGGCGTCAAGCCTGCGCTCCTCAGTACGGCTGGCGTGATCGGGGTTAGGATCAATCTTGAGTGGAGAAGAGAACAGACAAAAAGGATTTATTTAAGGAACACAGAGCTGATTTCATTTAATCTATGATAGCAAAAGAAATGGCCAGATGCTTTGCTTTATTTCATTTGGTCCTTACCTCAGAGTACAGAGGCGGAGGCTGGAAGCGGAACTCATGAATGTAGGCGAAGAGAGGCCCGTCCAGCTCCTCACGGGCCGCTGGCACATCCAGACTGCTCTGCCTTTGCTCTTCTGTCACAATTTCTGCATAGCTTGGAGGAGCTGCAGGCGCAGAGAGAGCCACATGTTAGCATTCAAGAGAATCACATTCAGAGTCAGGTCATAATGTGAATCATGAGCAGGGGATCCAACCCACCTTCAGGCCTCTCAGGCAGCCCCATGCCCAGCCAGCTCATGCTGCACTGGCTGCTGACGCTGGAGGTACGGGAGCCGAAGGGGTGTAGAGGGATGGTTCCGATGACCAGAGGCAGGTTCAAGGACAGGTTAATCGCTCCTGGTATGTCCACATACACCTGAGCACAAGACATAAAGATACCACGGCAGGTTAATATATGCAAGTCATGCTGGAATTCAGCATGAAATGAAACACCTGTCTAATTCTCCATAAGATAAAAACCTTACTAGTTGGGGTTAAAAAGGTTGTTCAGCAAAATGTGGGTCAATGATTTGAGGTCGGTTGCTTATGCAAGGTAGAGCACTCGCCTGGTGGCTGTCTGTTTGCAAGGTAAAGAGGTTATAAGCGCCCTCAAGGCAGGTGTTACCAAAGATATTCCGGGCTAATGCTCTTAGCAGCATGGAGAGAGAACACCTGGTGCAATCCAAGGCCCAGATTTGGCCAACTGAGCTGAGTCAGCCAGCTCCTTTACCAGGAGAGTCTTTGGCTTACTAGGAAATATTGATTCTGTACTGATAATGACGCTGAGTATTGGTAATAATGAGGGCAGGAAGAGACACACGTGTCTACTCACCATGAGGGAGTACTCCACTCTGATAATGCTGCAGTCCAGAATGGAGGGCGAGACAGGGGGGATCTTCAGCATCTTGCCGCTCCAGGTCTCTGTTTTGCCCGAGGACAGAGACTCTCCTCGCAGGTTGGCCACCAGCTGCTTGACCTCCTTCATCTTCCCTTTGGCATAGAAGGTCTGGGTCTGGTAGATGGCTGCCTTTGGCACCACCATGCGGGAGGAGCAGTTCTCAATCTCTGCAAAGATCTGGATCGACTCTCCTGGAGAGTTGGGGAGGACAGAGGAGAGGTTAACCTAGGGTTCTTTACATATTTATGCAATATGCAATCACTAGTAAAGGTAGTGATCTGCATAAAGTCATAACTTAAATTAATTATTAAATTTTTCTCACCTGGTGTGTATCCCTTCCTTTCAATTTTGGCACTTAGGGAAATAGGACCTGAGGTGCAGAACCAACAGCAAAGTGTCTTGTCTTTCGTGCCGGCCTGTGGTGACTAAAGAGGGAAGAAAAATGAGGAATTTGCAAAAGAAATTGTCATATGTCCCACACCCAAAAACTGAAAAATTGATCAAAAATAATAATGCACCTGCTACTCTGTTCCAGCTATCCACCAATTTATCCATTAAAACTAAACCACACTGTCATTTTGACACCTTGTGCTGCTTCAAAATAACTTACCAGCAATAATGGAGTGTTGATGTCAATGTGCTCAAAGACTGTAAATTCCTTCTTGGTCTTCATGGGCAGGAGCCATGGCCTGTGGAGTTCTGCCTTTACCCAATAGCGCACACTGCCGTGCTTCCCTTCAAAAGAGGTAGCCAGAGGTCTACAGGAGAGGAGGAAATAGGAGAAAAGAAGAGACAGAGTATTTTAACTCAAAGGCTCACTTAGGACAATGCTCATAAATGTTTATAATGATGTGTAATATTGAGACACTTACGTCTGTGGAAGCTCGAGGCTGAATGCATACTCATGTCTTCCTGAATGGATAGTGGTAAGTCCTTCCTCCGAGTTGTCATCGTCTGAAAAACAAGGAGGACAATATTCCAAACACATGTATACCGTACCTGCGTAAAATGCTCTACGAAGGCATCTGAAAGTCATACCAAAAAACACAGGGTGGGGGAGACAAGAGAGAATAAAGGGAATTTACTATCATATCTGTGTTTTTTTTTAAATTATTGTATTGAGAGAGAAAAGCAGCAGACCAAAGAAGCTGATTGCTTGAGATGCCAGACACTGAGCATGCAAGATTGTGCTTTATAATTAACAAAGAACTAGATCCTATTTTGGCATTTTATGAAGAAAATAGCTACGGGGGAAACTGGCCTATTTTGGAGGAATAATAAAAACCTTTCATTGCCTCACTAGCAAGGACCAGTTTGTTTTCAATTTAACTCTAAAATAAAATGTAAAAAAATCCAGACTCTTTGTATTGTCAAATAGCCTTAAAATGTTTAAAAACTGGAATTAAAATGATTTTCCAATCAAACATAAAGAGTGCATTTTGCAGAGCGGGGTCGACAGGCCGGGTGTGCTTCTGCCAGCTCAGCACTCCCTCCCCGCAGCAGCAGCCGTGTGGTAAACAAGTGCCGAGCTGTCAGTCAAACGGCAGACTCCAGCAGGAGGAGACCTGCCTAAACCGGTGTGAGCAGCTTCCCACAGCCGCTCTGCTCTCATTACGCATTCACTGTGCGACACAGACAGCAGCCACACTACTACAAGCCTGCTCCGACCACCAACCACCGCAGTTTCCACCGCGTGCATCCTGTGCAACCTCACGGAAAATGTTACTCTAAGAGCCAAATGGAGCTTTAATTAAAACGTTTATTTGCAGCAATGCAACCCGTGATTATAAACCTTTTACTCTGCTAATAATGAACATTTGCATTAAAATGATATCTAACCAAACCCAATTTTCCCATTACACAAACAGCAGGCTGCTGCAGAGTGAACCAGAAACTATGCGTCCGTCAAATAAAAGTCATAACAGTTACAAAAGGACAAAAATATAAAGCTAAACCTGCGCCATTACAGAAACTTATACGCAAATTAAGAGGCTCACAAAAGGTTGATTTTTTTTCTCAATCAAAAACACATCAACCAATCTGCAGATGATGACACCATTTGTGTTTGGGACATTAAAGCTGCTGACAATAGGGACAATGCATATTATACAGATGAGAATAAAAATTATACTTCAGAGGAAAAAACATATGCAGATTAAGGATGTATTAAGAGAAAATACATTATTTCCGACTAAGAGCTCCATTTTGAATTTTAAATGCGCTTCTATCTGCTCTTCGTATGTTGCAGGTTTCTTAATTAAAAAGTTGCAGGATTTTCTGTCACTCTCTGCATGAGGCTGATGTCATTGCCCACACATGAGCACCTCAGCCAATCACAAGCCGACGAGGGAGGGCCCACGCGCGTGGCTCCGCCCTCTTCAGGTCCAGTTTTCTGAACAGGATTGAACCGCTTTGAACAATGGGTGGAAACTTAAGAAAAGCTATAAAGAAACGCCCAATATTAAGCATTTCTACGATGAAAATGTCCAACAAAGCCGCAGATACATCATCGTAAGTTATTACTCTGTCGTCCTGTGTCCCCAAAACGGTGTTTTATTGTCGTTTTACACTTGAAACACTTTGAAAAACACAGTCGCCTGGGCTGCTCATTCATTCTGACATCTTGTCACAAACAAGTAAAGATGGAGCTCTGTCCAGCCAGTGTCGCAAAAAACAATTATACCAACACCACCACAATAACAGGCTACAGCACGAAAGTTATCCATTTATATTTCTTGAATATTCTCATGTTTTTATGACTGTTTCTGCGTTTAGGACAACAGCATCCCCCATTGAACCTGAGCCCCAGCCAGCACAAAGAGCATCTCACTCAGTTTCTCTAAAACTTCTGCTAAGATTAAATAAATAAACTCTCTTACCTCTCTCGTGTCCAATTAAAACATCTTTGTGATTTAGATATTCCACTTCTTCTGTGTAGTTTTGCGTGTAGGCAGTGTTGGATCCAGCATTTCGCGATTCAGTCCAACGAACTTTTGCAAATCCTTTCGCGTGGATTTTGAGAGATTTCACGCGGATTTCTCCCGTGACTTCGATGACCACCCTCCCTGAGACGCAGTCCCCGCTGGAGAACACGGGAACATTGCTGTCATTGAGACAGTCGTAGCTTACTGTGAAGCTCTTTACCTTTCCTAGCACCATGGTGGAAAGAGATAGGCTACGGAGACCTTGAAATAAAAAAAGAGTCTATGAAAAAATAATCTCATATGAAAAAGAGATGCAGTTTTTAGACACTGATCAGTATCTCTGCCCTGCAAAAAGCAGTAGGCACGATCAGTGGCTTCTCTGCGAGCAGTTCATTGAGATGTGTGATGGCTGAATAACAGCAGAGGATGCTGTTATCATCCGCCTCTCTGCGAGTTGGTCTCCAGTCAAAGACGAGGAAACCCCCGTAGCTCAGCTCACTTTAAGCGACAGGCTGAGTGAAAAACAACCTCGTGCGCATGCGCAGGGCTTCACTGCCCCCTCCTTCCGCCTTCTGGAACAAGGCAGAGAAGTGTGGCACTCAGCCAAATGACAAGTTTGGTCAAACAGCTGAAAGATTGCAAAAAGAAAAATATTCCCCACAGTTGTTTTATACACAGTATGTTGGTATTTTATTGTGAAACATAGCCTGTTGTGTAGCTTATTTAAAATACATCAGTGCATCTACCCCAAGGGACTGACCCCAATTTATTTCTAGACTTTTAATTCAAAGATTAATTACAAAGAAAGAAAGGATATGTTCTCTGGCTGAATCAGAAATAAATGAAAATACACATTTCTTCTCATCATGATATGTAAATATAAAGTGATCATTCATTGGTTGTAGGTGACATCCCCTCAGAATGTTTTCCCTCCAGACTTATTTATAGGCATACATCCACACATCCATCTGTAACATAATCAATACTCAGCTTACTGCAGCCTCTACATCAGTGTGTTGAACAAAAAACTGCAGAGCTGAATTTTGCACAATGCTTGCATGTAGAATTGATGGATAATATGTAGGCCAGTGATTCAAGGGAGGAAAGGTAAACAGACCTCCAGGACGCTTCACATAGGCTTTTCATCGATCACATGTGTTGTTGTTGTATTTAAGATCTAAATGGCCCATGAATATATGGGGGTTGGGATTCTCGTTGTGTTGAACTCACATTTACAGAAAAACAACTCTGAGGGGGCGAAACGCCACCTGGCGGCCATCCAGGCCTCTACAACGAGCTGCAATATCACCTGTTGAACATGTAATGTGTGTCACGTGTTTTCAAAAATACTTTAGGACTGCGACACTGTTTTCATCCATTGTGGTGATTATTTATTTAAGCTAAGGTGTCACATTAATTCAGCAACACAATCAGACAATAACTACCGATCAGTTACAGGAGTTTGATGACATCTAATTAAAACTAAATGAATTGGAATTAAGTTTCACGCCACCTCCTGTTTTTAGGTGTGTCATTTGAAGTTCATTTGATTTCTCTTTTTAGCCACCTTAAAATTTTGTTACTCACATTGATTGTATTGATCACGACAGTAACAGCTCATCACAAATTGTGCTGCACATATGTTTTATTAAAAGACAAACGCTGCCCTCTAGAGTTTATTTTTTGTCATTGCATGTTTTAAACGATCACGCTTTTTTTCTCTGTTTATGTTTTTTAAAAATTATTTTTTAGCAATTGTGATGTTTAACAAAAATGTGTTTATATATCTGTAACTTTTAAGCGTTTTTTATCTATGTTTTTTATTCCACTTTGCTTCATTTTAAATTCTAAAATAAAACTCTTATTTTGAAAGCGTTACCTGGATGTGTATGAAGTTCCTCAACCGAAAATAAATAACCAACACTCACAGACGAAGAGGATCACTGTGTAACTGTGTTCTGTGACGAATGTTGTCCAGTCTTGACAAATCTTCTTCTTCTTCTTCCTCTTGTTTTTTTTTTACAACGTCAGATCGTCACATCGGAAGGAGGTGAAACGCTGTCATGAACAGAGGAGTGTTGATTTTGCTTTTCCTGATTCAAACTTATCGTCAAAGTTTGTGTCAAAATGGAACCAGACCCAACATTGTGATGGTGATGAGTGATGCATTTGTAAGTACGAATTAAGACAGTTTAGTAATTTATTGCTGTATGCAAGTCAGCTGTTTTTATTTATTTTATAATATTATATGTTTTAAGGTTGAAGCACTCTTAGAGGAAATAATGTTTGGCTGTGTATCAGAATCTGCATTTAAGAGTCAGTTTACCTCTTTCTGCAGGATGGGCGATTGACCTTTGATCCTGGCAGCAAAGTTGTGCAGTTGCCCTATGTAAACTACCTCAGGGAGCTTGGTGCCACGTTCCTCAATGCTTACACCAACTCACCCATCTGCTGCCCCTCAAGAGCAGGTCGGTCACCCGCTGAAAGTCACGAGGGTTGCCCTCTAAATTCCATTGAGAGTGGTTGTAATGATAAATCTGTTTAATCTTTGTCCTCAGCAATGTGGAGCGGTCAGTTTGTTCACCTCAGTCAGTCTTGGAACAACTACAAGTGCCTCGACGCCAATGCAACAACATGGATGGATTTGCTGGAGTCAAATGGATACGTTACGAAGATGATGGGCAAGCTGGACTTCACCTGTGGGAGTCACTCTGTCAGGTAGGCAGACATTCTCAGGGATGCAGACAAGAAAGTCTGTAAAGTTGAGCCTGTAACTCAAATAAAAAAAACCCCTTTGTTTCTTTTTCTTATCCCAGTTCACCAAACTAAGATCGCTATAACACATGCACACTCAAATATACAAAAGAATTGTTTGTGGCCTACTGTGTGACTGATAAGCAGCAACGTACTGTCTATATTGGCAGCTGTTTTTCCAGAACAGTGTGAATCATCTTCTCCTGACATGTTTCTTTTCACTTCCTTATTTCTGCCTGCATGTTGTTGGTTTGTGCAGTAATCGAGTCGAGGCCTGGACACGAGATGTGCCGTTCCTCCTGCGCCAAGAGGGCCGACCTGTTGCGCAGCTTGTCGGGAACATGTCCACAATAAGAATCATGAGAAAAGACTGGGAGAACACGGACAAGGCAACGCAGTGGATCAAACAGAGAGCTGCATCCTCACAGCAGCCTTTTGCTCTTTATCTTGGCCTCAATTTACCTCACCCCTATAAAACTGAATCCCTGGGACCCACCGCAGGAGGATCCACCTTCCTGACCTCACCCTACTGGCTAGAAAAGGCATGGTTTTTCTTTGCTTATTTCTCAAATATTATGATTCTATTATTAAAGAATTATCGTGTGTATAAATCCGTATAAAGTTTTAAATTTTGACTTTTTACACACACAGGTATCTTCTGAGCTCATCACTGTTCCTAAATGGCTGCCGATGGCTGACATGCACCCTGTTGACTACTACTCCACCTTCACCAAAAACTGCAGCGGTGTTTTCACTCAGGAGGAAATCAGAAGCATACGGGCCTCCTATTATGCCATGTGTGCTGAAGCTGATGCCATGCTCGGTTAGTTAACAGCAGTAATTCACTGGAGGGTGGTCTCTCTAAGCTGGAGGTATAATGTTTGACAGTTCATCTTGAGCTTGTTTTTTTGGACCCACAAAGTGGCTCAAATTGAATCAAACGCTGTTGCCAAGATAACTCAAATTTACAGCGTGCACTGAATTTCTGGCCAGTATTCATATTGATTTATTGCAGTCTGTTACATTTGGCCACCACACTTGAATTACTCTCAGTGAAACTTCCATCAATAAGTATTTGGTAAAACAAAAAAGTAAATGCTTTTTATGGGCTCCAAGATATAAAAGTGTTACATAAGTAAGAACTATTTCCTCTGTGCCCTAACGACAACAATTAACATTTTATTTAGGAAAAAGCAAGAAAATCCAGACACTACACTCTGCATCAGTCAGCAGTAGAGACATTTCTATTAAATGCTCTTTATTGCCCTTATTAAATGTAATAGTTTCCACTTATCATTTTGGAAAATCGAAGGCATATTAAAGCCTTTTCAATCCTTTCTTTTTAATGTTATTGTTTGGTGTTTTAGGCCTTTATTTGATAGGATAGCTGAAAGTTTGGACATAAAAGAGGGGAGAGAATGAAGGGATGACATGCAGCAAAAAGCCACAGGGTGGGATTTAACCCCGGGCTGCTGCAGCCTTTGTACATGGGACGCCCACTCTACTGCCTGAACTACAAGGCAATGTTTTTCTCTTTAGAGTGAATCCCTGTCAGCATTGAGATCCTGATTATATCCACTTTATCCAGTCATTGCCATTTAAATAATGTCCTTTAGACTAAATAAGGTAAAAATCTAGCCGCGGCTCATTGCTAACTGTCTGTGTCCCTCACCCTCTGTCTCAACAGGCCAGGTGCTTTCGGCCCTGAGAGAGGCTGACCTGCTTAACAACACTGTTGTGATCTTCACGGCCGACCATGGAGAGCTGGCCATGGAGCACCGACAGTTCTATAAGATGTCGATGTTTGAAGGCAGTTCCCATGTTCCCCTGCTGATCATGGGACCCGGGCTGATGTCAGGCCTGCAGGTCAACCAGCTTGTGTCTTTGGTTGATCTCTATCCCACTGTGCTTGGTAAGGAGGCAGACAGAAAGCACTGGATTATCTGTTAAAAGACGGAATAAGAGTGTTAGTGGTCAAGATGTGGAGGGATTTTAATTGTCTGCCTACTGCTTGTAAAAGCAACAGAGCAAAAGCACAAGTACAATTAGATTTTAGTATTTTAACTTGATGTAACACACATATGTTTTGCAGATATTGCTGGTATTTCGGCAGTTGGTTCTCTCAGTGGCTACTCGCTCCTTCCTCTCATGTCCAAGACCGGCGCTTTGACCCAGAAGCCACATCCAGACTGGGTTCTGAGTGAATATCATGGCTGCAATGCTAATGCCTCTACATACATGCTTAGAAGTGGTCAGTGGAAATATATTGCCTATGCAGATGGCCTGACTGTCCCCCCACAGCTTTTTGGTGAGCTCATTTTTTCAGAAACTAAACTAACCTAGCATGCCTTGCATAAAAAACAATCATTACACTGTCTCTCTTTGATTTCCTGCACTATGTGTCTTTTGCAGATCTCTCACTGGACAAAGAAGAACTTCATAATGTCGTTCTCAAATTCCCAGATGTGCTGGCACATTTGGACAAGCTGTTGCGCAGCATTGTTGACTATCCAAAAATCTCCTCAACTGTCCACCTCTACAATAAAGAGGCGTTTAGTGCCTGGCGATATAGTGCTGGGAGAAACTACAGTCAGATCGTTGCTAACCTCAGGTGGCATGTGGATTGGCAAAAAGATGCATTAGCCAATGAAAGAGCTATTGATAAGTGGCTCTATGGTTCTTTGTGATGATTTCTATGTTTTTTATGATGTTTAACTGTAAAAACTTTAGTTTTGAGCTGGACTCAAACTTGAAGTTGGACTTATACTTTTATGTTGTTTACAATGACAGAGCAATTGCTGGGTGGCACTGTGGTTCTTAAGGATATTTATAACTAACAATTATGATGGCTGATAATCTAAGAGTATCTTTTTTGATGTCCTTGACTCATGCTTTGACTAAATCAGTACTTTTACCTACATGTCATTTCTCTGCCACATTACCTTTACATTCTATGCAACAAAACCAAGAAATGAAACATATTCAATGTACTTAATATTTATTTGAAATAAATAAATGAAAACTTTGTTCACTAAATGTTTTATTTTTTATTTTCTTTTTTACTTTAATGTGCACGTGAAGCGAGTTCCAAGTAATTTTATTTTGAAAGCTAGAGTAGGTGTGGCCTCTGTGTTTTCACTTCCGTGTCATCCTCACAGTAACGTCAGAGCAAGTTGTCAGTGGACGTAACCTGTCCAATTTTGTATTAATTTTCAAAACTTCCATCAGCTAACTAAATAAATAGTATCTTATGCATCAGTTAAGGTTTGCTCCAGTTTTTATTTTAAAGCTTAGAGGCTCGAATAAGCTCACGGCTAACGTTATTGCTAAATTGTATTTAGCTAGCTAACGCTGTTAACAGTTAACACTAGCTGTGTAGCTCACTGTAGCCAGTGTTTACTGACAGCGTTGTGTCAGTTGGTAATGTTAATATAACGTTAATTAGGTAAATTATCGCTGCTCAGTAGATTATTGCGAACTGAAGGCAAATAAATAGTTAGCTTTAATAAGCTACAGAC
>JAPZDX010000021.1:27026837-27040371 GCA_029783625.1 Naso annulatus
GCTGCAGTGTAACGTGTCAGTGTGAAAGATGCAGCAGTTGACTTGGTTCTTCCTCTATTTATGTAGTCCTGTTTTCTGAATGTTAACTGGTGGTTTTGCTGAGTTAACAGTCTGTTAGGGACACATGGAAAATTGAAACTTTGCACACGAGCCCTCCTGTAAGTGCAACCTTCATTAAGTTTGCAATGTTCATTTTTGTCGACACTTTATCAGAGACGATTCTGATTGATATATGATGACTGACATCCAGAATGTCCAGAATTCATCAAAAGCTCTGGCGATGCAGAGTTTGGAAATGCTCTCTGCTCGCAAATTCATTTTCAGTCCAAACATCCACTGTGATAAAGCCAGCTCCTCTTTTTTTGTTTCATATTGTGCAGAAATGACTGGAAATCGGTGGCCAGACAAACCTGCAGCGCATGTGTTTTATTCACTCAGGCGGTGTGGCATGCTGTGCTAGTTCAGCAACACTTATTTTGCTTTTTCAATCATGCAAAAGCAATGTAACAGTCTTTTAACTGGTCTTCCTCTGACTATAGATTGTAGCACGGACTCAAAGGGCCTTACATCCGACTTACATTGCGTAGTTTTTCTGGTTTCCAGAAGCATGTGCTTCATCCACCTGTAAGACAAAAGCAGTCTGTCAGTGTGTGAAACAGGACGTCTTGCAGTTCGTGTTGAGTCATTTCATTTACTCTCGTTTAGTCTTTTGTATATCAGTCAGTTTTTAAGTTTGAAGAATCAGTGAAAACTTGTGAAGTCAGTCACTTCGACGACCGTAGCTTTTGTTTTATGAGCCTGTAAGACCAGATTTTTTCCTTTCAGACTCGGTGGTCGTGTCTCAGTCGGGCTTTACTGCAGAATTTACTGCAGTGGCTGGGAAGTGCAAAACAAAATTACAAGTGTGAAAGATTTTTACAAAACATTTTTACAGTTTATGAAACAAAATTACATAAGCAAAACACTTTGACCAAGGACAAAATAAGTTTATTTTTTAAAAAGTAAATATACAAGATGTTAAACACTCGTACAAGTCCTGAGACTAATTTATAAGTGGAGGAGCACTTTTACCAGTCCCAAAATAAATTTACAAATGACAGAATCTGAAGGGGAAACAGAATGTACCAAGTACCAGAACTGACCCAGAAGTGGATCTAACTCTGCAGAAGAAGAAGACAACCCCTAAGTGATTGAGGGAGTGATCAGTTAGTTTTTTTGGCGGAAAGACTGTACGGAGTGTTTATGGTGACGGAATTATGTCTTGTCCATTTTGCGGAAACCACTTGAGGCAGTCAAAGTGGTTTTGCTTATTGTGTGGACAGACGAACATGGACCAGATGGTGCTCAGTGCTTGTAAAAATGTTTCGCATCTTATAAATTTGATTTCTAAAATGTAAATTTGCTTTGTCCTTCTTATAAATATTTTTCTTATGTAATTTTGTTTTATAAAATGTAAAACGTTTATTCAAAATGTAAGTTTGTCTCAAGCTTTGTGAAAGTGTTTGACACTTTGTTATTTTGTTTTGCACTTCCCAGCCACCGTACTTTGCAGTGTCAGTCAGTGGTACAGTTTGTCCTAAAACCTGATGATCTCAGTGCCTTGAAAGAGAGCACACGTCGTAAATCTGCATCTACAGACGACCCAGAAAATGTATGAATCCTTTCTGTAACCTGATATGTGTCTATACATCCTCTTCTTACATCAGCTAATTCTTCAAAAGACGCTCTCATGTTATATCACATTTGTTAATTTAAAAAAAAGTCTGAATGCAAAACATTCACATTGGAAACTCGCAAACTAGGAGCTCATCAGGGATTTTTGGGAGGCCTTTGAATCTTCAGCTGAAGTCACATAATGATAAAGTTCCTCTGGCATTCTCACTGTTAAACAGTTGTGACAAACTAGGGCTGTAGACAAAAATATATCAAAATTGCAATATGGACTGCCACAGTTTTAAATTGCAGGAGGTGCAATATTTGTTTGAGAAGAAATGTGTTTGTTCTAATATGTTTTAATTTAAATATTGTGGAGCTACAGAGTTGTCGTGACCTACACATCATAATCTGCGGGCTAAAGAAAACATCTTTGTTCTGTACAGATCTCTGCAAAAATCACAACAGAATAATTCTGTTTTTCAATAAATATGAGATTATTATCAGTCCTGTTATGTCAAAAATCATATCGCAGATGCAGTATCAGTCCAAATAATTGCAATTCAATATTTTTTCAAAATCGTACAGCCCTAATGCAAACTGAACATTTTTTAAATGACATGAATGTGACTTCTTGTGTATGTGTGTTTTTTAAGCTCATGTAAAATAAACCTTAACCTCTGCCATCGTTTCTTCTTGTTATTGACTGACATCATTTTTGCACCGCACTTGTTTTTTAACTTATTCTCTCAGTAAAATGAGGATTTTAACAGGACTACAGAAACTTTTCTTTGTGTTTAAACGCAGTGTGAACACAGCGATGAATGACTAACAGCGCAGTTTACACTTCAAACAGCCAGTTCCTGTCTCCATGTTTTCTCTTGGCGAAGAGACTACATTACCCAGAATCCTCAGCTGCAAACAGACAACAGCAGCAGCACGTTTTATCATGGCGGCCCCCGCGGAAAAGGGGACCGGCGTGTGTGAGGACTCGAGCAGCAGTGACGATGAGGAGCTGCGAAGATGTCAGGAGGCGGTGTGGGAGACACGCGGCGACCTGAAGAGAGGTGAGGACTGTTCTGTGATGAAGGAGGGAACGTTTCTGCGCAGGAACACAAAGTACAGCAGAAACGCGACATCAGAAGTTCACTGAAATGTGTCAGATTCAGAGACAGTCACTGTAATTCAGATTTATTAACGTCACATGGCTGTCAGAAAAACACATTTCCCCTGTTCCTGTGCGTGACTTCATTAACTTTACCTCAAGTCTGAAGCAGTCTGCTGGTTTTATCCGAAGATACTGAACTGTGTCTGCTTTAACTGAGCCTGCTGCGTTCAGATTCGTTCAGTCACTATCCGCTCTAATGTCCTGATGTCTCTGTGTGCTGCAGATGTGGACAACACAGTGAAACCGTCAAAGCGGTGAGTAAATAACCCCCCAGCTGTGAACCGCAAGATTTAAAACAAAGTGCCTGTGTGATAAACTTCCAGCTCCTACCTTAAAAACAGTAGCTACACGTATCCTTGTCCAGATTAAAGGTCCAGTATGTAGGTTTTTTGGGGATCACTTGGCAGAAACGGAATAAACTACTTATTTGATTTATTATTGTGAGCAGGCGGCAGAACTAGAAAAGCTTTGATTCCTTCTGCCCCTTCCCAAACTCCTGCTTTTGCATCTTGTGTGTGGAGACTTTTCATTATTTTTTTTACTGTGTTTTCATGTTTTTGATTGTTTTTGATTGTTTTAGGAAGAATAAAGATCCAATCAAATTTCTAATTTCACCGATGTTTAATCTTCTAAACAAGCGCAAATTTGCAATAGCTGTGACTGACAGCTAAAAATGTTACAGTCAACAAAAAGTTGATGAGTTAACGAGTTATGAAAGGGGGCAGGGCAAGCCATGACCAATGACAATAACTTCTACAGAGCTTGGCCATGTTAGATGAATTAGTTCAGAAGATATGTGTCATTTTGTTACAGGCCACTCCCACTGCCACGCCCCCTTAAGGCCGACTGGCATGAACACAAACACACTCCTTGACACACACTTGACCTTCATGACAAATTTCAGCCTCCCAGGATGAAAACTGTAGCCACCAAAGAGCGTGAAATGTTTGTGGACAGAGCTGCTGGTTGCAGCTAAAAACTATAATATGTGCATTTTAGTATCAGATCATTGCTTGTTATTGGCAGATCCACACGTTCCAAAAATGTCATTTTGAGAAATTTAAGTTTGAATATTTTCTTGCTGTGCAACAGCGTCATTGTCGCAGTCCACGAACACGATGGCAACGAGCTCCAGGTCACCGAGGGGTTTCGAACACACGTCGCTAAAAAGTTAGGAAATCTTCTGGACAGGTAAAAAAGTTTGACTGTGCAGGGATGTTTCTTTAATGCAACGATCAAACAAATCTGTGAAGAAAAGATGCTCATGTTTTCACACCTGACTGCTAACCGTTTGTCCCTGTCAGCTGCATAACAGAGACGCAGACTGAAGCTTCGACCTGTGTGGTGTCAGCAAAATGCGATGATGATGATGAAGGTAAAATTTCTCTTTACTTTGATGCTTTTAGGGGATTCTGCTCTTTTCTTTTTAAATGTATTTGTTTTTTGTAGGATTTCGTCTGTTTTCCACATCCGTTCCAGGACAAACAGCTGATGACGCTCCGCCTCCTGGGAGCCGTCGGCCTCTTCCCAGCTCAAGGTTCCGCCTCTTTTTTTGTGTGTGTGGTTTAAGGCCCAAATAAATTTGTAAACTCTTTAACGTTACACATTTCTCTGTGTCGCAGTGACAGCGACAGTGAGATGGAGACGAGGCTGAAGGAGGCAGCCGTGTCAGTCACAGATCTTATACACTCGATGTTGGCTTCTTAAGCAGAGCTTCACTGCTCAGAAACACCACAGAAGAAGAAGAAACAGGCAGAGGGAGAGGAGGAGAGCTGTGCTGTTAAGAAGAAGAAGAAGAAGAGGAAACAGAACAAAGAACAGAATGACTCTGCACGTTCTATGTTTGTTCAAAGCAGCGGTGAGCGCGAAAGCTCAGAACAGGAAGTCATGCCTGTCAAAGTAAAACGGAAAAAGAAAAGGAAACGAGAAGGAAAAACAGAAGAAGCTTTGAACTGAGTAATCTTTCATTATGGGATGTTCTTTTCTGCCCTCACGAGTTAAAATGACTCCACTGTGACATTTTTTTCAAAACACTGAGTTATATTTTCAGAAGCCGTGTGTTCAGAACAAGCAGCAGGTAAAGCTAATGGCTGCAGAGTCTTTGGTCTGTCTTTAGAGATAAACATTGAGTGTGAAAAGCTTTTCAGGGCTGTCACATAAAAAAAACAGGTAACATGCAGTTTAGAAGTCTCAACTTAATGTACAATTTCTGACTATTACTAAACGTTTTAATACAAAATAAAAGTGTGTGTTGATTTTCAGTTAATTGTATCAAAAGTGAACCATCTCTAATGTCGATTCTTGTTCGTGTTTCAGAGTTTCTGTATCAGTAGAGTTGAAACGTCTCTTGGACTTTGACTCTGGAAATCTACTCCAGAGGCAGCAGTCGATCTGAAGCACCGCCCTGCTCGTGAGTCCATCTGACAGCGAGCAGACAGAGCACTGTCACTGTGCCGTAGACACCATCTGTGTAGGAATGTAGGGGCTGATGTCTGTGGGCGACGGTGAGAGGAGGTGAGACTGGTGACTGTCTGTCGACTGAGAAGCAGGATACAGCTCGAGGCTCTCGGAAGAAGCTGCTAACAGAAAAACAGGGAAGTTGTTAATCTGAGCAGGAACACTTTTGGGAAAATTGAATTTATTTGCAGCACAGAGGCAAAAAGAAGCGTGAATTCACAACAGCTGCAACCAGCAGCTAAAAATGCTCCAGTCTTCTCAGACATCACGTTATAATTAAGTTACAGACGCATCATAAATGGGTTGTAATGTTGTATTTTTTAGTCTACAATCTACGACCAACGATTGATTGGAGTTATGGAAGGGGCGGGGCTAGCAATGAACAACGACAGTGTGTTTGTGTTTCTACAAAGTTCGGCCTTGTTTCGTGAATCTCTTTAGAAGTTATGCACCTTTTTATCACAGGCCACTCCCACTGCCACGCCCCCTTTTTGCCCATTGGCTTGAGGAGTTAATCGGCCGTCCTTTGGCTCATGACCAACCTTTCCACTAAGTCCTTGCAAGTCTGTGAATCCATTTGAAAGTTATGCACCTTTTTGCAATAGGCCACTCCCACTGCCACGCCCCTCTTTAAGCCAATTCTGTCTTTAGGATATGACGTAACACCCTTTTTAAAATACCATATCTGGGTCCATACCCCCTCCGTTTAATATGCTGCAGTGCTGTGTCCTATGTAGTACAAACAGATCTGAGTAAAAAAATATAATCAAACTTTCATTCTGCCGCTTATTAGGAACACAAGAGGACATGGTTGCAGTTGATAAAGTACATTAGGTGAATAAAGAAAAAATTTGGGCTTTAGTGAGTGTGTGTTTAGGTTAGCTAGCTAACATTAGCATCCATTCACCTACAAAACCAACACTATTCGGGTATCTCTGATGAAGTTTATGGTAACGTATTAACGTTAAACTGTATTTTTGTTTCAGGCAAGCAAGAGCGCAGCTGAAACAGCCAGTTAGGAAACCTTACTGTGTTCCTAACGACATAACGTTATAAAAGTCGTAACCTTTATGAGGTATATTTTCCCAAGATTGGTTTTGTGTAAGTGAATGGATGCTAATGTAAGCTAGCTAACCATAGCACCCACTCAAAAAAAGCCAAATCTTTTTCTTCATTCGCTTAACGTATTTAATCAACAGCAGCCATGTCCTCTAGTATTTCTCATTTCTAGGAAAATGGCTGAATGAAAGTTGTATTGTGTTTTTTTTTTAATCAGATCTGTTAAAACAAGACGGGACACAGCACTGCAGAAAAGATGGGGCTTGAACCAATATGGTAATTTGAAAGGCTGTTACATTAGACCTAAAGACCGGACAAACACAAACACAAACACACACACACACACACACACACATTTTTGACCTCCATGCCAAATTTCAGCTTCCAAGGGCAAAAACTGTGACCACCTAAGAGGGGGAAACTTTTGTGGACTGACAGGCCGACCGACAGAGCTGCTGGTCGCAGCTGAAAACTACAGACGGTGCATCTTTGATCACATGCAGTTTGGAGATCACTTTGCTTTGGGGTTCATCTATGCAGTGCTTTAATTTTGTTCTCCATCCATGGGTGGCAACTGGGATGTGGACTGTAGACGGTAACTAAAGATGGACGATTCGTGTCCACTGTACAAAATGAAGCCAAAATATCTGATACAGGCGCTGCCATCTTTCTCTGATGACATCATTCGAAGTCAGAGTCTGTGCAGCGGTGATTGGCTGATGGAGCTGTGGTATCGAGGTTCCACCCATACAGCTGCCTGCCTCAGTCATGATGAGTTAGGGTTAGTCGGCAGTTATGACTTTTCACCCCATTTTTTCACATTAAATAAATGATTAAAACCAAATTTATTACAAAAAAGAGGACCAGTGTCAGGAACCACCTAAAATGACAGAAAGCATCTCAGTGTAAAATGGTCTTTACGTGTGCTTTAAATTTTTTAAGTTTCACTGGTATCTCATCTGCAAACCTGGAGGAGCAGCAGTACTTATAAAATACTGCAGCCAGACACCAGGGGGCGCCAGAGATGTTTTGGCTTCACTCTTGAGGAGTCCTCATATTCATCTTTGTTAAAGTCAGTGATGTGGACTCAGTGGTCTGTTGCTGAAACCACAGACAGTCAACACACAGATTCTGTTAAGTTAATCAGAGATCAGAACTTTTTTAATCATGCAAAAAATGTGGCAAGAGTTCATGGACATGGACAATAAATGAGGTCCCATTAAACACTTCATTAAAACAGATCAACACTCAGCTGCATTGTGCTCACACTGTAATCAGCCGTCTGTTGAACATTAAAATACTGAAGTGAAGCTGTCATGATGAGAAATGAGGAAACTTGTATTACCACTAAGAAAATAAAATATATTAAAGGTTATATCTGGAAAATTTACATACTTAAAATTTTTAACTAAAGACAAACCAGCGTAGAAAAGAATTTTTTGTCCTGTAATGGTTAGTTTACTCCACGATGATGCATAAATAGGAGATATTTATTTGCTTTCTTGCTGACAGTTGGATGAGACGATTGTTACTTGTGTATCTGTTGCTGGAGCCATAAACTGTTTAGAGTAGCTTAGCATAAAGATTAGAAACGCTCAAACGTTTAACCGCTCCTCCAAACCTCACTGATCTAAAAGTTTGTATCAGTACAAAACCTCAGTTTTAAACATGATATCTGCATTAATGAGAGCTGAATATTTCTGGGCAGTGACCTCTGGGAGTGTTGAGGTCCCTGGGCTGCTTGTTAAGCTAAGCTAAGCTAACTGCTAGCTGGCTGGTTTCTCATACTGAATGAGCAGATCTGAAGGTACTTTTTTCTTCTCATCTTACTCTGCAAGAACAGAAAGTAACTCTAACTCTAATGGTGAGCACTTGGTGGAGTTTATATGGTAAATTTTACATGGGGAACGTCGACCAAAACAAGAAACATAGAATATGGCAATCTCAAGCGAAGATAGAATCATTTGGTATTGGTATTTTACAGCAGCATTAATGCATTCAGGCTTGACTGCTGAATGTTAGATCAAAGGTAGGAGGTCTTTTAGAAATGTGCAGAACAGGTCATGACGTCATCCCGTACATACATACTTTACAGCTGTGTACCTGGCACAGGTGTGTGCGGCTGCAGGTGAAGGGAGTCTTCTTGTAAAGGTGAGTCTGTCTGTTCCTCAGAATCTGCTGTTAGAATCTGACAAAACAAAAATAAGGAGAGTTGTTACTAAAACATTTCTGCTCATCCCTTACCAGAGTGACTGACACGTCAGACTGGATTACCTGTCTGACAGCGGCAAGGCTGGTCAGCGTCCCAATGCTGCTGCTGTCAGCGATCACCATGGCCTGAGACAACAGGCTGGACGAGTGGTACTGAGGCGAGTCCGACTTGTTGTACACTGCGATGAAGAACAGGTGAGTGAACCTTTACTCTGCAGGACAGGATAAACTCTAATGTCAGTCTGTTGCTGGAGTCTTACTGTGACATGGCAGCTGGGCCATGGTGGCCATGAAGGGACTGGCATTCATGTGACTTTGGAGCTGCTGTGAGATTGGCTGCTGGGGAGACGCATGAAGCTGCTGCGGGAATGAGATTGGCTGGAGGGTGGTGAAGCCGCCGCCCATGTTGTTGATGACAGGCACAGTCTGAGGCTGCGTGGAGGCTAAACCTGTGATAAATACCATTACTCTCTGAGTTTCACTTTCGTTCTTACAAAGAAGACAAAGGACATTAGATAAACTTGGTGTTACCAATGAGTAGCGAGGACTCCCCTAGGCTCATGACGCTGGGCAGTGACGCCATGATGAGGCTCTGTGAGGAAGCAGGTGAGGCTGACAGGCTGTGCAGCGACGTCAGAGTGCTTACAGGCGGCAGTGGGCCGCCGCTGGATGCCTGAGACCAGAAGACAACATGGTCATGGCGGCAGCTACAATACAAAGTAGAGAGGAGCTTTGATGCAGCCTCTCACCTGTTTGGGGTTTTGCGTCTCGAGGAGCGTGTGGCTGGGCTCCAGCTGGATGGGACTGACCACCAGACGTCCCACCCGCTCCCCTACACTGCCTCTGGCTGAGCTCACCGTGTCACACAGGATCTGCTGGCTGTATTTCACACCTGGGACACAACAGGAAGTTAAGGTCAATTTGTACTTTCCACATCTGTGTGTCAGCAGGGGTCTGTTCTTGTAAGCGTGACGTAAAAATCATCATACGCCCATGTCTGCCCGGGTCCGTGTGGCCCCCTCTGTGAGAGCAATGTTTTTACTTTACTTGTTTTACTGTAGAAAACACTAGCTGTGTTCCAAATTGCGTACTTCTTTTTATATGTTCAATGCAGTACATTTATGTTTCTTACCGTGTTCTGGACTTGGAGGGAGGTTGGGGTGAGCAGAGGAGGCAGCTTGGCTAGCGAAAGGTGTGTCCAGAGCCAGTTTATGACGGAAAGCCTCCTCTTTGCGGCGGTTGGCGAACCAGTTGTACACGCGGACCTCAGTGACCAGGTTGGACCCCAGGCCAGCGAGCTGGGAGGGAGAGACGCCCCTCTGGATACACTCGGCCCTGAGGAAACAAAGGCAGGGCGGCTCATTGGTCATCGTTGTGACTTTGACCGATCACCTACAGATACTCCACATGGAGGTTTTAGCAGGTGCACCAGACTTTTGATGCAGCACATCGTGTTTTTAGGCTATGAGAGCGTTTGTCAAGTTTGTCCAGTCCGCCTCCTCTTAGAGTTTTTCAACTGGGCCAAACTGACAGAAAAGGTGCGACTACATATGAAATCATGTTTTTACCTGATACCTCATTGTGTCTCACCTGTTGCACTCCTCCACCAGCCCCTCCCTCTCCTCCTTGCTGGGGTTCTTCTGTCGCTCGTAGGCGTGGAAGAGGATCTGCAGGGATGCTGGACCCCATTTGAACCTGTTCCTCCGTCCCTTCCTGCTGTCTTCTCCTGGCTCCTCCACAGTTGAGAAGCCATGTTTGGCGTTGGTAAACTCTGAAAGGGAATTTTTGAAGTTTTCTAATTTTTCCGTCTCTCTTTCAGTCTCCTGCTCTCAGAGACCTGATATGTGACGCATGTTTGAAAGCGGAAGTGAGTGTGTTTGCAGCTCCACAGCTGCTCGTGTACTCACGCTGGCTGATCTCGCATTGCTTCTTGACGTACCAGGAGTACAGAGCGGCCCTCTTCTGGTTCTTCATGGGTGTGCCCTTGTTAAGGTGCTGTGAGAGGTGGGACTGGTTGAGTCCGGTGGACTCCACCACCTCTCTCTGAGGGAGGTTGTGCTGCTGCATGTAGCTTTTCACCATTTTTGCAACATGCCAGGGATCCCCTCTGTCAGTCAAACACAGCATAATTTGCAGTTTTCATGCCTTATGTTCTCTTGTGTTTTTGTTTCATGATTGAACCTATTTTTCTTTTCCTAAATATTTTCAAAGTTACACTCTTTTTAAATGCTGAGCAGGCGCGGTTTGCCATGGGAGACATAAAGAGCGGCCTCTCAGGAGGAAGTAAAGAGAAGCTTATTGACAGAGAGAGATAAGGGAGAGCACACAGGGGCAAAGTCCAAACCTGTCAGATCACTGGAGGGTGAAAATGTTTAAAAGCTTTATAAAGCCTCATTTATTCTTTTCTAGCAGAAAAAATACACACATTTTGAAAAATCCCCAACTTTACCAGATTCCAAGTTCGTGGTCATTGTTTAAGAAAGTAAAATGTATTAAAATATATTTTTAAACGGCTTCCGAACAAACATTTTAATGCTTCTTTGAATTTAAGATGTCGATAAAGTGAATGTTGAGCGCAAATATCAGAAAACATCCTGAAAATTTTCTTGTAGAAAAGTCACTCATGCGCTATGTAAACACAGCCAGCCGTGACCAGCCCAACTCCATTAATCTTCACCTATGCATGCAGCTTATTTATTAAGAAAAGGCCAGAGAATAATGATGGGGGTGGGTAATTAGTAACTAGCAAAGGAGGAACCCTCTTTAAATTCGCCTCAGAAGCCAGATTGCAGAGAGAGAGAGAGACAGACAGAGAAGCAGGAGAAGGAGGATTTGGTAAAGAGAGGAGAGAAGCGAGCTGACAGAGATGAATGTTATCAGGTAAACTGCTGTTTCAGCTCCTTGCTGCTTTGTTTTCATACACAGGAGGTAAAAAAGAGCAAACAGTGTTGATGAAGTGATCAACGTTTGGTTCTTTTCTCTGGTCCTGGACGCTCACACACACAGTGAGAGATGAAGGTGTTGTTGTTGTAGCTACTCACTGCAGGAGCTGGTCCACCTCAGCCTTCAGTTTGGTCGCCTCCTCAGGTGGAAGCTTCTCCAGCTCTCGGAATATCGGCGGTGGGAAGTCCATTTCTCCCTCCTCGGAGCTCTCTCCATCCCCCCTCTCTCCCTTGTCGGCGGCGGCACTCGCCCTATCTCGCTCCAGTTCCCCGATGGCTTGGACCAGGACGTCCCGGGACAGTCCAGATCCCAGCAGGGCACAGACCAGCTGCTCCTGAAGGGCGGTGAGACGGCTCGGCCTTGCTTTGGCTGCTCCGGCCCTCTCCTCTATCCTCTCCTCCATTACTCTGAGGCCTTACCTCGCTGCTGCCTCGCAAACAAACAGCTCTGATGTGCACTTCCACAGTCAAATGACAGCCGGACAGGCAGCGTCGGGCCTCATTGTGTTTGTAGTCCCTCTTCAGCTTAAGACAATGTACACTTTCATTTTGCCAGTGTTGAGTTTCGTCTCGATGTGTCCTGAGCTGCCTGGTTTTAGCTCTCCACCTGCTGTTTTGCTTTCAAAGGTCAATTTTCTTTTTTTTTAACCTTCCTCCTCTTCACCCCCTCCTCCTTACGTGCTCCCTGTGAACTTTGTCCCATCTCCCTCAGTCCCCAACAGTGACCAAAGTACAATTCAGAACAATAAAGAAAAGTGAGGGGATGTCACAGCTGAACACATGGCTGCAGAGGAAGCAGATCGCCTCTCAAAGCAAAGAACACAAGCAAAGAAAACACAAGAAAAATGCTGTTGTAAATAATTCTGATTTCACAGTGAAACACTTCAAAGAGAGACACATACAAACTTTTACACACATTAGTTTGAATTATGGAAATTCCAAACTTTTGTCTTGAAGCATGTAGAGAAAAATGTCAAAATAAAGGCACAGACCATTACTGAGCATGAACACACGATGTGTGTGTCGCACATGCCACTAGAGGGCGCTGTGGTGTTTCATATGTAACTGAAGGTCCGAGGGCACGCACACAAGTTCCATCAGAGCTCACTAAGGTGGAAGGCATGTCTTGTCTAACCTGTGCTGCGCAGTCACTGCATGTTGACAGTTCAATATGTAAATCTGTTCAAAGGATGCTAAATAACTTTTTATGGAAAAACAAAACACTCTACATGCGAAAGTCTGTCATTCTTAATACATGTGACAATGGCGGGCTAAATGTCACAGACTTTAGCTCTCTCAACAATATGTTTAAAATAAACTGGATTAAACAACATCTAAAAAATCCTACTTCAATCTGGAACTTCATCTCTCACCATGTCTTTTCACACCTAGGTGGTCCGAAATTCATCCTGCTCTGTAACTGCAGCATTCCGAAAATTCCAATTAAACTTTCTAACTTTCATCAACAGGTACTTTTGGCATAGGCGCTGATTTACAAGCACAATTTCTCTCCGCAGAGATGTTATATCTGGAACAACTGTAATATTTTATAAAAGACTAAGTCGCTATTTTATGATTTGTGGTTCAACAATGGTTTAATATTAGTAAGTTAGTTATTTGATAAAAATGGGTTACTGTACAACTACTCAGAGTTTCTTGTTAGGTACAATATTCCAATAACTCCAAAAGAATTTTCTGTAGTTTTTGACACTATTCCATCTGGTGTGTACATGTTATGTGGGAATGTTGACCACTCAGCACCTCTATCAGTGTCGCCCCCAGATCCAACCCAATCTCCACTATAGGGAAAGTTTGCTTTTCTTTTAGTAGAGGTATGAACTCCAGAATAAGGGCTTTGTTTCAAGAAAGCATGTTTCTATCCCTACAGCAACGTTTTATTGGAGTAATTTTGTGAGTAATATTGACTTGAAGGTCTGAACCGAACCGCAAAAGTTTCCTGTAACAATTAAAATAAGTTTCATTTAAGTTGATCCATAGATTCTATCCAGTGAAGCATTTCTTACAGAAGATCAAGAGTGATGTA
>JAPZDX010000021.1:27149463-27164427 GCA_029783625.1 Naso annulatus
ACTCTGCCACTTTTTTTCTCCAGGTGGAAACATTTCACCCACATGAACCCGTCGTGTTTGAAGATCCAGTTGTTACGTCAGCGTCTGTCAGCATGAAAGAAGGCAAAAGCAAAAAATGAATTATGGTTGAAGTTCGGACATTTTACTTCATTACATGTACGATATGTATGTGTGACAAATCCTCTTAAATACTCTTCAAGGTGTCATATTGACATTTAAGGTGGACTGATTAATTCATGGTGTAACTGGTGCATTGAACAACATGCAAGGAAACGTTCCACGTTAAAAGATGCATTTAAACGGCTCAGTGAGTTCAACATGAAAAGGCAGCAAACTGCCTTTCAGATCGTCCAGATCATCGTTTTATCGGTTAATTTTCTCTCCTGGGTGACCGCATCGGGAGTCGATCAGAATCATCGACAGTAAAAACATCCGTCCAAAAATCTCATCAGCTGTTGTTTGGTATCGTGTGGTGTAAGCCAAGTCTTCTCAGTCATGTCGTAGGCTCAATACTTCACAAAAACTTTTAATTTGGCTCCCAAGCTACAAAATCCAGCACGTCCGCTCTGATGTTTTGTGTCGCGTGTTACATTTTTTTAAACGTCAGTGAACTCCAGCTCAAATAAATGTAGTTCTGTCAAAAGCTGCAGAAACTCCTCCCTCTCTTTGCACCAGCCGTTTTCGTTCACTCGCAAGTTTAGAGTAACTCTTTATGAGAAAAGAACATAAAGTGGACAGTTCCCATGTTTGCTTTTACGTTTGTGTGTACGTTGCGTTACGTAACGTCACTAAATGCCCGCTCTGTTTACCTACCTTTTCTGCTTTTCTTTTCCTTTCTTTTTGATAGGCGTGGCAGCAAACCCTGGAGTTTGCTCAATCAGACGTAGTTGATAATTTCAGAAAAAAGCAGGTTGGAGAATCGTCTGTGTAGATTGTTGTGGAAAAAGACCCAACGTGTGACAAAACATGAAGCATCATTTCCTGGAGACTGTGTGACTGTCAGTGTGTTGTCATGTGTCTTACAGCCAAACAGGTGGAGTTCATGATCAAAGAGAAGCACGTGTACCTGATGGCCAGCGGTCGCATCAACATGTGCGGTCTGACCACCAAGAACATCGACTATGTCGCTCAGTCCATCCACGAGGCCGTCACCAAGGTCCAATAAAGGCTGCTTATGTCCGCCCACTTCCTGCCTCCTGTGCGCCACAGGAAGTATCGTCATGCGTGTGCCCGTGTTCCCCTCCCCTGCTTATGCTGACCTCTGATTGGTTAAACTGCAGCAGGGATTTTGCAGTTGAACCAATGACAGGCGTATGATTTTCTGTTCACACATGAGGTGTAAACCTTTGGGAGGTGCAATGATTTCAGGAAGACACAGTGAACGCGCACAGCAGGGTCTAACTGTCAGCACAGCTTCATACCTCAGTGTGTAAAAGTTCAAATGTTCATCCACGTCCCTTTATTTACAGATTGCCTTTAAATAATTTCTTGTCACAACGGTTCACTGGATTTTTTTTTTAGATTAAATCATAGTGGTTCCTCAGTAATTTATGTGCAGAGCCCAGGAGGTGACACAGAGATGTTTATTATTTTTAAAATGCACGCCCAATTTACAAATTGCACGCCCATTTTAGAAATTCAACGCCTGTCTTATAAATTGCACTCAGTTTTATTCCTATTTCACACGCCCGTTTTATTAAAACACGCGCGCAATATGTAAAATGCACATGCAATTCATAAAACATGCGCGCCAAATACAAAACGTGTGCATTATAAAAAAAAATCAACAAATCCATGTCGCCTCCCACGTTCCATATTTATGGCATTCAAGAAAATAATTAGAAATCATTTACTGTATCTGTAGAAAATGTAAATAGATGTAATCACTCGTAGCGGTCCTGCTGTTTCCTGCATCTAACCGTCAGAATTTACAGTTACAACAATCACTAGCACTGTAATCTGTTACTCTATATGTTACACAAGAAACTGTTCATGAAAATGTTGGTATGCTCAGTTTTAATTTGACGAGATCATTGAAAGAGATCTAATATCCAGAACGAAATCATCCCAGGATGTTTCTGCTGAATTCTACAGAGGGGCATTATAAGCACAACGTTGTCTCTGCCATGTGACCGGGTTCAAAGGTCGCTGAAAGCTAATGTATGTGTCTGTGCAACTATGTAGAAGATCGTAATGTTTTTGTGCCATCGCTGAACAAAATCACCTCTGTGCTCTGTTGTTTCTGTTTCCACCCCGCAGTGCCCTTATTCTGTTACAGGAAGCCTCTGAAAGTCTGTTGTTGTTGTAAAGAGCCACTCTGATCAGACCTCAGAGCTCGACACCTTTTAGCCACAGAACTGCACTCCCGTTACGTGGTGTTGTTTGTAAAGGCACACAGCAGTATGTGTGTTCGTACTGAAATAAATTATAAATCATACGAACAAAATCTTTGCTTTCTGCCTGATTCTTTTTTCTTTCTTTACCAGAAAACTCTTCTTTCTCAGCTAACATATCCACGGATATAAACGTAACAGTCACAAAACCTCTGAAAAAGAAAAGTCAGTTTAGATTTGGACGTACATTTTTTCCCTTTGATTTTGATGAACTTGCTTTAGTCCGTCTCTCCGCCCTTTCTCCAAACCAACTTGGTCCAACTGCTGATGTAAATCTTAAAAAAAAAGCACCCTGAAATATCCAGTTTTTTTTTTTTTTTTTTTAAATTCTCAGTAACTATTGCTAGCGAGCTAGTTAGGTAACGTTAGCTGTAGCATGAGACTCGTTGGGAAAGAACTCCGCTGCAGCTGTTAGTTCTGGCTCGCGCTTTTTTTCATTTGTTGTCTCTCTCTTTTAAGTCCAATTTGAACTGAGATGAAACGGTTGCAGTGAAAGTTGCAGCGGAGTGAACTGGTCCGTCTAAGCTCGAGCTCAAGCAGACTGACAGTGTCGCCTGCAGAGCACAACGTCATGTGTCACTAAGAAGCACAGCGTAGACCGGCGAATCAGGACAGAGAGTACAAAGAGCATCACTGATTGTGCAAATAGAACGGGAGCGATAGGATTTTTATGAACCCTGAATACAAAGGCATGATGGGAAAACACAAGGATCTCACCGTACTGTGACCATTTAACTTACTAACGGCTGTCTGTGGGTATTATTACTTTTTTTTTCCAAATAGACAATAAAAAAAGTTATTGATGTTTACCACAAAGTTACCAACTGCAGCTTTAAAAAACAAGGCACGGTAGTTTTTATCAAACAGCTCAAACAGAAATAAAAAGTGCATTTATTGGGTACTATTTTCAGTATCAGATTAATACAATTTTGGTGCTCTAGTGAGAATTTGTGGCAGGAGGATGATGCATGTTGGACAGAGTTAAACTACAGCGGCTGTGTCCATGGACATTAAGGAGTGTATCAGCCAGAGCTCTGTGCCACAGAGGAAGAAGATACATCAGGGTGTGGTAACAGTTCTGCCTGTGCAGCATGACCTTTGTGCAAACTCTGACACAAGAAAACTTGTTTTCCTCTCTGTGCTCAACGTGATGCCATAAATCCTAAAAAGTTTGAGACATCAGGATCACACGTTTGGAAGTCAGTTGGGGTCCAGTAAAACTCTCTTAGTATGATTTGGAAAAACCTCCAGCTCACAAACACTGACAATAGGCTTTTTTTTTGTAGAGGGTCATTTAAAAAAACAACAACAACAATATGGGTTTTTCAATTAGGGAAAAGGAGTAGATATATGTTGTGTATAACAAGGTAATAAAACTTTCTGTAAAAAAAAATATTGGTTACAAAATAATATACATTAGAGTATTTCTGTATATCTAACGACATGTCTGCACAGGTACTTGAAATAATATAAGTGCTTTTACTATATATATATATATAAACAGATATAAGTAATTATAGCTGCAAACAGCAATGAGGGGCCAAGTAGTCAAAAAGCCACGTAGATCTAATGATCCTCGACCATCCTGCAAAGTTTCACAACATCTGATCAGTGGGTTAATGATGCTGCTGCAGATTTCCATCACAGAATAAGAGCACCGTTTTAAGTAATGTTAAGTAATGAAATTTGGCCACATATGGTATGCGTGTGTATGATTGCAACAACTGTGTGTGGTAGTAAAAGACCCACAGAAGGTCCTCAATTTCAATTTCACCACTAGATGGCACCAAAAACTACACACTGTAAGCATTTTTATAAAAGGGTAATCTGCAGGAAATGTAATGGGTTACAGGTTATTATGTTAGCTATAACTGGAAACTTGTTTGGAAAGAGGAGATGTACACATGTTCAAAGTTGAGACAAAGACTGGAGGCTAAACGGGACATGAGACGTGCCTTTTCAAATTTACATTTTCAACAGTTTTCTATAGCGCCCCTCTTTGGCCGATTGATGTAAGATTTGCACCGCTTCATGGCATGACCCTCTACCATTCTGCCAAGTTTCTGAAAAAATTGCTAATTTTTTTCTGAAAAGCCACGCCCTCTACCATTTCAATTAGCTCATAATGGCTGGGGGTTTTTCTGTTGTTATTCTTTTTTACTTTTCAAACTTTTGCCAAGATGGACTTGTAGACATTGGTCTCTTGATTGTGTGTACCGAGTTTCGTGCAGATCGGTGAAAAGTACGATTTTAAGAGTCTTTCACAAAATTCAAAATGGCAGAATGACTAGAGACCAGAAGTTATGGGTCCTTTGAAACAGATTTGTTCCTTATGATTACTGGAATATGTGAGCAAGGTTTCACGACTCTGTCAAACGAGGCATGGCATACGCTCTTCAATGTTTGTGTTTTTAGCTGTTTGCTATAGTGCCACTGGCAAACCGCAAAGCTGGTGAAAGCAGTGACAATGGTAATGGTAATGCTGCTGCAAATCCGTATATTCTGCAACAGCCATGACCAAACTCTGATTAAACACTCCACAGTTCATCCAAAGCAAATCTAATATGGCAACAGTCTGCTGACACTAAATTGAGTGTTTGTAGAATAATTTTAAGAGACAAATTACAGCTGAATTTCTTTAATTTGTGCCTCTGGTCAGCAACAACAGCGACAGGAGGCTGCCAAACTCTTTACTTCCTGTTGCTACTAATCCACACTTGAATTTGCCTCAATAGACTGTCATTATATTCGACCTGCTTTGGGTGCACTGTGGAGGGTTTAATCTGAGTTTGGTAGTGGCTACTGTTGGCTTGCTACAAGTGCCATTGACTTACGTTAGCATTAGTGGCAAAACACCAAGCCGTCCAAACTGTGTCAAATGAACTGAAAATGGTCTCTAACAATAGTAATAGGACTGGAGAAGTCGAAAATAAGGCCCTTTGTCAATTTTTGGGGAAAATCTCTCTAAAGTGATATTTCCAGCTTTTTTTTAAGTGGGGGTGTAGTCTGTGACTCAGTGTGTTACCTGCAGTAGATGGTGGTCCACATGCTCCCAGTTTGGAGAGGCAGCAGGAGCATCACTGCAGGAAGCGCAGTGAAGAACTAAAAATGCATTTTAACCGCCTAAAAAAAATCCAAATCAGGTTACGAGTCCAATATATTCTTCATATTTTTTAGTGCTCTACCTTGCAGTCATACGGCCATTTATATCCATTAATGCTCTCTTCAGAGCCACCAAGCTTATCTGACAAAAACAGGAATTTACCTGTTTTAGAAGAAGGACGTTGCAGGTCTCGCATCGTCTGTAAAGTAAAATAACCGCTTTCGTCAAAGGAGTTTGGTGACTTTGAGGAGAGCATCGATGAATTAAAAGCAGTGAAATTATCTCAACACAGCTTACAGTGTTTTTAGGTGACTGAGGTGTGTCCCTGCTGTGGCCTTCTCTTAACTTTGTTGCGCGCCATCTACTGACTATGAATAAGTACCTACATATACTCTTATAAAAACATCCTACTTAAAAAAACCCCTCCTGAATTATCCCTTTAATTTTTGAGACAGAGAAGACATAGCAGGCTGTTTTCTTTGGTCTCTTTAAGTTAATACGTTCGTATCTGGTATCACACTTTTAGTGCTGGAGTTATTCTTTCACCTTTTCTTTTTACTATACAAGCTGTTTTAGCACTGCTCATTGAATATACAGTGAATAAGATACAGATATTTGTAATATTCAAATAATATATGTTGCATTTTTACATGCTTCATACACACTTGTAATAAAAACATCCTAAAAGCTCAGTATGCAAGTTTCTGGCATAACTGTGCAGACACACCAATAAGCTGAAGTCACTGTGGTTTCTGACAGAGCCTCCCTTCTGAAGAAGGCGAATAACAAAAAGAAAAAAATCAGTTTAAATTGAACCTCATATGTTCTAAACAACAGGTTTAAAAATAACAGAATTTCTCTTGAAATACCTAAAAAATGCAACAAACAGGAAACAAATAAATGCACGTTGTAATCTGTGACAGACAATAATGTTAAGAGCTTTTTTCAATGCACCACCGAGACCCTCCCCCGGCCGGTCAGTCCCTCTAACCCGGGGTCACTGCTACTGAACCGTGCTGGTAAATCCATTCCTCCGTGCCATATTGTGTTCTGAACAATCTGTGACTCCTCTGAGCTGTTTTTCATAAATGATTTTTCATTTTTGTGCCGGAGCAGGCAGCAGCCAGAGCAAGATAATCAGATCAAATACAGACTCATATAAACAGGAGAGCTGCATCCTGAGAGAGGTTTGTGATGCACTCTCTGTCTCTGCTCAAAGGCCTACATGGGAAATGTTTTCCATTTGCACAATAAATCTAAAGAAAAGTACATTTTGCTGTTACTTTACCCCAAACGTCCAGGAAAATGAATCAATCCTGACAGGAAAAGGTCAGATAAGAAGATGCTGGTGATGTCTCTGTTGGCCCTGTCACATGGTATTTGAACCTCAGGGGGTGTGACAGTCACACTGAGCCCTGACCTTATAGGAGCTACCTGTTGCAAATGCCACATTACCATGTCTGGCAGCGGGAACAAAAAGTTGCCAGCAGAGGATCATGGGTAAGGCCTCATGTAAAGACAACCACACTGCCTTTCACCGGCAGAAGGCAGCAGTTCAGGCGTTTCAATGGTGGCAAACATCGGCACAGATGATCCGCTGGCTCAGGAACAAGCACAGAAGTCCAACAACTGATTCCACAGCACAGAGCTGACTGCTTTTATTCTCACATTTGTGGACTAATCTGCATTAAAAAAATCTGTTTCTGTGAGCAGCTGCAGATTCTGCTTGAACCTCAAATGCTGCACCCTTCAAAATGAAACAAATGCAGATGCACACCTCCGTTTGCTTCAGGTCTTTTATTGGCAGTCAGTGTTTGGCATGAGACGAGTACACACAGGCTAAGAGGAAGAGTTGGACGTGGCCACACGAAACATAAACTATGAACCAAACAGACAGCGCGCGCCATCATTCAGATTGAACACTTCATTTACATATACTCAAGTGTTTATTTACTGTGATCCCATCAGCCAAGTTTCTTCTGTTCACGGTTCAAGCTTTCAGCAGGAAGTCGTTACAGACATTATTATAATTACAGACAACAGACAAAACACCCAAACAATAACACAAATAATTACAGCAGGACACAGACACAGTACATTTACAAACATAAAACACATACTTCAACATTTAATATATATTAGCTGATACAGGTTTGTTGTTTTCAACAATTCTTCCAACAATCATTGACCAACTGGTCATTACTTTACCATAAAGAAAGAGTTCACCCTAAAATCAAAAATATGTATTTCTCCTCTTACCTGCAGTGCCTTTTTTCCATTTGGACTGTTCAGGTGTGAGTTCAACAGTTTGGATATATCAGCCACAGAGTTGACGACTTCTCATCAATATAATGAAACTAGGTGGCTCTCAGTTCAACACCAAACAATCCAGAAACCCAGAGTCAGTTCACCAAGATAATCCACACACCTTGTTGTGAGCAGTTTAATGTTGGAACTATTTTCTTTCTGTCAAACTATACCTGCCGATCGCATCACTGCTCACTGCAGGGAGTGGGTGTGTTTCCTCCAGTCAATGACAGCACACAGGTGAGGTTGGGAACGGATAAAACACAGCGACTGGACACCATTCAGGATGGAGAAAACAGGAAATATGGACGTAGCAGTGAAGAAAAGGAAATACAGCCCTGTGAGGTGAAACATCAAGCAGATAAAGCTCGTTCCAGAACGAGAGTAAATCTGGCTTTCAGATGCTTTCGAGCACTGAAGGAGAGGCTGGGGATGAAGAGTGATGCTGTTTATGTTGGACAGGTAGGTGCCAAACACCGGCAGTCATCTTGTGATAGCTTGCTAAATTATCGACTTCTCCATTAAAACAAATGTAATATTCCTACCTGGCATGCTGTGTAGATACAAGCAGTATAAGTACACACATAGAGTTGCAACAATTAATCAATTAATGGCTTGTTAGAAAATGAATTGCCAAATATTTGTGTCTTTACTTTAAGACAGGACAGCTGAAGAGCGGACAGAAAATAGGGGAGAGAGGGAATGACATGCAGCAAGGGGCCACCGGGCTCCTGCAGAGAGGACACAGCCTCTGTTTATCGGCGCCTGCTCTAACGACCCCTCACCAACTATTCTGGTAATTGATTTATTGATACATTTTTCAAATAAAAAAAGTAACAGAACTGCTGGTTTAGCCTCTTTAAGATTTGCTGCTTTTTTGGATCATTTATGCCAATAAACGAGGTGTGTCTGTGTTTTGAACAAAAGTTCCACATTAAAGACGTCACATTGGGCTCTGGGAAACTGAGGTGAGCATTTTTCACACTTTTGTGATGTTTCAGGGAAGAAGCGATTAATCGTAAAAATAAACCAGCAGATTAATTGAAAATGAAAACAGTCATTACTTGCAGCCCCATACTTGCTATGATACTTCTGTTGGCACTAAGCTGGGAGGAGGGGCCTAATTTGAATGTTGTGTTTGTGCTAGTGACTCTACCTTTGAGGTTTACATCCCCGAGAGCACGAGCCTCACATCTATGAGTAGACGCATACTTCCCTCTGTGCAGTGGTCTGGTGGTAGAAAGAAAATAGTTCCTACATGAACCTGCTCATAACATGGCCTTATCTCGAGTAACCAGGTGATGATTTCTAGAAAAGAGGAAATTGTGGTTGAGTTTTTCAAATGTCAAAAAGTTCAAGTTTTGAAAAATCTAGTTAGTATATATTCACCAGGAAAGAGAAAAAATATGTCTTTTTAATTTTGTGGTGAACTATCTCTTTGAAGATCAGTGCAGTCAGCCTCAGTTTTGTACATATCTCGTTACAAACAACGTACACAGGATATATGATGCTATGGAGAAACTGAAATATAAAAATAGTCCCTTTAAAGTGCACTGCAGTGTTTCAGTCAGTCTGACTTAATCATTATGTGCTACAGCAGACAGACTCGAACCAGGAGATAACAGTCACGATTGTGTCTCATAACAAACACAGGGCCACTGAGGAACATCAACACATGGAGAAGACACATGAGCAGGACGGGACGAGCCGTTTGGTTTCATAAATACACTGAAACACTGTGTGATGACGACAACAGCTCAATAATTACAAAGAGGTGAGTACCAGCATTTAGGCAAGTGACAGCGATCCATTGTTGAGTCCTACCTGTTGTCTTCTAAGATTGCTTTGTTCACCAAAAGTGCACAAAAATAGCCCGTGGCAACACAACAGAGCCATGTTTTGTGTTCTCATTTACATCTACACAAGGGCTGCGTGGGTATTCACAAGTGGGCATTTGGAGAGGAGGGGGTGGGGGGCACGCAAAAAGTCTTGACCTAGCAGTTTTGCCAGCGTCACGTGACGGGTCGTCGGCTGTATAGTCTGTTGAACTTGTGTCATAGCTTTTGTTGAGAGATTAACAGAGAACACACAATGTGGAGCTAGGCCCTGCCTGCCAGAGAGAGTCTCAGTCCTGACAGAGAACCCACAGGGACCCTCTGTTTCCAACCAAACCCGAGTTCCACTTCAGCCACTGCCGGGATGCTGCTCCTCCATCCAACCAACTGATCTGAGTCTCCTTGGGATCGGCTCTTCAGCTGCCACCATCAGAGGGAGAGAGAGAGAGAGAGAGAGGGAGAGGGAGAGAGAAAGGGGGTTAGATAGAGAGAAAGAGAGAGAGAGAGAGAGCACCAGTTCATTAACTCTTCCAGCCCCCCTCCAATGAAACCGCACCTTGTTCCCAAGAGCACCATCCACCAACACAGTAAGTCCACCGTCATGGCTGTCGCTTCACTGTCATCTTGTGTGGGTTAACTCAGAGATGGTTAGGAATAGCTTTGCTAGCCGTGTCGGGGCGAGAAGTTCACAATGTGGGCATCGGTCTCCCTCGTGCCTCAAAGGGTCACAGGGATCGTGGTGTGAGGGCGAGAGGGCGAAGGAAGTAACAGAGTGCTGTGGGACGACGTCTCAACCACAGACGGATCCTCGGACACCAAGCAGCCCATCACCTCTCACAGTAGTGAAGGGTGAAGTCTTTGGAGAGCTGCTTCTCCCCTGACACCCACGGCTCCAGCTCAAATTTGTTCCCCAGGTCATCCTCATCGTCCTCTTCCTCCTCCTCCTCCTCCTCCTCATAGTGACTGGGCTCCTCTATGGAAGTCTCCAGGTGGTAGCAGTAGGGTTGCCCCTCCGTGTACTCGTAGATGGTTGGTAAGCTGCTCTTCAGGCTGCAGCGCCGGCGCAGGGCAACGAGCAGCGGCTGTGGCATGGTGAAAATATCCACGTTGTTGCCCAGGTCGATCCAGGCCAGGTTGGAGAACATCTTGGGGTCTTTGAGCATCTCGGTGAGGTCTTTGAGTATAGCCAAGGTGAGGCGGTTCCCATTGAGAGCCAGCGTGCTGAGTTTGGGCAGCGAGGCGAGGAGAGGCAGGAGAAGCCTCAGGTTCTCGTCCTGGAGTTCGGTGAAGCTGATGTCCACAGCTACCACACTGTCTCTGTTGTTTTGGAGGTAGAAGGCGACTTGACGGACATCGCGGGTGGACAGGGGGATTCCAGAAAGGTCGACTGAGTCACTGGACAGCTTCTTCTGTAGGGTTGTCTTGAGACTGTATCGGAGTGAAACAGAGTTGGATTATTTAGATGAGTCTGACATGAAAATACACAAAGCAGCACAGGTTTTATCTAAAGGGCGGCAGTCTCTTTGAATGATCCCCCTCTCTGTGACTTGGGAACAAGGCCCTGGTTATATGTTGTGTTTCCTGTGTTGTATAAAGGAGGGGGTGGCTGGGCCGGCGTGGAGCGGAAGGCTGACACAGAGACTCCAGCATGGGGATTTACTCGTGTAAACAGAGGAGCCAAAACATCCGAGCGAGCCAGAGGCTTGAGCTTAAAGCTGTGACAGCCCGAGCACAGAGCTCCTTACAGCACAGAGCCACAGGTTCACTGCTCACACATAAACCATTAAATCAAAGAGAAGCTGCTATATTTAGAAAACAGGATAGAGATTTGTCTTATTTGGAAATTTTCTGCCGAAGTAATTTTAGCATCTTCACTGAAGACGTCACGTTGCTTTTTCACCTTTGAAACCTACATAGACAAAGAAATGCATGGACATGGTTTTATGTTTTTGTCAATCCTGAGCTCATTCTTTCACTCAGCATCAAATGTTATTCATCGTATGATTCAGGGGAACCTACTCTTTCATATCCATGCAGTGTTTAGTCACAATCATGCATTGCCTTTGTGTGAGCATACCATAAAACGCCCAATGAAAAAAACTTGTTTTGTCGGACAACTCCACAGTCAACCAGGAAAATTTATTTTTTTCAGTGTGGAAAGTTGTATTCAGGTGTTTTGAAGCTCTATGTGCAAATTCACCTTTTCCTCAGTGAGTTACAGCCATTTATTTGCATGTTATCCTTATTTAGTAGACAATGCGACAACGTATAAATTTTGGTGCTGTTTTTATACTTTAGTCAATACCACCTCTGAAAGTAAACATCAAAGTGTTACACGTCATTGATCGTCAGACCTAAAATTGTCCCTGAACGTTGCACAGAAACCGTTCAAAGTGCCTTGGAAAGGTGAGAATCTCATGGTTTGAACACAATTTAGAGCTAGTCTGTAACTTAAATGATTCAAACATCATTCAATATTTTGTAAAACATATCAGCATAACATCAGTGCCAGGCTCACTTTAGGAAGGATTAACCAAAATGTTTCCAAAACCGGAAACAGAATTTTGTGAAATTTGGTAAAAAGTTGGGCAAAGAAACAAAAATTAATTTTTGTGTCGAGTTGATCAAGAAATAATTTTTCTAACATTGCAAAAGAGGATGACTTTGAACACTTTTCATTGGTTTTTCTTACCAATTATGCATTAAAATGAGCTCTCACGTCCCTTAAACATTAGGATAAAGATACAAAACATTTGCATAATTATTTCATGACACTAATTAAAGATGTATCATGAATTCCTGTTACGCAACATTAATAAATGATGGAGTCTCTTTATGTCATTAGCCCCCACTTGAAGTGTCATGATCAAGGTTTTTTTTAAGCCACAGTTTCTTCATCAGTAGTTTACAGCCTCTAAATGAGCTGAAATTCAGTCACAAAAAGCAAAACTCAGAACCAAGAGAAGCTTCTGATCCAACTCACAGAAACCAAAAGAGGGTGGAACTTCTCCAGTACATGTAATTGATTACTTTTATTATATATTAAACACATGAGCTGATTTTTGAAGGAAGTGTAGTTTAGCAGAAATAAAAAGAAGAAACTGTTTTCTAAAAACAAAAACATCGAGCAGGTTTATAAAGCAGAGATTAATGGATGGATATGTCTGAGTCAGAGGAAACGCTGCAGCTGAAGAGGGCAAAACTTTCACTATGAAACATCTTTAGTTCATTACTAACACTGAGACAATTAAGTTTTTCTGAAATTTTAGGTTTAAAAATACAAACAAGGCCTCTTCTCATTAAACACACAATGATCTGAAAACATTTCCAGAACAGAAATCTGAACTTTGGATGAAGTGAGGTTCAAAATTGTTTATCTTGTTGTGAAAATGGAGTCAAAGGTTTCAAAGAGGGATTTTTGGATATGTTTTTTTTTCTATCACTCTGTTAATCAGAAAACACTGAAAGTATTTAATGAAAAAGACCCTAATTTGCACAGGTTTCCTGAAATAAAACAAACACCTGCATGTGTATTTTTGACATTTTTTTCCCCACTCATCTGACAAAAGACCTGAAGCAAATTAGCCATAAATCTCAAAATTGTTGAGCAAGAAAAACATGTTTTTACCGGTCATGTCTCCCAAGAAAGAAGAGTTACTAATGTTCTTAAAGTACGTAAGTGTTTCTCAGGAACGAAGATGTGTCATGAAGTAGCGTGTGTGTGTGTGTGTGTGTTTGCATTGAGTTTTGTCCTGCAGATTGACATGATGGATTTCAGCTAATTTGCCTCCATATAAACCAGTGCATGAAGTCCCTTTAATAATCACTCATTTCTGAGCCATCAGCATTAACGCATCACATAAACCTGCTGTGACTTTATCATTTGTTAATGTAACAGGAGGTCGTGACTCATGCATTAGGTAAAATGTGTTTGTATTTTTATGGAAATTGTCCATCTGTGTGTATTTTAATTCAAATTAAATATTTAGAAAAATTCTCCATCATTAAAATAACAAATTTAGAGGCTTGTGCAGCTGTCTGAGGAGTTTGTTCTCTGGCTGTTTTCCTGGTCAATTTACATGATTTCTGAGTTTGTAAAAGTTTTTTGAGTTGGCTTATGAAGTGAAAGTTACTGAAGCAAACTGGATTTAATGTGGGAGCATTTGTGCAGGATGTTTGCCCGCTCTGGTGCACAGACTCACAGCACAAGTCTAAAAATCCTTTGCATGTATTGTATAATAAAAGCAAAGTGAGAGGCTTGGTTTTTCTGCAGCATTACTCATTGCTTTACATCGTAGCTGTGCGTTATTTACACACTCGTGTGCCCTTTTGTTTTGCAGTCAGTCCCATCTCCCCCTGAGGATGCGGTGTGTTTAACCTGAGCTGTTACTGAAGTGGCCTGTAACGCTGATTCACTGTCAGACTGAATTATGGTTATAGCTTCCCGTGGTGCCTGCTGACTTACTGTGACATCCACTGCAGTACCTGTCACTTGTGATGCTCTGAAGTGTTTTTGGTAACGTTGAAAATGTTCCCTGCAGCAGCACTTCCTGCTTCATTTCACATGCAGGTGATGAGCAGAAACAGTATGCATTAGAGCAGTTGTATTGTGTGCAAAACACAAAGAAGGAAGCCAGAATCAAAAGGGAATTGAGCACAAACTGTAGATTGTGAGCCATCGTTCTCGACCTCTCTATTGTTTGGCTCTTTCAGCTTTTTCCGTGACAGAAACCTCATCTTCACCCAAAGCTCAAAAGTCCTGGTGGCGGCAGCCTGGCAGCGGCGTCGCTGTAGGTGTGAATAGGTTTTAATCACACAACTCCTCCTTTGTCTCACTCTTTCAGACAGACTCATCCTTTTGAGCTCAGGAGGCACAAAAAAAAGTGTGTCTGAGGCAACCTCTCCTCAGCCTCTTTCATCCGTCCTCCACATTAATCTGATAGCAAAAAACAAGGGAGTTGCTGATAACGTCTGCTGGCTGTTTGTCGTCTGTATGTCCAGCAGAACACTGACAACACGGTTCAGCTTAAACAGCATCACCATCTTGTAGGTAGACTAAAGCTAGCTATTGTCAAGAACCTCACAATTCATCTCAATTTTGATTCTTTGGCTCACAATTTGATTTGATACTGACCCAATTAGTCCATACTCGAGGACATGTGCACCACAACTACATGCAGTATCTTTTCTCCTCAATGTTTTGCACATTCAATCTGAATTTGAACATGTGCATGGAGAATTGTCATAGGCAGAGACTGACGAAGGCCTTTGTCTCACTGTATCACTGCCCGTGACTGTTTTCCGTTTTGAGGAAACATTTGTCCAC
>JAPZDX010000021.1:27251510-27261902 GCA_029783625.1 Naso annulatus
GAGGAGGTTGTTGGCACAGCAGGGCTCTGAGTTAATGCTAATATTAGCATAGTACCATGCTCCCAGTGATAACACGAGGCTTTGTTCAGACCAAATGAAGTCACTCCTCCAATTTATTTTAACGTGGGCAGGAGATGCTAAAATGCCCTGCAGTGAAAAGTTGAAGCAGAGTCAAACTTTATTGAAACCACTACAGTAACCAATCAAATGATCGACCAATCAGGCTGAGCAGAGCTGGAGAAATACAAAAGCATATGTTAGCTTTTGAACAGGGGCTAACACTCCCTCACCACCGCACAGTCCAGTGCTGATTGCTGCAAGGCACCATTCTGGTTTGAGTGCAGCCAAAGAGAGACAGGTCTCGAACAAAGTTAATTTTCTCCTGATTTGTGTGTCTAAAAAAAAAAAAATTATTTTAGTGTCAGAATGTTCAGAAGATATGTGTCTCATGATAAATGGGTCCAATATTAATGAGGCATGGTATTATCGGGAAGTAGGATGGAGCAATCGTTCTAAAAAATATGACATGTTTTACAAAAGTTTAAGTATTTTTCTTTTTTTGCACAGGGAATAAATATCACATAATTTTAAGCTTTGTATTTTATGCCTGTATTTGCTGGTGGGCCAACTCGGTAAGAGTTTGCATAATAATATTGTATGCAAATTCCACTACAGAAGAGACTTGGTGAGCGAAAAACCATGTGACACTGATACAGGAAATGAACGCTCAGTGAGATGTCTTGCTTTAAATGAACCATCTCTGATACAGCCTAGCATGTACGCAGGAAGAATGTTAGCACGCTAACATTTGCTAATAAGCAGTAAACACAGAAGGGCAAAGACTGATGAGTAGTCGTCAGCTCAGCAGGTTTTTGCTCGTAAACTAGACGAGAAATCAGAGGATAAACAGTCAATACAATTCTTCCTGCACTTCCCTGAATATCTGCAGTCCATCCAACTGTAGTTGAGATTTTTCATGTGAACCAAAATGGAGAAACAACTGAACTTTTCATGGTGCTGATCTGTGTGGCCTTTAAAAGCTTTAAACTATCTAAAACATGACGAGGATTGAAGCAGCGCAAATACGGCTGCTTTAAGATGCTTTATTTCAAATGAGGCCTCTGTTTGAATATTTTGGGTGGTGAGTGAGTTGGTCAGTTTATTAACTCGCTCTCTCTCTGGATAAGAGCAGCCCTTAGTAATTAAAACACAAAATGCAAAATGTCAAAACAAAGTCAATTAAATTTGTGCCAATGCTCTCGATTGAGCAGTCGAGAGAAATTAAAATGAGAATAATTTTGACAGAACACTTAACAGTTTAACAAGCGATGCAACACGCAGCATCGTGTTGCAGTTCTAACATGTTGCACAGAACAGGATCAGTTTAGAAGGAAAACAATAAAAGCTTTTTTGGCCATCAAGCGGAGCGAGCGTTCAGGTTTTGTCAGGAGTATTTGGGGGAAAGTTGGCTCTTGTGGTTGGAGCTCTTGGAGAGGTGAGTCACGGCGAGCTTCGCCTGGGCAGCTGCCAGCTGAGCAGCTGAAGGATGAACGTCGCATACACACTGTCAGATTTCGCCTGAGGCGCCATCACCATCTCTTCTCAACTTCTATGAACCAGGAAGTCCTTTCCAGTCTATTTATGCACCACACCACCTGCTAAATATAAAATAAATTCAAATCTCTTGATCACAATGACTTTCTAAGAATAGATTATTTCCTCTCGACAAGCCAAGTAGTTCAGTGAGTCAGCGTGTGTCTGGTATCCTCATTTTATGTTTGTGTGTCCTGCATGAAGGCTCTGTTTCAGATGCTGCAGTGCTTGTTTACATTGTGTAATGTGTCACCTCATCCAATGTCAGAGTTATGATATGCTTCAGTTTTGCATCTTTGCAGCTCGAATGACTCATTGTTTATCCCTGAAAACCTCTAGAGTTTGAAGTGTTAAGAAAGGATTTTCTCACTTGTTTAGGGAATTGTTTTAGGCTTCAAAGTGGCAACAGCTATTAGTATAAACAATTACACTCTTGTTCATTTCCTGTTATTTCATTTTATATCAGCATAGTTGTTTGGGTGCTGATAAAACAAAAATAAATGATAAAAAATTAAAATATGATTGTGAGATGAAACAACAATTATAAAACATAAGGAAGAATAACAAAATAAATTTCTTGAGATGGCATAGATGACAAGTTAAGGGACATTAACTGAGGCTGCCTGATGCAGAGACAGAAATCTGCGGCACGGTGACAGTGTGCTTTTCAGACCCTTTTGATTCTGCCCTCAGCAAAACATAAGCACTGAAATCCTCACCGCAGGCAAAATGACACACAACTCTCCACCAGTTCTGGTGACCATTTCTGCATGAGACTGCAGAGTGTGTACAAACCTACAAACTACAAGAGATCCAAACACGGATCAATGCAAAAAATATTTAGAGGTTTACATTTTGGAAAATATGTTAAACCTCTCTCTTGACAAGATTTAGATGAGAACAAAAACACCAGCAGGGCAACATTATTGTGATCCATGCAAATACTTTTCTTTACATTATTTCACAATATACATTTACTGTATTTCTCTGATCCCAAACTCAAGCATATGCTCACGCACACACACTAAGGTGACCGGACGTCCCCGATTTCCATGGACAGTCCCTGATCTGGGGGACCTGTCCCTGGTTAGAGCTGTCCCCAGAAATGTCCCTGATTTCAACTGTGGATTAAAAAAAACACGAAAGGTGTTTTTCCACCACTGGTTCCGTTCAGATTCTTGGAACGTTGGTGTTTTCTAGTGAACCAGTCTACGTTTCCATCAGTTTTTAGCGGAATTATGGGGACCAAAGATACGTCACCAATAGAGGGCATTGTTTAATCTTTTCAGTTTACTCTTTAAGACCACAAACTTCTTTCCATATGTGTTAACTGGTAAACCGTAAAGCCTAATACAGTGGTGCCTACACTAGTGCTAGTGCTAATGCTAGCGCAGGTCTATGCATTCTGCTCTAGGCACTATTAAACTTTAATTAAACACTCCACAGTGCACTCAAAGCAGGTTGAATATGACAACAGTCTATTAAGGTGAATTTAAGTGTTCATATGAATTTGAATGAATTTCTTCAATTTGTGGCTGCTTAGGACTTAGCAGCAACAGGAAGTGAACAATTTTGGTAGCTCCTGCAGTATGTCGCTATGAAGTTACACCGCCAGCTGCCGGCCTGGCATGCCTACTACAGTGCTTCCACTTGTTAATGTAAACACAGATTTTTTTTAAGATGCTAAGGAAAGACCCTTCTGTTTTTGGTGAGGCTGCTCTTGTCTAAACGTGGCGTTAGGTTCCAGTCGCGACCCTTTTTCTGGATTCCCAGCCAATTTAATTTTGTAGAAAATGTTCAGAACAGTTGAATATTGGGTGTGTGAACCAGAACAGACCCAGTTCCATGTTGGTGGAAAGAAAACAGATGCTTCAGCTGTGATCGTGGTTGCACACAGACTATTGCAGTACCACCTTTGACCACAGTGTAGGTTGCAATGCCACTGGCCGCACTTTCACTTGTTTACTCTCTGGACAGAAGCAGCAGCAAATCAACATCATTTATGATGGAGGAGGATGAAATTAGTAAAAGTTAAAGCGAATCAAGGAACTGTTTCACCAACAGTAACATATACTGTTGGTAGTGTGGCTGTAACATAGTTTTATGTAAAGACGGAAAAATTTAAGAGGGAAGAGAAGAGCAGACAGGAAGAGGTACGACTCTTTGAAGAAGCAGAAGCATCACTTTAACTAAAAGATTAGAAATTTTTTTTTCACATTTCTGCTCCCGTTATGCAGACCAAGATGACAAGATGGTCCACTGCACCCTTTGCAAGACATCAAAATACACAAAACCATAATTGTCCCCATTTTTTAAATTTCCGAATAATAATATTCAAGATTTTGTACGCTAAGCTGGAAATGTTCCCGGTTTTTATTTTAGAAATCTGCTCACATTCTCTCTCTCTCTCTCTCTCTCTCTCACACACACTCACACACACACACAAAACATGCACAACTGTAAGTGTAATACACGTGCTGGGAGAGTGTTATTATATTCATGTGAAGTAGTTTAACGACATAGACTCTGCGTGGATATAATAACTGAGCAGTAATAATCATCGTCCTCAGTGGACCTCTGAAAGCTTCAGAGCCCCGACACATCTGCAAAACCTTCTACTCTCACTCGAGTGATAAAAACCACGCTCATGTGTGTACGGTAATCATGATGCTAAATATGAAGCCATGCTAACCAGCTGCTGCTGAGCTTCAGGTGTATCGATAACGTCTTTCAAATCTGGGATGATTTTAAACACAGAACAGACATAACAACATGTAGAGACACATTTAACTGTTTTTAAATATTTTATGTGTCAGACTACAAGAGGATTTTAAGACGCAGGACCACACCCTTGCTGTTTATTGTAAAATATCACACATGTTTGATATTAACGAGCTAAAAATCAGGGAGCCGTTCCAGTTGGAGACATTGAGATTATGTCTCTAAAGCCTTCACTCTGCAGGGTCATTCGGCCAGATTATCTGTTCAGACCAGCCTCAAATCCGGGACACCCCCGAGATTGTCAGGAGGGGCAAATCAGTCCCAAAATCCACCCAATCATCCTGCAGTGTGGAGCCAGCATAAGCAGATTTTGTTACATTTGGATAAAGCATTTCCAGTCTCTACGCTAAGCTAAGCTAAGCTAGGCAGCTGCAAGCTGTAGCTTCATATTTACTGCACAAGAATATGATTTAACTCTCAGGAGATGTCTGAAAAATGTTAAACTTTTGATTTAAAATAATCAGAGGCCCGGGCATGTGTCTGTGCTGAAGTCAGTGTTTTGTAACAAAGAGCTCTTCACTGACCCTCTCTGAAACACTTTCCTGTACGAACACAACGATGACAGAAACTCCTGATTGTGACACTGCACACAGCAATTAATTCTAACTCCCAAACTATTAGCTTTGGATTGCTAACGTCCACATAGGTGGTCCCCCTCTGCACTGCTCTGAATGTAGGTCAAGCTGCTGCTAAATGATTCCCAATTAGGTGATAGGCAGCTGCACGATGCCAGCATGCCTCAGACTGGCATGGGAGGCCTGAGCTCTCGCTGGCATATTAACAACATCCTCCGCCTCCTGAGCGCGGCTGCTGCTCTCTGTCAGCTGGATAATTCACTCAGTGGTCAATGCTGCGGCGAGGGAGCACAGACAGGCCTCTATTATCATGGCTGTCTGTTAGGCTGCACACGCATGGATGCCGAATGGCATGCTAATGCCACCCTTCCCTGATTGTTGCTCGGGACAAATTGAAAAATGACTTCAGGGTGAGTGACACAGACACGAAGCCGCATGCTGGCAAGTGGTTGGTAAACTTATTATTTTTGTTTCTGAGCGGGCACGCCGCGGGCACAACACACATTCAGATGTTTTTTTATCTTGCATGCTCAGTACTATGGATGTTACAAAGAATGAATTTTCTTTTGAATAAAATGGTATTTAATAAATCATATGACAAATATTACAGGCAGCAGACCATTAGAGAAAAAGATGCATCCATCTGAAAGGAAACTGAAAGTTGTACATTGTAATATTGCATGTGCTAGAATTCCAGAAAGACCATCTTTTGCTGACTTTAATATTCACCATGTAATTACATTTCTATTTGAAAAGCGCCTCGCATTTGTCAAAATAACCATAATCCTTCAGATGTGGGGATTTATCTTCTCCTAATGCTGCTCATCCCATTTTCTGCTCATCAATGTTGGCAACGCCTGCTGAGATTTACTGTTATTTACTGGATGGACAATTTATAGTCACTATAGGGTTTTTTTTCTGATCCATATGGATATAAGTAACCTGAATATGGATGCCAAGAAATATGGATGCATAGATGAATCTTTATTCAACGGGAGGCATACAGGCGGACGAACACTACAGTGTTTGGTTCATTTTTCTCTTTGCACTCCCACACACATTCCTGAGTGCACACACATGCACATGCACGCACGCACACACACACACAGATTCTGCTTGTCAAAACAGTCATTAAATGCCTCAATCCTGAGAAAAAAAACATGTCGCCTCTAAGGTCACAGTTGTTTACTTGGAACTGTGACGATATCATAGAGTTTGATTCTTTAGGATTTATTTTAAGCTTCATAGTTAATTTATGTAACAGACATTGCACGCGTACAACAGAGCTCCCCACAGCCTCCGTGTGCTGCACTGACGTCTAAATATTTCTGTCCTTGATGTGATTTCAATCATCTTTATGATGAGTGAAATAAATCTACAGAGCACCGACAGAGACCTTAAGTAATCCACTTTGACAGCGTGCCATATGCTCGACTGACATGTCATGATGTACAACATGTAACATGAAATTTAAACTGTGGGGGATTTTTTCTCTTTATAAAGCTACAAGCTGGTTTGATTTAATTTGGTCCCTGGTTGTGTAAGTCGATTTATTTTCATGGCCTTGGACTGTTGAAAAAATATCTTTGTTTTTCTTCCAAAGCAAAATCCAAAAAACAAGAATTCACTATAAACCCCGCTATTTTATATATTAATTCACAGTTTTCCATTATTTTTCGCTGATTGTTTTTGGCTTTAATGGTTAGTTTCTAAAGCATAATTTTCAGGCAGCTGTTTTCGGTAAAAAACCTGAGTGTTCGCCACCTTCCCATCACTAAACTGTACACAGACGCAGTGAACAGCTCGCTGGTGAACGTAGTGAAGCATTTAGCAGCTAAAGAGCAGATATTTCCCTCAGGAGCTGCTGGAGACCAAAAACAGGCTCTGTGAGAGCAGCAGTGTTTAGATGACCCAGAGAGGGAGCAGCGTTCCTCAGGATGAAGAATGATTCACAGAAATAAAACTTCAGAATCTCATTGTCTGTTATGAAGCAGGTTTTTGGTACAAATATCAGATTCTGCATTTTTTAATCAATGGAATATTTCTTAGCTCGTTCTTGTATATTTCTAATTTTCAGAGTTTATTATAATAAGCATGTGGGTCTTTAATCCACCGTGCTGCTGTAATTATTTCACAAACTGTGAACTGGTGAGATTTTGATTAACAAAAATCCCTCAGGATTGTAAACAAGCAAAAAACACAGCAAACATTTTAGATGGGTTTTTTGTTGTTGTTGTTGTTGTTGTTTTGGTTCAAAAACAATTAAGACAAAGATGTCATCGTCCTTTGTCAACATTGGCCATATAGGTCACATAAACCCCGCCCATTTTTCCTAAAATAGCTTTATCTATGAGACATGGTGTTTGTTTACACTTTGTCCATATTCAGTAACCGTTACAGAAAGTATCTGAAATCGGTGACAACGTTAGATAAAGCTGCAGTAGATGACTTCTGCAAACGAGCTAGCAAGCTAACGTTAGCTGTAGCATGAGACTCGTTGGGAAGGAAATCCGCTGCAGCCGTTTGCTCCGGCTCGCACTTTATTTCATTTGTTGTCGCTCTCTCTTTTAAGTCCAGTTTGAACTGAGACCAAATGGTTGCAGGGAAAAAGAACGTCTGTGTCAAAATCCTTCTTCCCCTTAATATTCGAGCTAGGAAGGCAGCACTTGGAAGGAATTTTTTTTCCAGGCAACTTTCAGCTGTCCTCAAGTGTTTCTACACCCTGTTTTAACATGAATGGCAGTGAATGGCATGAGCGACATGAACGTTAGCTGTAGTAGCAGAACCAGCTTCCATTTTGGTTGTCCTGGTTAAGCTTTTTGGAAGAAAATCCAAAGTTGGTTAGTAAGGAGCTTTTTTTGGTCTTCGCCTTGTTTAGCCCATGAGCAAGCCAAGATCAAAGCAGAAAAAAAATCCACCACTTTGCAGACAGGTGGAATGTGTGAGTGTGAACCTTTCACCAGTGGAAGGCGATTATCAGACACAGGTAATCCAGGAAACACCACAATAATGTGTTCATATTCCTGAATAAAAGTTTTGCTATTTAAATTAAACAATGAATTCTGGACAACATATGCCTTTTAAAGACGTTTTATTGACAACTGCAAGCAACAAATCATTCTTTTTAAGATTTTTCTTGAGACCCCCCGAGATTTTGCAGCTGAGGCTTTCAAGGGGTCTGACCTGTCAATTAAGGCGTCCCAGACCCCCTGAGACGTCCCAGGACCCCCTGTACTTCGCCCCTTGGTTTCTATCCCCTGTTTCAGCATGAATGGCAGTGAATGGGCTTTAAAAATGCAGCCTGACATCTACTAAAATATACACATGGTCACATTTTAACAACATTTGTAGAAGATAGGGCCATCTCTGCTAACGGAGACAAGTCAGAAATACAAACTGATGCCTTTAATTAAACCCAAACATTTCACTTTATTTTATTGTTTGTTGTTGTCGTGTTTGTTCTTTTGCACATTGTTAGCATAACTGCTATGTAGTGTTTTCTTGTCTACCCTCCTTTGCAAAAAGTTCAATAAAAATATGTTTTAAAAAACATGGTTCAATGCTGAGTCTGTCCCGAGAGCTGCTTCAGCCCACTGAGCAAATCCTCGAGTATTCACTGCTAACTCTGCAGCCAAAACCATCTTTTCAGGAAAGGCCTACATGATTGACTTGGACCATTTTTGTGAGTCCACACATTCTTTTTTAGGGACAATTCCACATGGATTAAATTAAAAGGTATTTCTTGGACTATTTTTCACTTTTTCACCACAACAAAAGAGCTTTCAGTTACACTGAAAGACAGACGTAGAGGAACTTGGGCACTCGTTTCAAGCTGTTTCCTTCTTTAATGGATCTCTGGAGTTTATCAGCCTCACTTTGTCCAGATGAGCTGCTGAGCTAATGTTGCAAATCCCACATAATTTAGAACTGCAAGTTCAAAAGAGATATGAAAGACGACACTGACAGACGTGTGTTTAATGGACATGGTAATAATACAATCACCTTGGTTCAGACTCAGTGCTCATTGATTGTGCGGCTGACTGCTTCAGAAAAGTTGAGTTATATTTTGCTTGATGGGAAGATTTGCAGACTGTGCTGAGTTGGAGCTGGAGACATGAATCTGCGTGAATGTGCTGTTCTGCAGGGACTCGCGGGCATCAGAGATATGCTAATTTGCCTACAGCTTATTTTAGTCCAATTAAGTGACTGCGAGTCTGCAGAGTTCAGCCATAACTAAACATTATGTGAAAGGGGTAAGTGAAAGTTTGGGGTTAATTTGGGGATTAGAGTTAAAAATAGAGCGGAGAGGGGTTGAGGTTTAGGATTAAAAATGGGTTTGGGATAAAACTAAACTCTAGCTTTGGGGGCTTCATCAGTCAGAGTCGAGCTGAAATCCTCCTGTTGGCTGTTTTACCATCACATTCTGTTTTTCTTTCCCTCGTCTCTTCGGTCTCTGGTGCTGTTGTTGGTGAGACACGACAACAAGAAGCAGTGAAGCTAACAAGCTATGTGCTAATTAAGGAAAACTCTGACAAATACGGTACCTGAACTGTGCAGGCAGGTAATTAATCAAACTGTTTCCTCTCCAGCTCTACATTTAGAATAAACACTGTGCGAAAAGTTTTAGACAGTTTTTACAAACAGTGGAGTAGAAATCAGTCTGTGAAGGACGGACACTTTTCAAGCCTGCTCTGGTTTTTGCAGTTTGTCTGTTCTGGGGGCCACAAAGTCCAAACCTGGGAAATGAGAGCGAGGATTCAGGAAGGGAGACGACGAAGCAGCAGCAACCATGGTTGAATTTAATTGGCTCAGGCGCCTGTCAACCAACAAACATACTCCAAAATTTAACGTTTGACCAATGCACACATTCAGAAAGTTTATTCTGAATTAAATGATCTGATTTTTGGCCACTTAGAGGCAGCACAAGCAAGCTACAACATGAATGGGCATAAAATCACTGTCTTAATTTGGTAGATAGCAACAGATGTTTATACAACAAACTTGGAGCAACATCAGAATTTATTTGGAGTCTTGTTTTACTTCACTACGAGGAACATACTTTATTTTCTTTATTCTTTATTCTTTTAGCTTTGGATTTGTTTTCAATCTCTTTTTTTCTGGCTAAACCCATTTTTAAATGCGACCAGAAGCTTTTCAAGTTACTCTGTCGCTCTGTCCACGGAGATCTCCCAATTCTTTTGCCGAAACAGTTCTGAAATTTGTTATGAAGGTTAAGTGTGTGTATGTGTGTGTGTGAAGGTGTGTGTTTGTGTTCATGTCAATCAGTTAAAAGGGGGCGTGGCAATGGGAGCGGCCTGTGACAAAAAGGTGCAAAACTTCCAAATCGATTCACAGACTTGCACAAAATTTGGTGTAAAGGTTGGTCATGAGCCAAAGAACGGCTGATTAACTGTACAGACCAACCGGAAAAAAAGGGGATGTG
>JAPZDX010000021.1:27290533-27302039 GCA_029783625.1 Naso annulatus
GGGAGAGGGATCCCTCCTCTGCGGTTCTCTCAGAGGTTTCTTATTTTTCCCTGATTCTTTCCATCGATTCATGGTTTTTTAAGTTTTTCCTCACCTGGTGAGAGGGTCTAAGGACAGAGGATGTCATGTCTGTGCAGTTTGTGAAGCCCCCTGAGACCAATTGTAATTTGTGATTTTGGGCTACACAAAAATAAATTTGATTGATTGATTGACCCTTACTGTGTTTTTTTGTCTAATTGGACAAAGGAGTTCATGAATACAGCAGAGTGAGGAGGCGTGCGTGGAGGAGGGAAAGGGGGAGGAGGAAGATACACAGACCGTTTGAGAGAATGCAGAAAAAGAAGAAACAATTTTCTGAAGATCTGTAAACTTTACTGTTCAGTCAGTTGTGTCTAGCTGCTTTATGGGAGTCCAAAATCAAAATTAAAGTCCCCAAAATAAGTACAATATGTCCTCTTTAAAGCAGATACGCACATAATGGTGGGGTATTTATTGTTTATACCAAATTAGTTGTAATTTTTAAGAATATATGTTCTGTTTTCTTCTGTATGCTATGAGTTTGATGCTCTTGGTCTCTCTTCTCTTTATCCACCGACAGGTCAAAGCACGGGTCATTACTGTCAAGTCCGTAATTGATAAACGGGAAACAGCCAAAGATGCTCATGGGAGAAAAATCACTCTTTAAAGAACACAGCACATCACTGTGCAATCATCTGCTTGTTGTTTCTTAAATTTTCTGTCTGTCATGCATCAGTTCTTATTTAAGTTATTGAACAACCGACGTGACCCACTTTCACATTTCATCCTTTTTGGGGTTTTCTTCTGCAGCTATGAGCGATGGTGAGATGCATGGTTCAATAATTAAGTTTCACAGTATATTTATATTCAGCTCAACATTTGAAGGAAAAAAAATGACAACCTGAGCTTTTTGTCACCTCAAATATTTTCTTGCTTTCTTTAATCTCACAGCTGGTTCTTGTCCAAACATGCTTCAAAAAAAATGATTCGTGCTTTGACTCCTCGATGATCTGCAGCTCTTGACAAAGTTCCCTCGAGTGAAAAATTAATCCAGTGAGAGAACAGACTGAGAGCACGGCCACCTGAGCCATAAACAAAGGTGTAGCCCCACCATATGCACTCACCTCACTTTACAAATAACTCAGCCACCAAATTGGTTCCTATGAAACTTTAATGGCTGTCTGTGACTGACTGAGCCCTGAATAATAGAGCGAGGCAAGGACCTGCTTTTTTGCAGCATAATGAATCCCACTGAAACAGAGTTCAGAAATGTATAAAAGTAAAATAATTAGGACAAAGAGAGACTTAAAACAGTGTTCAAGCAGCCTCTCTTCACTCTGACCCTGACTGTTAGAGTGTAACTTTAATTATCCAGCAAATTACACACAAAGTATCCGAGCAGCAGGTAAACATTTCAGAGACAGAGGGCTCGTCCCACAACATCTGGCACTTTATCCCCAGCTGCTCCTGTGACGCAAATGAGCCAAAAAAGAAGAAAAATACAGAATGAGCTTCTTTTTGTCTTTTGCTAGACGCTGGCCTGTATATTGACTTTGCTCAGATTTCCTTGAAATTGATCTCAGCACAATTTATTGATCGTGTCTGTGTGAGGTTTGAATTGAGGCTGTGGAAGTTGTGTCTCTGCTGGATGAGCTGACATGAGTGTTGATGTTTTCTGATGATTAAAAACTCAAAAGTTGGTTGCTGATTCATGATTTGTTCTATATAAAAGAACTATTTCCTTAAGGGATCATACTGATGTTCCTAAATGTTAACAGACACACAGGTCACATAAACCCATTTTTCCCAAAATAGCTTTATCTATGAGATCTGGTGTTTGTTTACATTTTGTCCATATTCAATAAACGTTACAGAAAGTATCTGAAAATGTGTGGCAGCGTTAGTTCAAATAACGTCTGAGTCAAAATCCTTCTTCATGCTAATATTGCAGTTAGGAAGGCAGCACTTGAACTATTTTTCCAGGCGTAATGACTTTGGGTTCTCTCTCTCTCTCTCTCTCAGCAATCTTTGACCAAATAAACACAGATGTTCTCTTTAGAAGAGTGAATTACCTACACCTAGCAACTTTCACCTGTCCTATCCTGTCTTTGTCATAACATAACACCCTTTCAAAATATTATATCCTGATCCAAGCCCTGTCTTTTCATGCTGCAGTGTTGTGTCCCATGTTGTTTGAACAGATCTGAGTATCAGACAACAATTAGTTTTTTCTGCCACTTTTCCAGCAATGAGAAAGACAAGTGGACATGTCTGCAGTTGATAAAGTAGGATGCGTTTGGTGGATGAAAAGAAAGTTTTACTTTTGCGAATGGTTGCTATGGCTAGCTAGTTAACGTTTGCTTTCATTTACTTAAATGAAACAGACACTGTAACGGTTTAAAATTATTTTTTGTTTTAACCAAGCCAAAGCATAGCTGATGCAGCCAGTCAGGATTACTGTGTCCCTAACAACATAACATTATTTTAAAAATGTCATCTTTATGAATAATATCCACACTGGGTCAGTAAAGACTGGATTGTGTTTCTTAACCCTGTTTCAACATAAATGGCCATGAATGGGGTTTAAAAATACATTCTGAGATCGACTAAAGTATGCACATGGTTCCAGTTTAACATCAACATTTGTAGAAGATAGGGCCGATCTCTGCTAATGGAGACAAATCAGAATGTGATGGAATGCTCCTTTAATGTGTACGATGATTATTTTGTGTCTTTGCATTCATTCACATGCAGAAACAGCAACAGCAGATTTATTTAAATGATTGAAATGTAGCTGAAAACAACCTTAAAACATTTTATTGAAGTTTAAACTGGCGCTCTTGTTTTTTCTGCAGCAACATTTGACAAAAAGATTCCAAATCTTTGTATAGTATTCTACCTCATCAAATACCACTCTCATGCATAAGGAAAGACACTTCTGCAGAGAAGTCTGTGAGGATCTGTTGGCGATGCATTATACAGATGATGATAATGTGCTTCATGCATTTAAATCCTGCAAATGCTTACAGATGTGTTTTTGAGGCAACACGATTGAGGACTAAACGCAGACAATAAAAAAGGTTGAAGAAAACAAACAAACAAATCTGGAGAGGTAAGGCCACTAACAGGAAGCAGATATGAGGAAAGAAACGAGTCGACCGGAGGACGAGCGCTCGACTCACGGAGCTGCAGAGAGTCACTGAGCTGCTTTTATCACCTGAAGGACTGATGCAATACGGAGAGGCAGCTGTGTCAGCAGGTGGGGACAATTTGGGAGTGTGTACAGGTGAGCTGATGGATGAGTCAGGTGACTGTATTGGCAGGAAAGTATGAGGACATCTGGTGGACAGGTGGAGAATGGCAGGTGTGGAGAATTCCTCAGAGGGTGTTTTTATAGTGCTTAAACAAAATTTGGTGCGTGAACCGGAACAGAACCAGTTCTATCTTGTTGGAAATGATTTAAAAGAGGGTCAGGGTGAACACGTCACAGGTTCTGTCACATGTCAGGTGTTTTTCAATGTTTTCTGCTGTTTTTCTTTCTCCTGTGTTCTCTCCAGGTGCTGTCAACATGATTGTGCTGTTCAGTCATGCTGCTTTTTAGTTTCTGAGCTGGCCGATCATCATTCTGGCTCTCAGTGAAAGGACTCTTAGAGTTCACTGTCTCTTTTTGTCTGTTGGAGCTGTTACTGAACACTGTGAGCAAACTTGCTAAGAGGCTGCATGGTGAGAGGTGGAGGACAGCTTCTTTTACACTTTTAACACATGTAGCCTATTTAACCTTTAAAAAGATCTTTTGTTTGTGTGCTTGTTTTCAGAGGCAAAGATCATTTATAAATATTTTTCATTTTCATCTTGATTTATTTGTCATGCCCACGTCGTCCCGTCCTCCCCCACGTTTTGAGACTCTTTATGTTTTGAGCATCAGGATGAGTCAAAAAGAAATCACTTTTTATTTTCACTCTTGCTTTGACTCTTTCGGTTCCTGTGGCTGTCATGTTTTTGTCTCTGGTTTTGTGTATTTTTTACAAACAAGATGTTGCAGTTTTCCTGCAAAATGAACGTTTGCATGAATCATAAATGAAAAGGTTTTTCTGTTTGCATTCTTTTCGTTGTATTTTTCACATGTTTGTTTTCTTATGGACATAACACATTGTGATAGCAGGGCTTTGTACACATGCGAGCTTTTGAGTGTTTTTCTCTTTGGGGGAAAAATTGACAAGGTAACATTTTTACATAAACATTTATTTAGAAATTAATTAATAGTAAAAATAATGACACAGCATTTGATAAACTGGGTAAAAAACAGGAGACATGACAAAGCAAATTCAGCTAAAGGAAGCAAAAAGCAAAAACTGTTAAAAAGCGTCAAGTTCATCAATTTTAACACCCTGAGTTTTCTCTGAAACTGAAAATCTTTTCTGTCTTTGAGTCATGACATGTCTGATGCTGCCCTTCAATTATTATTATGAGTAAATAATTTCTTTTCCTTCCATAAATCCTCACATGGAAAAATCAAAACACGTCTTTTTTGTTGTAGTTTATTTACACTGATGCATCTTCTAACTAGCATTTATTTTGTGTCCTTCATTCAGCATCAGTTTCAGTCAGATGCTGTTTGGTTGCTCCCACCTTGTTTGTGCTTTACGTGCAAATAAACTTAATGGATTGAAAATTTTAATGAAGCTCCTGAGTTGAAGTGAGTGACAGCTGTGTGTTTGCACGGCTGATGAAATATTGTGAAAACTCTCCATACTCTATCAGTAATTTAACGGATCCTTAGGCACTCAATTCAGTTCAGTGTATTACCTTAATAATAAAATATTTAAAAACAAACATTTCAGAGATTAGAGGCAGCCGTAACGTAACACACAAACTGCCGCTGAAGAAGGAAGCAAATATCAGAAAAACATGAGGAAAATAAACATGTGGAATTTATCTCTTTGTGCTGTAATTAATTGCAGGGCTGCACCTGTTTCTCTTTAACAGGTGACTGAAATTTACCAACAAGATGACATGTTGCACTGATTTACTCTGCTGTCTTTGCCTGCGTTATTTAAAGGACGTTTTTTCAGATTTACTATAATGTGTCAATCTCTAATCAGGGGCAGGGTTGTTACCCCCCCTCCAGCGACCCCCCAACTTTGATTTCTTTGGGTTTGGATTCAGTTCTTTTGTTGGTCATTTAGTTGAAATCCGTGATGGTGACTCTTTTATTCTAGAACCAAATGGGCTCATTTTTGCTTTGCAGGGGTTTTTTTTGTGCGTGTGTGTTTCAGGTGCAGTGTTTTCTGCAACCTTGTCTTCAGGGTTTAGTGTTCGGGACAACAGTATAATGAATCTTTTTATTTCACGCAGGTGGAAACCAGTGTTAAGATGCATTACCGCCATCTACTGTGACAATAAATGTAATCCCACCAAAGGTACCAGGAACTGTCAGTTCCAGGGACGTCTCTCCACAGAACTCAAAGGTTCCTGTGGCCCTCTGTTGTTTGTGTTTCCACTGCGGCATAAATTACCAGAAAAACTATCAAAATCCGGCTGATGATGCGTGGATATTGTCGTCGTATATGGCACTTGGCAGAAATCAGAAATATGCAGCATTTCAGGCCCCACCTCTGAAGTTCCTGTGCCCGCTTGTGAAACTATTTAGGCTATTAAGGTTGCTGTTAAATTTTCAAACTGAGGGCACACTCACACTTGGTCAAGTTGTCCCATACTGTGCCGAAGGCACGAATGTCCCCCCTCGCCTCTTCCCTGTTGGCCTGTGCTCTCAGTCTAACTGCGCCTGAACACACTTGAGCTCCCTGATCTATGGAGTTCAACACGTATTTTTAGCCGCATTTTTTCCATCTTGTAATGACATTGCTCAGTTGTTCTCTGGTATCTGTGATCTAAATGACAGTCGCAGATTTTTCCACTGCTCTTTGTCTGGACTTTGTATGCTGTTGTCTGTCTGAATTTAAGGTGAATCCTCCACTAGCAGTCACAGCGATGTCGGCGCTCCGTGCTCGTGCATGTGCATCCGTACCAACTGTGCCAGGGCCGTCAAAGCGTGCCGTGCTTAACTACAAAACGGAGCGCTCGCACTACTCAAACTGGACTTTGGGAGTCAAACGAGCTCAGGCACAGTAAGGATTGCCTTGTGTGAATGCGCCCTTAGGATGCCTTAGAGTTGCATAAAATAACCCTAAGGATTCCCTTAGTGTTCTCAGTGAAACCCTTTTGACTTCTAGCTGCTTAAATAATCCGTTATGTGTTACTAGAAGTTTCTTAGCAACCACTTTCCTTAGAAGACTTAAGGGACCCATACATGTACCTTAAAAAATAATTTGAGGGAGCTAGATGCTAGCTAATGTTGTGCTTGCTATATTGTTTCAGTGAAACTTACGCGATTCTTCAGTTGATGTTCAGCTATCTCCCTTCTTGCTGTTTCAGTGATTTGTTTTCATATTTTTCATGACTGTCAACATTTCGTTTCACTGCCACATTTCTCACGCATTTCTTGTCACATTTTCTGCTTGAGTTGACTTGTTGCTGCTGGGTTGAGTTTGTTTGGAAAATGTTCTTTGGCTTCCCATATATTTTGAGGAGTATGTTTTCATCTTCTGTCCAGTTTGGCTTTCTTTTCTTTTTTTCTTGTGAGTCCAAGGTTGTTTGCTAGCTTGATACTCAGCGCATTGTCAAGTGAGTGAAGCGTAACCATGGTAACTGAAGTATACACATGCTGTATTTTGACATTAGCGATCGTAAAAGGCTTAGCGCAAACTCTTCGGCAAGAAAACATCCTGAGGGGCTTTATGCAACATTCCATAATTTAACCCGTGACTTGGGGAAATATGCGTCTCAAGGGACAACCTTAAATTTAGTACTTAGGGTTGTTTATGCAACCAAGAACTGAACCTTTGAAAAAGTACTAGCTACCCCCTGAGCAAGGACTTTTCTTGGGGTAAATCGAATAGCCTACCCTGGAACTAAATTTAGACGCGCAGAGTTCCTGAAAAGGTTCCTGGAGAAAAGTTTCTGCAGTGAAAAAGCACCTCAAGTGAAAACAAAGAAACAGAAACAAGGCGCTGGATCATTTCAACAATATTATCATGTGTCAGTTATCAATACCGTTTTAACTCACCTCATGCAAACAGAATGTGCATCAATACTCAACTTTTGAGCTGCTCCTGTATCTGTTTAAATGTTGAATAATTTAAGGTGGACTCATGTTTGAATCCCTCTGAATGGGTTTGAAACCCATCAAAGTGTAATTGTCAGTTTTCAGATAGTTGTTGTCACCTCTAAAGATGACTACATTGTCACATTTCAGGCTCAAGCTGCTGTGCACATGCAGGCATTCTCTGTATTTTCATATGTGAGATAAGATCCATGGAGTGACGGTGCGGCTGACACATGTTCACCGGCAGTCAGCACAGCTCATCCTCCCTCGCTGAGCTCAGCTTCAACTGTTCCTCTGTCTAAATGCTGCAAAGCATCATTGTGGGGTGGCACGTTTTCTCACACTTTAGGTGCACATTTCTTAAGTGACATGTGATTTCCTGAGACACGTGCGAGGTAGCGTGCCCTTTGAAGAGCTGCTTTTGTTTGACATTCACTTGCAGAATGTGCTACTATAAGTCTGGGAGGTATTATGCTAACAGAGCGGCTCATTTCACACCTATCATTCATCCCTGCTGTGTTCATGGAGCACATTTCACAATCACTTCTTCTTAATACAATCCACAGGCATCAGAGGAAGTCTGTTTGAATAAGAATATTAGCACACTCCCAGCCAAACACTCACATGAATTCATTAGCGAATTCCTTTTAACCACAAGTGATCTGGATGCTGATTTCTCTCATCGCTGCTGAACTCATGCGCTTGTACTTTCATGTCAACAGGACATTTCTTTTTGTGTGCACAAGGGGTTGCTGTTACCACGCATTGCAGCTCAGACTGTCCGAGGCACAAATGTTTCCTCACTGTGTAGTGACTGTCTGTTCAAAGCACACTGAGCAAAGTATGAAAAATGGAAATGGCAGATTTACAGGTTTCCTTTTTTCCCCCTCCTTTTTAAGCATGTTTTTACTCCAGCAGCTCCTCTGCTATTGTCATGAAGGCTTTTTCATTTACACACCAATAATCCTGCTTTTCTCTCCTCTTCAGACCCCGAGACGTATTCACTGTTTATCTGCATAAACTCTTGGAGATGGATGCTGTGTGTCAGCATCGAGCATAAATGGATTCATTTTAACAAGCTGCTAAAAATCCAGATTATCCAACTTCCTGTTATGTTCTCTCATTTTTGAATGAATGATTGAAATTATTAATGGCTGGCTGAAGGATTTGGCTCATGGTAGCCCCTTATTTTGAAAGGAGGAAATATTATTTCAGCAGTTACATCATCTTCATGGCCAGCAGTATCTTTCATTACGTTGTGGATGATGCCGTCTTCATGCTGTGGCTCCTCAAGTTGCAACTTTGGAACAGAAGCAGATAAACTGACATCAGAAATAAAAATAAATCAATTAAATCAAAATGTTAGGGCCACTGTGAAACTTCATCTCATTATACAAGCCTGATGAAAGGAATGAACCTTCAAAATGCAGCAAAATTTCAAACCAAATTTTGTCAACATTTATTTATTTTATAATTATTGGAGCCCCCTGCTGAGCAAGATAAACACAGCCCACATTACAGTCCAGAATTCATGTCATGTAGTGATTTTTTTATAATAAGACATTAAACACAATTAATGAAACGAGATATTACACTCAATTGAAAGAGCAAATAACAGCTGAAAATACATGTCTGATATATAATATATAGTAGATTATAGGCTTATGTGTGCTTAAAGACGCCTACGCTTTAGAGCGAGAGAGAGAGAGAGAGAGAGAGAGAGAGAGAGAGAGGCTGCATGGAGTGGAGGATTGTGCATCAGTCTATTGGCGCTCAAACGGGTTACTGCGCACACAGCAGGCAGAACTACAGCGGCGACTCCAACTCAGACCCGAGTGTGAACGCGTCCGCTCATTGCGCGTCAGGCGGAGATCAGCGGCACCAAACCGCTGCGGAAAACTTGCGCTCTTTTCGTTTTCTCCTCTAATTGAAGACTTAAGTGATGCTCAGCATGCGGATCGACTCTGAGGCTGCGTGAGAGCAGTTTAATGTGCCCTCCATCCCTTGATTCCAGAGGATTACTCCTTCCCTCAGAAACGATGGGTAAGTCAGGATGTTCAGTTTCTCCCTCATGAGGCTCCTGTAGCCAAGACGACACGATGCTCAGTTTTACTGAAATATTAATTAGTTCCTAAACTGAATCTTCCATCTCAGTGTTTAACATGGATCTAAAACAGTTTCCATCACATTTCTCTGTTAAAATATTTCCATATTTCCATACATTTCAAATCATCTAACGTCAGTCTCTGTCATAAATTCTTCATGAAGCCGCTCTGGTGTCTCAGACATCAGACCTGAAGCTGCTCCTCACTGCATGATCTCCTGTCTGAAGGCTGAATTTCTCTTCCTGCTTGTTTGAACATCTTTGAGGACACATTTTCCAAAACCAAGTCCTCCCTCTGATTGCTGTGCTCTGCTCTACCCCCAACAGGTTCTGTGATGCTGGACTGGAGGTTATCATGCCTCCTCCTGCAGGCGGCTGCTCTGCTGCTACTCAGCAAGGGGGAGAGGATGTGCCCTGCGAGTTGTCGCTGCGAAGGGAAGATTGTTTATTGTGAGTCTGGCATCTTCCAAGGCATCCCTGAAAACATCACCACAGCGTGCCAGGGATTGTCTCTGCGCTACAACAACCTGCTGGTTCTGCTGCCGTACCAGTTCGCTCACCTCAACCAGCTGATCTGGCTTTACCTCGACCACAACTCCATCAATGCTATCGATGCTTTAGCCTTCCACGGTGTGCGCAGGCTCAAGGAACTGATCCTCAGCTCCAACAAGATATCTCACCTGCACAATAACACTTTCAGCGCCATTCCCAACCTGCGAAATTTAGACTTATCCTACAATCTCCTGCAGTCTCTGCAGCCAGGACACTTCTATGGTCTGCGCAAGCTACAAAACCTCCACCTTCGATCCAACGGACTGAAGCAGATCCTCATCCGTACCTTCCTGGAATGCCGCAGCCTGGAGTTTCTGGACTTGGGCTATAACCGCTTGCGGAGTCTCACCCGCACGACATTCTTAGGCCTGTTCAAGTTGAAAGAACTTCATTTAGAGCACAATCAATTTTCCAGGGTTAATTTCTTTATTTTCCCTCGCCTGACCAACCTCCAGGCTCTTTATTTGCAGTGGAACCGCATACGATCCATCAACCAAGGTGTGCCCTGGACCTGGCACAAACTGCAGAAACTAGACTTGTCAGGGAATGAGATCCAGATGTTGGACCCGGCAGTTTTCCAGTGCATGCCCAACTTGCAAATACTCAACCTTGAATCAAACAAGCTCAGCAGCGTCCCTGAGGAGGCTGTGGCAGCATGGACGTCGCTGACCACCATCAGCCTGGCAGGGAACGCCTGGGACTGCAGCCCCAGCATCTGCCCGCTGATGGGATGGCTCAGAACCTTCAGAGACTCCAAAGACATCAGCATGATATGCAGCAGCCCAAAGTCTGTGCAGGGCGAGAGAGTCGTGGATGTGGTGAGGAATCACTCGACCTGTGTGGACTTTACAACAACTGCTCTCATCATCCTGACTTCAAGGCTAGCTTTGAACGTCACAACTCACCTGTCTCCCTCTGTTGTCACTCACCTGGCTCATACTGACTCACCTGTGCTGAGATTAACCCCTCCTGCTGTCATTTCAGACAGAAAGACAACAGAGTCCACAACCATAAGCCCCACATCAGCCGTCTTCCTTGAACCCCCCACGTCGTTCATCCCGGAGCTGCCCTTTGAACACATGGCTTTCCATAAAATCATTGCAGGCAGCGTAGCCCTGTTCCTGTCAGTGTCATTGATCCTTCTGGTAATTTATGTGTCGTGGAGGCGCTACCCGAACACCATGAGGCAGCTGCAGCAGCACTCGGTGAACCACAAGCGCCGGAAAAAGGCCCGCAAGCAGGAGCAGGACCTCAGCTCGCAGCTGCAAGAGTACTATCTGAGCTACCACTCCAACTCAGAGACGATGGATTCTCTGGTGAACGAGACCAGGCCGTGCACATGCACCATTTCAGGATCCATCGAATGTGAGGTCTGAGTTGATGCTCCACCTTAAGAGACTAAAGCTGCAGTTCTTTTTACTTAGAATGTGAAAAAGAAAACGATTAATCGATTATCAAAATACTTGACGATTTATTTTCTGTTGATCCAATCCTCCAGGTCACAAACACTGAGAATGGACTCCTCACTGAAGCAGGAGGCTTCCTGTGTCTGAAATTACACTTGAAATGAAAAATATCTGCATGTTTGTTGATTCACACGGAGAAGAACTAGAGATTATTTTAAAAATCTCTTTGAACCTGTTATGGAAAAACTAAATAAGACAAGT
>JAPZDX010000021.1:27321196-27333241 GCA_029783625.1 Naso annulatus
ATGTCAGACAAAAACATCCAGGCACTTAAATCTTCATGTTGCACCACATTAAATCAGAGGTTTTCTGTCTTCATTCATTCACTGAGGTTCAAAGAAACTTCCAGCAAACAGAGAAAAAGTTTATTCGATTCTTTTGTGGTCCTTGCCGATGAAGTGAGGATTTGAACACCTGCAGCTTGGTGATGGTACTCGTTAGCAAGTTAACTTAGCTGCCTTGCTACACAGACAACATGTCTCTCTAAGAGTTCAGCATGTTTTTGTACTAACAAGGCCTTTACAGTAACTTTATTTACTGCATCTGCAATAAGCTGGTTTCACTTGTCTGCATGTAGCGATGCTGCACTGAATTATTTATTTTACTTACGCATCTCATTTTTCCTCCAAATTTTACCTGTTTTTGTTTTAAGAATCAATTTCGCACTCTGAAAACGTGTCAAGAGGGGGAAAAAAAAAGGCAGACTTGTTTTCATATCACATTGTCAAACATTTTTTGATTTTCTGAATAAAAAGATACTTAAAATACAAGATTGCAGCATTTTGCCTGAGGGGGCTTTGGCAGTGTAAACATCTGAGTGACTAATCTGAGCCTTTTTTCTGACTCCCTACATCATGTCTGCCATTTAAACGCTTTCATAAATACCTCTGACATACTTTGTTTGGCTGCAGTGGCATTGACATGCTGTCAGAGAAGCTATAGAGGTTTTTTTTTTAAAATGATGAGTGGTGTCAAGGAGAGGCTGAATCGATTAATCAGCTCGGTCCAAACAGATGGCTAAACGTGGTGGGAGGACGTTTGCTCCAGTTGTCTGGCAGGTTGAATGACATTACTGAAGTAAATATCTTGGATCTGCTGACGTAATAATAATATTCAGGAGTGCATTCTTCTATAAACGTCAGGCTATCAGCAATAATTAAAATCTATGGTCATAAACAGTGAGTCAGCAGGGTGTGTGTCAACTCAGACACAGCTTTTAACTGCCACTTGTCAAGTACATTTGTCATGTCTGCTCATCTGTTCACTTTCCATCATCATTTGCTAATATTTCTAACAACTAATTCCCCTTGAGAGTTTTACATTAATACACAACTCATTTTTGCAAAAACACAGCTTTTTACTTTCATTCCAGCTCCAAATCCTCCTCCGTTTGACTTAAGAGGCCAATTAGTCTCAGATCAGCACCTACTCCACCGAGACTGTTTACGCGGCCCAGAGCCGAAGGAATATTAATGTGTTTGAAAATGACTTCCTCCTGTTGTATGTTTGTCTTGCGGGCCGGCTGCATGGTTATGCATAAAGTATGCATTACGAATCAGACAAATTTGAGTTTTTCTAATCCATCAGATGTGACGGAGGCGATGGAGGTGACCTCATCAGGGCCACAGACCATTCAAAAGGCCCAAGGGGAGACAGTCAGTCTGGGATGCACCTACACGCCTGGCCCTCAGGACACAGGAGAGCTGGACATCGAGTGGTCCAACGTGAGCCCAGACATGACGCAGAAAGACCAGCTGGTAGGTGGATGACTGATTTGATGTGTTAAAAGCTTGATACAAAATTTATCCTTGTTAGATTTCAGGAAAAACGTATTTTGCTCTGAAAAGAACTAGTGGCATACTGACGTCTAGAGTGGAGTGTGACGTCATGTCATGTTTCTTTCTTTTGGAAGCTGAGACGGCTGCACATTTATGTTAGTTCATCTGAGCCCCCTCCCTTCAAAAACAGTTGGTCCCCACCCCTTTAATAAAAATGCCAAAGCCAGGAAGGAGCAGTCGAGCATATTTTTAATTTAACACTGGCACAGCTAACCTTACAGATGACGCCTTTAGAAATCTGAAACTTTTTCTTTTCACTCTTCTGTAGAGGCTAACAGAAACATTGGCTAATGTTGTTGTTTTTTTAAACAATAGCGTCTGATTTAACATGATAAATTGACACAATAATTTAGAGTGTATACATGTGAAAATATGTCATTTAAGGTGCTAGAAACCTTAAATTTTCACCTTAAAAAACAGAGAGAAAGTGTTTGAATTCTACTAAAGAAAAAGGTGTGAGGTTTGGGGTTTTTTTGCAGAGAAACCTGCAGGAGTGGAGGCTGTCTTCTACCTTTGGGGCTCTTTGAGTGCAGAAATGTGCTTTGAGGATGTGTCATCACTAAACCCAATCTTTGCATCTCAGATCTTATCGTTCACAGGAGGCCAGACGCATCAATACGGCGACCCCTCAGTCTCCAGAAGGTTCGAGTTCACAGGGAACCCCATGCAGGGCGACGCCACAGTCTCCATCTCTGATTTGAGGGTCTCAGACACGGCCACCTACCAGTGCAAAGTCAAGAAGGCGCCGGGCGTGGACACGAGAAAAGTCACACTGGTGGTGATGGGTGAGGACGACTTGTTTTTACCGGTTTTACCTGTTCATTTTCTTGGCCGTCTTGTTCCTCTTTTTCAGTGTTGCTCTCATTCACATGGAATGTGGAGGCAGTCAATGAACACACCTTCCTCTACAGCAACAAACCTCAGTCTGCTCACCTCTTCAACACCTTTAACCCTCCCCCTGATGAACGGAGGCCTGACTCTAAAAACAGCTTTTGTGCCATATGTTTCTATATTCCCTTTCTAGTTCCCCCGTCAGCGCCAAAGTGTTGGGTGGAAGGTGGCGAGGAGAAAGGTGGCACAGTCTCCCTCCGCTGCAAATCCTCTCAGGGATCCACCCCCCTCAGCTATGTGTGGAAGAGAGAAAGTGGAGGTGCCATGCCATCCACTGCAACCCAAGGTGAGGAGGCAACATGACAAAAAGGCTTTTCTTCAGTCCATTCATGACGCTGCGTTTGTATAATGTGCTTGTCTTGAATGTTGTCGTCTCCCATTAAGACCTACAGACTGGAGAGCTTTTGATAAATAACCATACAGACAGCAACGTTGGAAGCTATGTGTGTGAGGCAGCAAACGCTGTCGGCAAAGCGCAGTGTAAATATGCACTGCACGCATACAACCGTAAGTCTACATTATCATCTAATTTTACTCCTAAGTACTTAATGCTCTTAATTCCTAAAGGGACCTTTTTATTTTCCTACTGCATGGTTTAAATATTTGCTGTAGCCTTAAAGCAAGTCGTAACATCACATGTAAGCCTCTTAATGCTGGAAATCATGACTGCAAAGAAAGAAAGCTGCACTTGTTTGATCTTAAAGCCTCACGTCGTCTCTTCCAGCTACTGACAAGGTGGGTGTCATTGTCGGGGCGGTGATAGGTGCCATCCTGCTGCTGCTCCTCCTCCTGCTCCTCATCTGGCTCCTCATCTGCTGCTGCCACAAGAAACGCTACGTGAAGGAGGTCGCAAATGAAATAAGGTAAGAGAGATACAAAGAATCTCAGGGGCAGTTTACACAGGGCAAGTTTTCGCATCAAAGGAAACATTTCTGTTGTGGTTTGACCTTCCTTTTACATGACGACGGCGTGCTGGCACCCCTAAAACCACAAATGTTTGAAACCAGGTTCCAGTGTGGAATCTTTTGAAACTGCATCCTTCTTTCTGACTGTGCAAACTGGCAAGTGGAGTGCCTGTGAACGCGGCGACTACACAAATGCTAATGCTAGCACAAGTCACTGCATTCTGCTCTAGCCCATACCAAACTCTTATCAAACTCTCCACAGTGCACTGAAAGCAGGTCGAATATGACGACAGTCAATTAAGGTGAATTTGAGTGTTCGTAGCCTAATTTTAGATTTCAATCTATGGCTGAATTTCTTTCATTTGTAGCTGCTTAGGGCTCAGCTCACTACTGGCCTGGCATGCGTACTACAACGCTTTCAGTTGTTTGTGCAAACAGACATATTTTGAAGACGCAAAGGAAAGACCTCTGTGTTTTTAGTGCAGCCGCTCCCGTGTAAAAGTGGCCTCAAACATCTATGACTGTAAGGATCATGTGATTGAGATGTGTGACTGGTTTCCTCAGGGAGGACGCTGCAGCTCCAGAAAGCCGACCCTCCAGCAGACACTCCAGTCTGCGCTCAGTGATGGGTTACCGCACCCACCACGACATCAAATACAGCTCAGTGAGAAAACACCTGCCCAGTGTCAGCGAATCAGGGCGCAGCGGCGTCTTCACAGGTGAGAGTAACGGCACGTTGCAGCCCCTTGCAGCAGGGGGAAACCTCACCCCCCTCAAATATGACCATCGATACGGATACCCTGTGTAACACCATCCAATGGCCCGACAGTTTTTGTTTTATAGTATTAAACTACAACTTTGAGGAAAAACTGTAAATAGTATTCTATGTATGTGACAAATGGTGCAACACGATATATTTAAGTGGAGAGTGATGGCAGCACCGGTGCACGACTGCTGCAGACTCATAAAATCTCTCATCAGCCCTTGGACAAACATAAACGTACCATTGGCAGATTTTCACAAAGCTCTGTAGCACCTCACTGCTGCTGTGTTGAGCTTGAACAGGCTCTCGTAATTCAACTCATTACACTGATTTTTGTTAAACCTGTATGTTAAATGTAAATATCACAAAGATGTATTTTTATTGGTGTTTGTTTTTATGTAGCTCAGTCAATGTATTACTTTTTTATGTATGAGGACAATAAAATGTTTTTAACTGACATGAGCAGAGAACTGTCTGCTGTAAATAAAACTGAAGATACAGATTTTCTGTCATTGCCTGATGAAATCTTAACTGCTGAAACACAACAGAAAAACATTTAAAACACATCTTCTATTCCAAGGATGCAAGAACTGTTATCTCTCCAAAAAAGATAAGACTTAATCAAGTGGGTTGAATTTTGGTATTGTGAAGAAATTAAGGAGTGTTTTCACGTGCAAAATGAGGTATGAACTTCATTAGAAAGAGTCGCTATGTGGAGGTGTTTGGAGCAGTGATGCTCAACTTACTGACGTGTGAACCAATTGATCGATGCGGTTCCGATCTGTGAACATGGCCAGACCGTCTGTTTTCATAGCCCACGTTTAGAGACTGGCTATTTTCAGGGCTGCAACTGGATCAATGTGAATTCAAACATGAAGCTGCTCATGAGTCAGACAATTGGAACACAGTGAAGTCTATTTTGCCTCTGATCCTCTGTGCATTTATTTGCCTGCTGGAATTTTTGCAGAACAAAGTGCTTCAGAATTGCCTTGTTTGTGCTGCATTCTTCGTCATTCTTTGCAGAGAGTCAGTAAACTAATCATTAATCTAACAGCTAGTTTTTGAGACTCTAACCTGCAACTGCCGCTCTGAGAGTCCAGAGTCAGCACCACAGCGAGCCCCCGGCTCCACCTCCCGTCTGCACAAGCCTGATCCCATCTTCAAAAGGTGTGTGTTGAATTAATAAGAGCTGAAAGACGTGCTGAGGGTTGAGGGGCCCTTGGTAATAAATTCTGCCAACGGCCCCCTTAAGTGCAGGAGCCTCCTTGAACTGAACTGTAAAGGCTGGACATTTGTTTGGAAACAGTGCTGCTGCTTGAAAAGATGAAAAAGAAAATGCTTCAATTAGACTTCTGCTCCTCACATTTAAATGAGAGTTTCTTGATGGTTTAAGAATACACACTTTCACACACAAACGTAATCTTGACATTTTTGCTATGTGTGACACGTCCCTTAAAGCTAGTCATGGTTAGGCTCAGTTTTATTTTACGCTCGTCTAAGATCCGGTCCCCAGTGTTTCCCACCTTTTGACCAAATAAATAAAGAAATACATTTTGGTTGATTAAAATTCTAACATTACTCTTCAACAAATCCACCAGGCGATGGAGGAAAAAATCTGAACATTCTTTAGATAAACAAAAAATGGCCACAGTCAGGAATAGCTGTTATTGATTTGTTACTTTCAAAGAATGTCTGCTAAGTTAATTTACATACAGCAGAAACAAATACACACTCACACACACAAACACACACGCACCAGCTCTTACCTTTGATGATAATGGAGAACCAGTTTTTGTATAACAACAAAGCTAATGCTAGTTGAGCTAGCGCTGCTGTGTGAAGTCTGGCAAAAAGACAACATGAACAAAAAATAACTAGTACGTAATAACCTTTAACTGTGGTTTAATGTTCACAATTTCTTTTGACTGGCCCTCAATTTACAACATCGGCACATTAGCTGCAACATGCTAATGCTAGCTCATCAGGCTAACATTAACCCACAGCTTTCAGGTTTGAAGTTGGCTACGGGACTCGCCTTGTTTCCATGTACGGAGCAAGTCCGTTAATTCTTGCAGGAATCTCAGTGATATCTGACGTGCATGCGGAATTTAAATTGACGTTTTGCAGTGGTTTTCAGAGAGACAGTATGACAGTGTGCTAACTTAGCTAACAGCTTCAAACTAACTAGATGGCTATTTATTTTCTTTAGTTTAGTTGTGTATGTTGACTGTCAGGTGAGTTTGTTTAAATAAAGAAATGGTTTCTACAGTTATATAGTTGTGAATCTGAGTAACGTTATTCTGCGACAACATGGTTACACATCATTGTCTTTATCAGTTTGAAGTGAACTAATCTGATTTGTCAGTTTAAACGCGGGCTAAACAGGTAGTTTCTATCCTTCTGTAAAGAAACTGGACACTATGGGCCTCATCTGTTTATTTACGGATCCACAGACACCAGTCACATGCAATGAAAGGACATCAGCTCCACACTGAGCTTCAGCTGTTACCAGCCCTGGCTAAGAAAGCAGTCTTGATTTAAATATTCATACATTGCCATCATCCCTTCAGCTCTTCTGTCTCTGAGGCTGGAGACTGATGTTGTGATTCAGGCTGTCATGTTCTTTCACATGATTTCAGTTAGTTTAAAATCAAGTAAATGTTCAGTTAATCAGACTTTTCTGTCCCCTTTAGCTTGAAAGAGTTCAAAGTTGTGAAAACTGGGGTTTTGTTTTGACTTCCTGTTTTATAGGATTATTAAAACACAGACATTTGTTGAGGAAAGTATATTTCATGTTATTGTGTTTATATTCAATTTGAATCATTCCAAAATAAAATCAGGTCTGCATGTCCCAGCTGCTGATTAAAATAATGGATTAGCTTCTCCCCTGAAAACACAGAGATCAAAGCCTGAGTTTCTTACCTGTTTGCTTTAAATAAAGACAGATTTAAAACTGTCAACTTCCGTGTCTGTATCTTTCTGCACAATTCAACTTTGGAAAGAAACACACGTCCATCAGAGCAGTTCTCTACACAAAAGCAGCTTCAAGTCCAACCTTTAATTCTTGCATGAATGGGGTAAACATTAATGACTATTAATTTTCTGCCAACCTCCCCCGCAAACTACATAATCTCTTCTTTAAATAATAGGTTTCTCAGAGGGCAGAACTTCTTCCTGGGTAAGTAATTATTTTTTTGAAAAAGCGAAGCTCTAACAGAGGAGTGTTTTTCACATTCTGATTCAAACAGCTTCTTCACGGAAAGAACTTCTACATGAGATTGTGCAAAACGGCAAAAATCTGTCCTGAAAATAGGGCTTTAGATTTTTTCTTCTTCTTCTTCTTCTTCTTTTTTTTTTTGATTGTTCTTATAAAAGTAATTATCTATTACAGTAATACAGTATGACAGTTAGGGTGCAATTCATGAAGGAAAAAAGGACTATGGTGAGCCATATTAATTGTTTATGTAATTAAGATCTTGTTTGCTTAATTGAATAGTTGTGTATTTGAAAAAAAGCAAACAAAGAAATCTAAATAAAATATACACTGAAATTTTAATTCAAGTCAACATCTTGTTTTAAGTCTGTCCCCAGTGTCCACGTCCTCCGCAGCACAAACTACACTGATAAGGTGAGGCATTAGTTGGTCTCCTGAAGGTGATTCAGAGGTGATTTGCTTTTCTTATCAGGTAAATAAGTGTGTGTTTTGTGTGTGAGTGTGTGTGTGTGAATGTGTATGTGTGGTTTGGTGTAAATTTGCAGCCGTGCTGCTTTTGCATGCAGTGTCCGGACGTGTGTGGTCTGCGGCTCTGCTGAGCTGTCACGCTGCACTGATCGACAGACAGTAAAGTCATATTCATATGAGCACATGTCAACGCAAATACACCGCCACCACAACCTGTGGTCATAACTGATGCAAATCAAGCCTGATGCTTCTATATAAATCCCAGTCAAGCAGTGCTTTAATCTGAGGACTCCACTTGGCTCTGTGCGTCCTGCAGAAAACTTCAGGCGGGGATTAATGCTTGGATAAACAAAACAAAACAAAGGATTCATCAATGGCAAACAAAGGTATTGAGTTGGACAACATATTGTAATGACTAGCAGGCAAAGAATGGAAGCAGGAACCTTGAGTAGGATTCAGAGTGAACAACAGTCTCATCCAACCCACAGGAGCCTCGTTTGAGGTAAAAATGGAGGACGTGTCTCCTCTAATTGCTCTAAGCTTCTTACCTCAGCTACACTTTACCTCTCTTTGCATGTGACCACATAAATAGATTGAACATGTATTTTTAACCATAAAGGAAGACTTTAATTTAGCTAATGTGGATGCATTACTCATATTTCAGAAGCTGAATGTGTGAATCTTTTCCTCAGGTCCCACAGACACACTGTGACTGATTCCATTCTGCTGCAGAGATGAAGAATCGTCTGGTTTGGTGTGCGTGTGTGCATAATTTTTTCGCCTTCTTGTCATCTCTCTGAATACAGTAAAAACAAAACACTTCAAACCCCACACAGACTGCTGACTGCTGCATTACTTGGCTCTCATAAAGGTTGTCACTGCAGATGTGTTTGGGGTAATATTGTCAATATGCATGGGGCAAATAAATTGGTCCTCTGGATAATGACGGGGCTGTTGGCCATCACCACTGTCTTCTTTAACGTCTACATCTTCCTGATGAGTGTGTGGAACTACAGGCAGAAGAAGCAGTGGAGTCCCAGTGAAACCATCATCGTGGCTCTGTCGCTGGCTGACGTGGCTCACCAGCTGATCTCTTACTTCTGGATGTCCATGGACGAGGTGGACAATGAATGCCTCATCCTGCAGATGCCCTACACAGTCATGCTCCTGTTGATCTTCAGCCTCAAGTTCACCATCATGTGGGACACCAGCTTCCTCACGTTCTACTACAGCACCAAGCTGGTGAGCACACCCAACCAGTGCTACACACAAATCCAGGCCACCATCCTCAAGCACGTGACCTTGGCTGTGTTTCTCATCCCTCTGTGCGGCCTGGGCACCTGCATGCCGATGCTTGTGGTGTTCGAGTCTGAATTAAACCACAGCACGGTGAACAGTGACTGTGGTGTTTTAGTTCCCGACACCCGCTCAGGGCAGGCGTATGAAGCCGCATTTTTGCTGCTCGCTGACGTCCTGCCCGGCATGCTCATGATGAAATGCTGCATCTCCATCTCCACCCACCTGGCCATCCACCTCCGGCACATGAAAGCCAGCACCAATGGAGCCCACGGCCCAAAGCTGGGCTCTCAGATGAGGGTAATCAAGATGGCTTTGTCTCTGGTGGCCGTCTTCATCGTCTTCCTCGTGGTCGACCTTTACGTCCAGTACCAGATAACAGTGAACCACGAGAATGTCCTCACGCTCAGCTTCTTCTTCACATCCATCTACACCACAGCCACCGCCATGGTGCTGATCTACGGAAAGAAGAGTTTTTGGAAAGCTCTGATTCATGAGTTTAATGTCTGCTTGGATGAATATCCGTGTTTGTCTTCTCTGAAGGTGCCGGAACAAAAGGCGAAACCCAGCACTCCTGCAATAGTTAAAAACTGAGAAGCCAATTTGCTTTGCGCTGAAGTCTTTGAGCTAAAATCAATTGGTCATTGTCTGAACTTGTTAAAAACTTTGAGGAAACTTTCTCTTTTATCTCATGTGCTGCAATTTCTGTAATGATGAGTGTCCTGCTGTTTCCCCGGTAATTATAATTTCTTAGCTCAATAAGGTATTTCAGCTGTTAGAACAGGGAGGGCAGAGCCGTCCAAGTGATGCACAGATAAGGTAACCAGCTTTCCATCCAAATCACAAGCTCATCAGACTGTACCTTTGAATTAATATTTCAGGAGGACAAATAGTCGTTGGCCAGTAAAATAAGATTCCCAAGCATGGTTTCCCAGCCGTGATGTCACTGTGCACCCATCTAAAAATGTTAAAAAATACATGTGACTGTGGTGAGAGTACGGAGCACATTAATAAAACAAGAAAGTATGCACAACCTGAAATCCTTTTTCTTCTTTCACACAGTGATTCTTAGAGTTTTTTCTCAGCCAGACAGTTGAAGCTGCACATGAGGACAGCAGCAGCAGCCTGTGTGTTTCTGGAATGCCGCCAGTCCAAATTCCTGCAGCAGTTTGAGGAGAAAAACACAAACCTGAGGGAGGAAAACTTACAATCGCCATCCTCTCCTGTGTGTGCATGTGTGTGTGTGTGTGTTCGTTGGCCTTCAACAGAAGTGTGTACGCATGTACTCCACAGCTCCCAGGTGTGATTGTGTGTAAGTGCAGCTGTGTGTGTGAGTGTGTGTGTGTGTGTGTGTGAAACCGGGTGTTCCTGAAAAGTGCACTCGTGCCCGACAAAGCTTCCCTGAGTAAACAGAGGTTTTAAAAACAGCAAACCTATTTGCAAAGCTCCATTAGTTCACACCATCTGGCACCACCTAGTGAGGTTCAAAGCAGAGATACAATAGTGCAGCTAATCCGACTCCACACAGGCTCGGGATCCCTCCAGCAGCTAAATGGACAAACTAAGAAAGGCCATATCTGCCTTTGATGCTGGGGAGTTAAGTCGCACTGAGGCCTTGACTTTCATCCCTGCTGAGGCTCTCTCTGTTGGAGGGGGGCTGCGTCTCTGACAAGCAAAGCTCAGGATTATAATTTCGATATAATATCAGTAAATTCCTACTTTATTAGTCTTCATCTTAATATTTTGTCAATGAAGTAAAAGTAACTGAGAAGTTTTTAAATCCTTTATACATACACATAGAATTGAGAAATACTCTGTGCTAACTGGTGAAAGTCCTGCATTCAAAAAGCAGAGAAGTATTCTCACCACATTTAGTTAAAGTTACTGGCTGCGACTTTTAACTGGTTATGAAATTGTCCCTATTCTGTATTGATGCCCTTTGATCCGCACAATTAAATGAGACCAACAATGAGAAAATGGTCTATTTCCATTTTGTTATTTCTGCCTGCCTGCCAAGTGTCAGAAGCATCAAAAGTCAGGCGATATGATTTACAGTACATGTAGTGGAAGAGATTATGAATGTTACAACCCCACAACTCCATACATTACCTCATTGCTATGCATCCTGCAGACAGCTGTTTGAAGAAAACAAAAAGTAAAGTTGAGTGAGGTGTGTCACAAAAGCGTTGCGTTGGATCAGGCGGTGGTGGTCATACTACTTTTGTCCATAGTGGCGGCTAGAATCAACACAGACTCAAAGCTCCATCCAGCAGCTTTGAGGAATCAAAAATAAAAGTACTCCTGCAGAAAACTGACATGAATAGAAGTTTATCCTATTGAATTTGTGTCTTAGCAGCATTTTACTATTGTTGCTGGTAGAGCTAGTTAACATAAACAAGTGTACACACAGTTAGGTAGTCAAGTCCTGTGATTTAAAGACGAGCTTAGCTGCCTGTTTCCATAGCATCAACTGCCATGTTGTGACGTATTTGCAATTCAAACAACTGAACAACCAATGAATGGGCTGTAGGGGCGGGACATAAGTTGGAGGAATCTGATTGGAGTGTTGCTGGCAAGTATTGTTGTTACTCCTTGGCAACCGTTGCTATGGCTTTGCTAAATTTTAACACCACACTAGCTCTAGTTTTTTTAATATTTACAGGTTTATATTGACAGGTGGATTGGCGTGATATAATTGGTTGAATAAAAAAATGATTCGACCAATAACGGCCCAAGTCAACGATGACATCAGGGACCCAGAAGATTTTGTTTTAAATGAAAGACAGAAGTGGCAGACTTTAATATAAAAATACAAAATAATTCATTTTTTGTAATTTGTTTTGTGATACATTTTTAAATTTGACTACAATAAGAGCAGGGATATGGTCCAAAATGGTTGAAAATGCATTTTTGAC
>JAPZDX010000021.1:27514182-27528145 GCA_029783625.1 Naso annulatus
AGGGACGCTCGCTCACTGCATTTTTTGGGGTTTGCTAATAGGCATTGTCCTATTCTTTTTGCTTCCTGCCAGTCCTGCCTTTTGTCTCCTATCAATCCCCTCTACACATCAACCACCCCTTCACTCTGCTGTGGTCAGATCAGCAGAGGAAACCTGGCATAGCCGTTTTTCTCTGTGTGCCACAGCAGAGCCTCGACTAGCCTGAGTTTACTGCATTCAACCACCACTCCAGTGAGAGCAGGAAATCCCAGAAGTCATTCACGCGGCGTATTGCTTCCTATCTTGTGGCCAGAGAAAGTCCCAAAGACTGGCGCCAACTCTTCCCTTTTACTTGGTCTTGAATTTACAGACTAGTGAGTCCCCCATCCCTCCTGGTTTGAAACCTCTCCGTGCTTTCTTCTGCACAAAATTCCTTGAATCATGATTTAAGTAATTAGGCTGATTTTAAACTACATCAATCAATTTTTCCAAATGGTTGGAGGAACACCTGACAGACCGTTCCAGATGGGCTGCTTTCTGAAAATATGGTCCATAATCCATTTTAATCCCATCATAGCAGCAGGAGGATTAATTGAGATGAAAAATCCTCACATTCAAAGGAAATGCTGGACCTTTGGCACCTTTGCTAGTGTGAAGAAGAGTTGAAAATGTACCACTACTGCTCTTTGATAGCCTAATATTCGTACCGAGTTAATCAGAAAAATAACAGCTACCCTTTTTAAGCTCGAGTATGGTTGATTGAACGACATTGTGTTTTATCTCACGCCAGTTTGAAGTAGGTTGTCCCAGCAGCACAAATGGTCCCGACTTCAATAAAGCAACCAGCACATTTTACAGCTTTTATGGGCATTTTATGATGTCTGCAGCTTGATTAACAGCTGGGATGTTGACACAGTCTTATCAGCAGCATCTCCATTTACAGGGCAGGGACAGGAAAAACACACTGCCGGCCTCCTCACACAGCACACACACGTCTCGTTAACGGCCGTGTCCAGGTCGGATAGCTGTAGTCCATCACTAAATGCCTCTTCTGCTTTCGCCCCTTTGGTTTTGTTTTTGAGGAGAAAGTTGATCCTACCCCCTGGCCCCTTTTCCTGCTGGGATTAAGGGCCTGTCAGACATATGTGATCCAGGAAATACCTTTACTAGGCCCAAGTGGGGTCACCATAGCAACTGGCACTAGAACCTGCCGCTGCAGGCCCTCTCTGGCTCGCTCCTGTGCACATGCTCACTGGCTCGCCGTCGCTGCTCCCTCTTCCCCTTTATTGTTTGGAGGTCTTTGTTGTGATGGTGGGAGGGATTAGTCAGGTTTGCTGATGTTGTCCTGAGGTTATGCCATATAGATGTGCTTCCTGTTGTGAGGAAGTGTGTTCACAAACACACAGTGTGCTTTGAGAACAGTTTAAGATAATCTCATTTTGAGGGATCGCTTACCGCTATGACATTTGATTATCTCGTTCAGTTTTTGCTGTTATCATGCCGAAGGGACTGTGTAGGAAATGGGAATGGAGGATGAGTAAAATGACTATCTGATATCATAAAGCTGCCACAGGGGGTCAGTTTGTGGCGCTGTTTGGCTGAAACAACAGAGCCAACAATGAAAGAATTCATCAATCAGTTAGCCAGTTGACAACATCGATAAATTTCCAGCAACTTTTTGGTAATAAATGATGCATTTGAGTAAATGTTCAAACTCAAAACTTTGAACATTCTTTGGTTTCTGCTTCTCAAGTGGGAGGATTTGCTGCTTTTTCTGCTTGACTCGTATTATTATTAAATATTGACACATTTTTAGGTGTTGTGTGTAGTCTTGGGCTCTGGAGAAATTGTGTTTTTTCCTCCTTTTTTTTAGATGATGAATTTAGAAAATAAGTAGCAGATACATGAAGCCTGGGTGATACAGCTGAAAAACCTATCACTACAGCGAAGTTTCATACTGGCCGATATCAATAATTATTGATTGTGTAGGCTGTGACTGACAGCTTGTTCTATTTTTATTTAATTTATTTCTTTTTTAAGCACAGTTAAAATACACGAGACAAAGTTAAGGGGTGGGAGCCACTGAGGTGATAAAATGAGTAAATATCACAATATTTTTGACCGAATATGTCGATAGTGAGACAGCATTGTCAGGGTGACTGTAGGTGATTTCACAAAATATTAACCCAATGACATTTTTTGATAAATAATCATCAGTAATGTGGATTAGTGGGTAAATGTAAATAAAAGAACAGCGAGAACAGACTGGAAAGTTCAGAAAATCACATCATTTTACTGTAAAGAAGCCTTTCAGCGAGGAAAGCACAACACTTAGGCCCTATCACAATAAAACCATATCCAAAATCTGTCCCAATATCCTGTCTCATATCATGATATGAGGCAATATGAATATATTACCCAACCCTAAGATAAATCAATCTGAAGATAATGTGACCTGTGGACCTTGTGTGCCTTTTTGGCACGAATGTGTGATCCGAGAGCAAGAATGTCAAGCGAGTTGGCTGGTGACAATCTTTACCTTTGTAACCAAACAAACAACACTATTGTGATGGACAGTGTGTCAGCATAATTGGGTTACCCCCTCCCTCCTGTGGAATATGTAGTCATTTAGAACAGGGGGGCTCAGGTGTCGTGCTCCGTGACGCTGCCCCTCTCTTCAGTCCGCTAATTGAATTACACCTTCCTTTCCCAAGTAGCTCCTTGCCTGCCCGACGATTGGGCCTTGACTAATTTGGGATTTAATTTAATTCGGGTGAGAGGTAAAGCTGCAGGTTTGCAGGGAGGAAATCAAGGAAGGACTTTTCTGCTGTCTTACAGACACTGTTTTATGACTGAAGAAGCTCCTGACGTGTCTGCAGCACAAATGCAGGCCCGTTTTATGTGAGAGCTCTCTGAACATTTCAAACACTCTGTTCAGTGACTGTTTATTATTTACTCAGAGATATTGTGCCATTTATTTGAGTCGGAAAGGTCCTGGTGGCTATGTACTATTAATGACTGACAGTATGCATCATATAGTTTGTTTGTGCCGTAGATTCCCTCATTGTGGAAATGCCTGAAGCCATTCTTGTTTATAATTACATAAAGTCACAGAGTTTTACCCTCTGAGCTGCTGAAAAGACCCATGTTTTACTGTTTCCCTCTGTAGTCTCTGTGGAAACACAAGCAGAGCTGTTCACGCTCTATCTTGGGGATCGTCTTGATCTGAGCTGCTCTGCTAAGGACTCGCCCCACTCTGTCAACTGGACCAAAGACCATGTGGCAGTAGTGGATGGAGAGCACACACGCATCCGCAACGGCCAGCTGGAGATCGAGACGGTGGAGCTGGCCGACTCGGGTCTGTACGCATGCACCACCTTCGGCAACCACAGCGTCTACTTCAACGTCACAGGTAAAGTCACAGAACAGTGCAGGTGATTTAATTTGTCTGGAAATACTCACATTCTTTTTCTCTTGGTGTTGAAGTAAATAAATCAGATAATTACTATGAAATTGCATCAAAATGTTGCTGTCACAAATTAAAGGTGATGAATGGCTTGGAGGTGTAAATTGTCAAGGATTTATCACTAAAACAAATGGCGGATATGTTTTACAATGCGAGACGTCAACACATCTGGATCAGTGTCATCTTTACTAGATTATTTGTTTTTCTAAAAATAACATTTGATGATCAAAACATCCCTTTGACTTGATTTGTAAAGAGTGTGTCGACTTTTACAGTCTGTGGGTCATTTACTGTTCATGCCAACTCTTATGCTCTCTCATGCTGTCTTATATATATCGTACACCTGACAAAATAATAGAGTATTTTAAATGATTAGTGGTACAATTATCTTCTGTTTCACCAGTTGATACCCTGGCCTCATCTGAGGATGATGATGAAGATGAAGAGTCTTCGTCAGAGGAAGCCAAACTGTTGGGCAGTCAGAAAGAGCTGCGTAAGTGTGCTGATCCCTTCAGGTTACCAATGCTACAGCAACAAACGGTCATTACTCGCTCACCCTGAGTCACATGGTCATGAGTAATTGTCATGGTCAGTGATTTGAGAGCTTTATGATTTAATTATGAGCCTGCACTGCTTGTGTGGTTCACATTTGGGTGAGAGATTTCTCTCTGAATCAGAAGGTTTTCATGGCCACAGTGACAGCTTTTACATGAGGAATGTTGCTGCGGTGACTAACCGTGGTTAACCTTAGATGTCTTTCAATTTGTCTCTTGAGAAATTAAGACAATTAGGCTGCATCATCTGGTGACTACTGCCCACTCTGCCCACAAAGAATCCAGCAGCCACCAAGCACGGCAAACATGCCAACCTCAAGTCTGTGCTCTGCCAGAGCTTTAACTCTCTCTGAAACGTACACAAGATGACTTAAAGCCACAGCATGCAAAAAAAAGATTTGTATTTTATTCAAAAAAAAATGTGAAAGTCCTCACCCATTCAGCACTGCCAAGCGCTGTGACTAATTTAAAACCTGTTTTCAGTGAACATGCATTATGTAATCCATCCATTCATTTTCTGCCTCAGAGGCAGCAGGAACATGTTTGTTTGTTTCAGCTGATTCGTGACAAACAGAAGTTCAAACAGAAAGCAAAGCTCAGGGTCAGATCGAGCTTCTCTCAGCCCACTGCGGATTTCTCCGTCACTGCCCACACGTTGCTGATCCCTCCGAGTTAGGAGTGGGAAGTAACTGATTACAAGTAATGCATGAGTGAAAAACAAGGTTGTTTTTTTAAGTAGAAAGTATATTTTTGAGACAGTGATCTGCTTTTTACTGCACAGCACTTTCAAAATATAAGTAAGTAATAATTATTAATATTAAAATGGAAATAAATTATTACCTAGGTACTTTTTCTCTTTAAATTGAGTGAGTGAGTTTTCCTTGGGTAATTGTACTTTTACTCGGGGACAGTTTTCCAGTCCTCAGTCTGCTGCTCCCAGTCTGTCCCTTAAAGGCTGGAAGTTTTTTTTTGAGGGGGGGTATCTTATTTAATTTCCTCTGGAAGAGAAGCTTGAGGTTCAGGGTGCTTGATGTGAGTTTTGAGCTTTAATTTTTTCACTTATTTATTTATTTTAACTCACAAAATGTTTTTGCGTCTATATCAAATGTGTAGTTGTATTTTCTACTCATTTGCTGATCGACTTTTACTGTCTTGTTCTTAGCGATGGCTCCACAGTGGGCTCATCCAGAGAAAATGGAGAAAAAGCTTCATGCTGTTCCAGCCAGTAAGACTGTGAAGTTTCGCTGCCAGGCCAGCGGCAACCCGACTCCCACTCTGAAATGGTACAAGAACGGCAAAGAGTTCAAGAGAGACCATCGCATCGGCGGCTTCAAGGTTAGTTTAAAAACAACAGCAACAAAAAATTTTTTTCTTGTTTGACACTAACCGTCCACAGCTTTCCTAAGTGAATTACTCCAAATTCATTCAGTACGACTGGAGACGTGTCGGTGATCTCATCTTTACAGTAGATCACTGCCTCCTCCCCTGGAGTAAGAAACACTTCCTGCAAGTGAAAAGCAGAAGTTTCGTATTTGACCTGAGAAACGATGCAAGATGAAACTCTAGGCCTCAAAACAGAGAGTTGTGCTGTAGTAATAATACCTCCAGGTGGGCCATTCTAGCCATCTGTCTTTGGCTGTCCTCATTCTGAGTATCAGTGCATCATCTTTCCTGTTTTATATCCATGCAGCAGTGCATTTTCAGTGATAGCGTCTATTTGTGATGTCTGACGTGCGGTGTGATTACGCCTTTTGTCAACAACTTCCCATTTCCAGGCAGGCTGTATTCAAATGTGACGCTAACTGCTGATAAACTGTGAGGTTTGATAAGACAGTTTACTGCAGCCTCTGGATTTACTTAGCAGAGGTGGGACTGGTGAGGGTTGAGCACCGGATCTGTCTCCTATCAGTTTCAATCCACATCATTTACTATAAATGCAGTCATGACCTATAAGAGATGAACACAGTGAATCTGTTTTTAAGATTCGGTCCAAGCCTTCAATTAATCAGTCAGTTATTTTAAATCTTAAAAGCAGAAAAAAAGGAAGGAAAGCCAGTTATCATATTAATTCATAACCATATGAACCAACATATAACAGGGTCACAGTGTCTTAGGAGGCTAAGTGTCTGCATCACTGGCAGTTGTCTCACAGGTGTGGGGAGGTTTTGTGTTCATCCTCCTCTTTCTATGCATCTGCTCTTCCCATCGAGGTGTGTGAGGCTGCTAGTCCAGCCTTGTCTCGTGCTTCCCCAGTCCATCTCCCTCCCCAGCTGGGACGCATTTAGGAGTTTCCTCTCAGCTGCCTGCTCCCTTTCGTCCCCCCCGTCCAAGTCCTCCACCCAGCCAAGCAGCTTACTTTACCATCTGGCTGCTGTTTTTTTCAGTCAAGGTGCACAGGTCTGCATCAGCAGGCGAGGACGTCTCTAGTCCCTCCGCACTCTTGCTCTTACAGCCGGGCGTCCTATTGTTCATATGGTCTGCGTGGAGACGTGCAGGAGGGAGGGTATAATGTAGACCACATGTATATGAAGCCAAGCACAGCACATCTGGCAGGAGGCAGCTGGACTCCCTCATCACATTTTGAGCTAAATGAGGGAAACCGTATGGCTCAGTCTGTGTATATGCATGTTTGATGTTGCCATTGCCTTAGAGGTTGGTTGGTTAATCACACACTGCCGGTCTCAGCAGATTTATGGAAGAAAAACTGTAATATGTCTTGGAAAAAAAAGAGCCAGACATGAGTGGGTGCTAATAAGACAGGTTGGGACAGATGGACATAAAACATGAACCCATTTGCTGCGATCTTTGTTGGGACAAAGATCCACTGATGAAAACATCGGGTGGTATCACAGGAAGAGGGAGTAGTGTGTTAGTAGTGTGTTATCTTGTTATCATCACATGACACATCATTGACCTTGTTAGCTGCTTTAAAATGAACAGATTCTGATTTACGACTGTCCAGAGAAAAAGCAGAAGGAGGAAAATTCACACGAGTTCTTTCAGCTTTTGCTGTTGGACATAGATTTGCATTCTAGCTCCACCTCTGCAGCCATGATTGACTCCCTGCCGGACTCATTTCTGTTCATTACATTTAATTAAACACATTTAAGCTTTAATTTCATAAAACTGACAAAACAATTCTTCACAGCTATTAACTGTTGCGTCGCTGTTGTCCTCTCAACTGAGGACAAGGACTAAAATGAGCTGCAGTGAGAGAGACGTCTTTGTCAGTGAAAAACAAACACTTCTTATCTATTTCTCTCACAATAAAATAATTAATGCATCTGGTAATGCTCATTAGCCAAACAAATGCAACATGTTTATTTCTGAACTGTATGATGTTGATTCTGTTAACTTTGAATTTTTCACCAAACTTTTAGGTACGTGACCATGTGTGGACCATCATCATGGAGTCCGTGGTTCCCTCTGACAAGGGAAACTATACCTGTGTGGTGGAAAACCAGCTTGGCAGCATCAATCACACCTACCAGCTCGATGTAGTCGGTAAGCGTTAACTGTTGTTTTTGCATGGAGATCTTGATTGTAGTTTAATCACCTGTGGAGTATTCAAGAGGTGCTGGATCAATAAAACAAATATATCCCACAGGTACAAATGTGATCAGTATCCTAAAAGCTCAGTCTTGAAAGGTGATTAAGGTCGTTCTGTCAGCCATTTGATAGATTAGGCCTGTTAACTTGTGGCTTGAGCGATGGATCCGTGCAGAGGAGTGAAGTGATTACTCCTGTGGGACCTGCCTTTTGACTCGCTCTTACACCATCGGTTCTATAAATCTCAGCCCCACTTCCTCCATCACTGTCGTCCCCAGAGCTTCGACTGACCTCAGTAGAGGTCTGAACTGGGAGGAACAGTGAGATTGTCACAAGTTGCTGCCGTTTTTTCCCTCATGATCTTGTATGAAAAACCACAGTTGATATTTGGCCTGTTACTCTAAACAGTCCTGTGTGCTTGTTGTGACTTTCTTATTTACCATGTTATGCTATTTTTAGACTCACAGTAGCACTTTATGTAATTTTAGAATCAAATACATACTGGGAGTAAACTGCAGGGCTCACGCACGCCAGTAAACAGCAAAAGAAGAAATACATAAAGTACCACGTGAAGTACTAATCTGAGTCCAAAAATAATAAAGTGGTAAGTGAACAAGTCAACACAAGCACACGGAACTGTTTGGAGTTGTTGAAAAGTTTATCTGATGACTTTAGGTGGAGGGAGGCTAGCACTTCCCATTGACTACCAGTGTTTGAGCTAAGCTAACTAGCGGTAAGCGAGACAGCACTGTCTGAGGCAATGGATAACGCCGGCCTTCATGCAGTCATATCCCTGCTTCGTTTGAGCTCAGGATCAAACGTCTTCATCATGTTGAAAAAAGGGACACAATCCCTAATGTGCACTGCATGTCCTCTCAGACAGTGCTGACTTGCAGTTTTCAGTTACCTGGAACAGAAATACCAGAAAAGTTATTGACTTCAGACTTTCTGCATAATCACTGAAATAATCAAACTCGCACGTGTATGTGACAAGAGCTGCATAACTCATCTCCTGCTACCCTAGGTTGCAACTTACCAGTCATGCCATAGTCGAGGAAATAGCTGCTGTAATTCTCCAAATAAAAAAAAATTACACACCACCAGGTCACGGCTGTACAGGCGACCTTGTTTGCTATCTGCCCTAAACAAAACCCTGTCATTTACTTTGGAATTATATCACATATGCTTCTTTTTGATATTGTCGTTTGCTTCACAACTTCTACACCATCAAATATGTTTTATTTGTGTTGCAGAGCGCTCCCCCCACAGGCCGATCCTGCAGGCCGGCCTGCCAGCTAATCGCACCGCAGTGGTGGGCAGTGACGTGGAGTTTGAGTGCAAAGTGTTCAGCGACCCTCAGCCACACATCCAGTGGCTGAAACACATCGAGGTCAACGGGAGTCGAGTTGGTCCTGATGGTTTGCCGTACGTCCGTGTCCTCAAGGTATGAGCTCACTGTGACCAATCCTGCCGGTACATGACTGTTTAAATATTTGTTCTGCTAAACAGGAAAACTGAGGAATTTGGATTTGATGTTGTCCTTTGTTGCTCTGTCAGTTCTTCTCTTTGCTAAACAGTACTGTCTGGAAAAGTACATCCTGATTTTAAAAAAAAATATGAAGTTTATTTTGCAGTTATAACTCTGAACATATCCCACATATATCAGAAACTGCTTTTCACTGATTCTTCATCCTAGCTTGATCCTGTGTCTGCTAAGTTTTTCTGTGCCACACACATGACATGTTTTTATTTTCAGCATTCTGGGGTCAATAGCTCGGACGCTCAGGTGCTGACCCTCTACAATGTGACTGAGGAGGAGGGCGGAGAGTATATATGTAAAGTGTCCAATTATATAGGAGAGGCCAATCAGTCGGCCTGGCTGACTGTCACCAGATATGAGCCCACAGGTAACCACCACGCAACCACACAGGGACGACACGGTGGAGGCGCTTTCAGGACCACCGGGGAAAACTAGGGCCGAATAACTTGAGACAACCTCAGCTGTTTCTCTCCTCCCTCCCTCCGTTTCTCCCTCCCTCTCTCCTGCCTCAGTGTTCCTGACTGTAAATGACGCTATGGAAAATTCCCAGCAGAACAGTTGAAAGTGTTTAGTCTCAGGTTTATGTTGGACCCGTTCTCATTCCTGCCCCATGCCTGTGCTATGCCCTCCTAATAAGGGCCTCTCCAGTCATCTTCTTCTATTACTCTCGCTCCCCTGCCCTTCAAAGTCCTCCGTGCACGGCTCATAGCCTCTCTCTCCCCTTTGTTTTTTTCCAGCTGTCCTCCTCTGCTTACCTATGTTCCACAGACCTGCTGTTTGTCCAGTGTTCAGACAGTTTGCAGACGTGTGAGTTTGAGTGTGCCCTGTTCTGCTGTGGAGTTTTCCATGTTGCCCATCTCTTGCATGTAGAGAAGAGACTGAGGTATTGATGTGGTGATGGTGGCCCAGTGTGGGGTTCAGCAGTGCAGACTCAACCTAACCAGCTCCTCCACTAACAGATACCGGAGGGCTCTGTCTGACAGAGACCTCTGCCGGGCTCTTGGTGGTACTTTGTGTGCAGACGGTGTTGGATGGCGGAGGAGAACGCTCCTCCATCCTCTTCCTCTTTCAGAATCCTTTACTCATGGTGCCCTTTCTCCTCTTGGGCCTCTTGTTGGGTCTGCTTCCTTTGTTATGTTCTAGACCGCTGGCCTTAACACCACGGACAAGGAAATGGAAGTCCTCAAACTGAGAAATGTGTCTTTTGATGACGCTGGGGAGTATACCTGCTTGGCGGGCAATTCTATCGGGTTCTCTCATCACTCTGCATGGTTGACCGTTTTTGAAGGTATCAGTGGTTCTGTCTCTCTCCTATATTTCCTTTTTTTTCACTTTTTTCTAAACTCCAGCCTGGCTGTCTACCTTCACATTTGCCAGAAAAGAGTCTTATCGGACTCTAGTTCTGTTGAAAAATGTGAGAGGAAGCCAGGGCAAGTTCCACGTACTAAAACTCCTTGTGTCTCTGTCGTCAGCATGGCTCCTGCTCCATCTAAACTCTAGATGGGAGAGTTTGGGCCATGCTCTGCTGTCTCTGAAATGGAATCAGCAAATGCCAAACAACCCGAAAGCTGTCTGCTACCTGTTCTACCATAGCAAATAAATCAACATGAAAAACAGGCCAGTAGTATTTTAAAAACAAGAACACATGCATAATATTCTCAGCGAGGTAGAACACACACGGACGGGTTGTTTGGCAGCTCTGATCAGATTTCACTTCGAGCTGTCTTTGCTACTCTGCTGTTTAACTGGTGTTTACATTTAATGTGGTGTAAAGCTGATTTTCTTTGACAAGCGCTGCAAATGACATGTATTCCTGATGTCATTTCCTGCTGTGAGCACAGCGGCTGGCTTTGATAATTGGCTCGCTGTAGTGGATGTGTCTCATTCCTGAGGGTTGGAATGGACATTTGTCCAATTATCAAGCTGCTTGTCTGTCAGCCTCTTCACACAAGTGCAGCTCACTTGTGTTGCTGGTGTTGGTTGGGGGTGTAATGGCACACTTCAGTCCGTATGCGGCCTTGGTTTGGGATGCATTGTTCCACTGTAGTACTTCCAGCACAAATTAATTCTATAATCTCCCTCTAACATAATGTGATCGAGTTAGGCAATTACATTCAATCATTCAGAGGTGATTCTAGCAGTAGACCGGACAGGAATGACAGCAGTTATATGGATTCAAAAAGCATTTAAACTTCTAATAGCAGAGGGCTGTGCTGAGGTCAAGAATTGGATGACTAGACTCGTCAAAAAACTTTGGACTTCAATTTAAAAGCTGTACAACAAACCAATTTATCCACCTTTGTTTCTTGGATCGTCTTACATTTAAGCTGTTCATTCCCAGCAAGTCGACGCTTCATTCTGCAGTTCATCTGAGTTTAACTAATCCAACAGCATTCGGTCAAAACCACAGAGATGTGACATGTTGTTACTGAGCTCCAGGCAAGAAAAGATCTATCACAGGTCTAAAAACTATATGGTGCACAAAACAAATAAATTGTTATATGCAAAACGGTTTGATATTGTGATCGGGTAATGCTTGATTGACAGCTCCCTTTCAGCTCAAGGACTTTTACAAAAGACCGTCATTTTATTTTCTGAGCTGAGTTGCAGCACAGAGTTGCTGAAGACCCCGTGATATTTAACTTACAGGATACCGAGAGTAAGGAGTGTTGACCAGCAGCACCATGGCAGAGGAGTAAGGAAAGTGGTCAAGGCGAAACGCAAAAAAAGCCCCTTTTTTCAAAATATTTTAGATGCCAATATAGAACTTGATGCATGAATGAGAGGAGTTTGTCAGCTCAGCTGTCACTTGCAGCTCTTCATCTGGCTCCTTCTTGTTCCATTACTTTCACAGACGTTCTAAAACAACTCTGACGTATTTAAAATTAATGCAGCTGACCATTGTTTTGCTCCATAAACACTTTATTTTATTTATTGAATAGCTGTCAGATAGTGAACGTTAAGCTAACTGAACAGAATGTATTTCCAGTGACTAGCCTTCTCCAAAATAAAATTCAACTCACATTTTGTCAGTAAAATGCTTTTAATTTGAAGCTGTAGTTGTATGAAATGTTCAGTTTGCATGAGTGATAACTTAACATCATGCTCTGCAGATAGTGTTTTTTATGCAGTGAGACAGTGTAGTGGGTCGTTACCACGGCAACACTAGTTGCAACATCTTTTGCTTCTCTTACTGTTGAGGTACCTGTAAGTGCCTTGATCAGTACAGATTTGGTGGCATCACGCATGTTGGGCTATTTTGAATTTTCAGTTTAGCTAAAAGTACGGTGTATTTTTTTCAAATGGGGTTCATTATTGTAATTGTTTTGAGTTTAGCTTGGGGAGATAGCCACATCAATCATCTTTCTCTTGTGTGTGATTGGTCAGATATTAATGACATAATGATAAAAGCAGGCATATGTCCGTTTCTGTCCTCAGATCAATCATGCCCTGGTTTCCTTGAAGACATGCACCATAAAACTAGTAACATCATGCTCAAAAGCTGCTGTGTCACATTTACCACGTTCAACAAAGAAAAACAGAATAGAATAATTAGAATAGAGTTTGGTTGAACAGTGCATGCGCTGGAGAAACCACCTGGAGCAGAGGGTATTTTAACGTTAATAATTCACATAAATTGAGGCGAACCGCCTTCCAATAATGAACCTTGTAAACAGCATAAAGTATTGTAGGACACAGAACTTATATCAACCAGGTTTTTACCTTCTCAGCTCGTAGTAAATGTTCACAAATAATTAGTAAACAAACAAACAGCTGTCAAATTAGAGACAGTGGTTTGAAATCACCACAGAAGATTTAGTTCACAATATTATCACACTGGACAGAATAAAACTTAAAGTAAAATAAAGTGACACAACAATAGACAGTGGGACCAATAATAAAAAATACCTGTCACAGGTAGACTTACTGCATGTATAAGCAAGAAACTGATTTTGAAGTTCCAGCTCCTGAGAACATCCCAAGCCAAGGTTTGCACCGGACTGTCCTTCTTACTAAAACGTGGAAGCCGTTACACACCTGGAATTGGTATAAATAAATGTTGGTGTTTTCACTGAATGGGAGGAAAAAAACAAGGTCTGAATTGGAAAGTTTCTTCTCAAATGTTAGCATTTTGTTTTAAAAATAGGCAGATAAATACCAGCACCAACATACAGCTCATTTAATTTGCCTCACTAAAAATGTCAGAATCAGACATTAAACTGTAACTATGATACTGAAGTCAAGCAGTTAAACTGCTGTACTGAGCTCATGCTGCTTTTAGACCTGAAATGTGAATCAGACTATTTGATAAAGTAGAAATGATGTTCATTGTTGAAACACTGTGTGTGAAGTATTGATACTCTGTATAAAAGTCAGATCCTTTGTACACTCTTACACTTGGGGGAAGATTACTTCGTACAGTAAAATATTTCTATTTGTGTCTCTTAAGAAATTGGATTATCAAAATAAAACAATGTGCTAGAATTTGTGTTTGTCCCAACTTTTTCTCAGTGTTGAGGAAGCTGTAATAACCCTCCATATTAGGAAAAACATGGAGTGAAATATTGTCTTAAAAAAAAAGTGATAATTTTGTTTAGCTGCTAAAAGGTTTTTTTGTTGTTTTTGTGTTGAAGGTTCTGGCTTTTAGACAGCAGGCATTTTCGGACCGCAGGAACCATTTTATCTGTTTATTGCACCCTCACAGCAGGATCCACGCACTATTATAGTTTGTAGAACTGCATTTTGAGGAACTTTGCAGCTCACTCCAGAGTAAATTACTTTCACAACACATGAGAAACTACAGTGACATAAGTGTGCGTTGATTGGTCAAACTCAGGGGCTCGCGCCGTTTGTTGTTTTGGACAGTTGCGTTGA
>JAPZDX010000021.1:27659328-27669796 GCA_029783625.1 Naso annulatus
AGGCAGGCTAGCACTTCCCATTGACTACCAGTGTTTGAGCTAAGCTAATTAGCGGTGGGCGAGCTCCGCCTGTCTCTTCCTTGTTACTGCACGCACAGTTGAAAGAATGGGATCTATCTTCTTGTCTTGAACTCAGGAGGGAGGTAAATAACAAAAAGAAACCATGAGCTATTCAGAAGGAAGAAACCGCTGTGGCGGCTTGACTAAGGGTGTGTGGAAGGGACAAAACAGCAGTATGCAGTTACCATGATTTTTAAAAATTAATACGTTAATCGTGGTCTTTTAATGGATCACAATTAATGCGTTAACGCTGATGGCCCCTAATTTTTAGGCAAAGTAACAAAAATCATCTAGTTTCAACTTCTCAAACAAAAAAAAATAGTTTTGTGACAGTAAACTAAATCTTATGAAAAAGTATCTCCATCTATATTTTGACAAACTAAAGATCAAATGATTGATTGATCGAAGAAGTTATCTACAGATGAACTGATTATTGAAACAATGATTAGTTGCAGCCATAAAACCTATAACAGGGACCCTCAGTTTAAACCTGTTGGGAGTCAGTTAGCTTAGCAGAATCAGCATTTTTAGTGTTTTTGTTCATATCCATCAACATGTAATTGAGGCAGATCCTTTAACAATACAATCAGAGCAGCAAGCACAACAACAACTTTTTCAGATAAACAACAATGTAAACAAACAAAGAGAGTCTCAACTCACCACAGAAGCTTCTTCAGTTCCATCGAATGACAGAATCGGTCCTGTTACCCTTAAAAAGGTTCTGTTGATCAAATCCAGTAAATGTTAAAATAAAAACTGTTGCTTTATTGTTCCATTTTCGCTGTCTTTTCCTTCTCCTCCTCACATACAGGTTTGTAAACATTTTCCACATTTGTAAAAATGGCCACTGAGCCATGAGGTTTTGATTGACACCTGACTTCACCTGATAAAAGACTCCATGTTCTCTCCTTTCTAAAAGGAAGTCCGGCCCCTCTACCTTTAGCAAAGAACAAGCCATGACAGATGACTGGCGTTTCAAAGAGCCAATGAGCTTCAAAAAGGCAGAGCCTAGATTTTTTTTTTAAAACCAAGAGGACAAATATGGCCTTCACAAAAATAAAATAATCTCAGCTTTTAAAGTAGTACATGGTCTAAATGTGCATATTAATAAAGATATAGGTAGTTTACAGATGTGTATGAATGAAGTTTTAATATTAATATTTATCTAGATTATTTCGGTAAATGGCCTTTTAATGGAAGACATGCAGACATATACTCAGGAAAATGTTTAAAATGTTATGTGATATTTTTATCATATTTTAATAAATTTGGCTTAGTTGTGGCGTCATGCTGTTACCATGGTGTTTTCAGGCTAATAACTACCATCTGTTGTTTTCTACATGCATCTGTTTCAAAAAAAGTTAGGCATAAATACAAAAATCGTATTTTTCAATGTGTGACGACTTCTGTAACTCAGCCACAGGAGCACTTGCAGTGATTCTGACCACTTACTCTGTGTTCATGTGTGTGAGTCTGGCTATCAGCTGATCTACAGTGTGTGTTTCACAAGTTTGTAGCTGCTCAGGTTCAACATCTGTAAGCCTATTTCCAGTTGTCGCACACACACAGAGAATTTTTGACGGTCACACGTCTCAAGCCACCACCATCAATTTAATTGACTGAACCAGCTTTGTGTAATTACCTAAACTAAACAGGAAGTTGCCCTGGCTGCTAACAGTCGCCGTGCCAGCGACAGGGCGAGTTCTTGCGATGGCTGCTGTGTTTTTAATTTGGGTTGTTGGTTCCACTGAAACCCTCAAACATGCTGGCATTTTTTACTTGAATTCTTTGAATGGACACGTTGGCAGGCTGGTTAATAGCAGACGGTGCAGCAGTTCATGGATGTGTCTGTGAGATCATAACTCTGGTGTTTCCTCTGCACAGCTGCCGTACCTGCTGCTAAACTCCACAGGAACCGACCTGAAGACTCGCATGCACCCCGTGTTCTTCGGAGAGAGCATCGAGGTCAACCCCAAACCAGAGCAGCAAATCAGGTAAGGCAACTCCAACACATAAAGACACTTATTTGTTACTCTTACTCATACTCTTGCCAACACCGCCTCCTAGTGTCCACCTTCAGATGTATTTTCTAAAGAGCTCTCTCCATTTCCTTTCCAGGTGCAACTCAGAGGTCAAGTATGACTCAGATAAGCACTACCAGGACCAGGTGTACTGCACCCCCGTTCCCACGGCAACTGCCTTCAGCGAGACAGTGGTTGCGGTGCATAACTGCACTTGGAGGAGCTACAAGTCTCAGGTGTACCTGGAGCCACGGCAGAAGCCTGTTAGCTACCGGAGCACCACCATCATTTACCCGAAACACGCCAAGAACACTTACCGCACCACGCTAAACTACAACGCCATGAGCTCCCGCCGCTGGTTTGTCTCCACGGTGCAGCTGCAGTCGAGTGAGGATACGAGTCCTTGCATCATCTACACAGAGGACCTGTAGGGCCACACAGGCAGAGGGCCACCTGGTGATCATCTGTATTTGTTTTGGAGGACGAGGAACTGAGGAAGGCCCCTGCTGAGAGGGAAATCCTTCAAGTAAAACGTGGAGCCCCTAAAACCCTGCTCTGCTCATCTTTACCTGCCATGGATGAAACTCTGGGAAACCTTTAGTGATATTTCACCTGAGTGTATGTAGACTTTCTACTGATGCAGTCTTTAAAAAGGAAGTTGGTCCTCTGAGAGTTTATAGCTGCATCTCAATGGTTGATGTCTTATTTAATACAAGAGCTGACAAATTGTGGCTTTGCTCTCCTTCAGGTTGAACTGTAACGTCAGTGAGGGTAACAATCAGATTGTAGACGTTTGTGCTTGCAGAGAAAAGTTAAGATGACACGTGTCATGGATTTCAGCCAGTGCAGTCCCAGTCACGCCAACGTGAAGCTTTCTAATATGGCTTTATTGCACTTGTTTTCATATATCACTGTCCTCTCTGTAAAAATATAGAGGGGCAATTCAGTGCTGCATGTGAAAAAAATTGGACCAAAGATAGTCTGAACAGTTTATTACGCCATACACTGTGACAGAACAGATTTTTTTTACAGATTTACTGAACACACCAACAGCAGCTTGTCCATAAAGCATGTAATTGAACTAAAATGCATGTTTCAAATTTTCCTGTTTTTCAAGTCTCTGGAGGATATCTGAAAAACAGGAATATTTAAATAATTTGGAGCTAAGAGTGATTTCATAAACAGGTTCTTGTTTCGTGTCTAGGAGGTACTGAAGGGCAGCAGAGCAACATTCAATTTATGAAGTTTGGAAAAGATCATCCTGAATTATTATTTATTAAGAGTTTGATGTTTAGAAACTCAGTTCATCTGCTTTATCAGTGTGGATTTAGGACCACATCATCTGCAGTTACCAGATGAAAACATATGTTTTCAAGGCCTTTAAGTATGGTAGCAAACGTTGTTCGGTGTGATTCTGTCTATCAGTGCGAGAGTTTGTCTTTAACCTGCTTACAGTGCTTTAAATAGTGAAGCTTTTTACATGGCAAAGTGCCAAAAAATGAGACAATCAAAAGGAAGAGTTTGACTATGTGTAACGCTTCTCTGTCACAAGTCATCAACATAACTATACTGAAGCAGAGTGAGTCGGTTAATTACTTCCTCACTAATGTCGAAAACAAACAGAAAAACAGAAACAACTGCATGGTTTAGTAAAGCAAATAACTTGTTTCAACTGCCACTTAAAATAGCCTACTGTTTTTGGACTGGGTGGCACCAGCTATTCATAAATTCATCACTATGTTTGTACACGATTCTTTAGTTTTAAAACATGTTGCACCGTTAAAAAACAAGAAAACACTCTCCAACTCATCGCTAATGTAAAAATGAAGTCAGTGTACCATCACAACTTGTAGCATAATTTTCAAAAATTACAACTTTAGGGAGCAAAAGATATTCTAACTTCATATGACAAAAAATTAAGCTTTAGTTTAAAGTATTGAACATTGATAAATATGTTTTTCAGTTTTAATATTCATGCAGTAGCTAGGCTATCTGTTTAAGCTAACCTAGCTAACATTATTTGGTCACTAAGTCTGACATTATTACAAAGCATTCATTAATTTGAAGTACACTTGAGTTAAATTTAATTAGAATTTTGTCAAGTGTCAGGTCAGACACCTAAACATATTAAATATTTCCTTTTACCCTTCACCTTAACGTTAACAAAAATTAGCCTTATCAGTTGGTTTAGCTAGCTGCGTAACAATTAGCATTAGCTACACCTGGCAGTTATAGGGTGCAGACCACATATTTAGTAAAGGCCAATCTCTGTGTAAGATTTATGTGTGTGTGACACAATTAATTCAATGAAGTTTAAATCTCTGTTGTTTAGTAAACACTTATTTGTATGTTTTCACTGTTAGTAGGCGCTATTTGTTGAACGTGAATTTGATTAGCTAGCAGTCATTATTTGGCCAATTTGTCTGACATTATTAGCAAACGTTCATTAATTTAAGGCATGTTGTTGCTGTAGTCTCCCAAAATGGCACATCAGATGTTTAAGCTATATTAAATATTTCCTCTTTTACCCCTCACTTTAACGTTAGCTAAAATGAGCTTTGTCAGTTTGGTCAACCAGCTGTGTAACAATTAGCATTAGCTGCATTTGGCAGTCACAGGGCATAAATATTTAAGCTAATAAAAACTCCCTCTTCATAAAAACTAGTGTGTGCAACATTATTACATTATGTGTAAATCTCCATCTAGTTAATTAGGCATATATTTAAGAATAGCTGGTGCAGCGTTTCCTGTTATTTTCAAAAAATTGTCGAATTGGGCAGTCTGTAAACCAAAGTAGCTCAAAAGCATCAAACATCAGATTTCTCTTTTGAAAATGTAAAATAGATTTTGTCATGACTTCTTCTTGTGTCTGTCTATATATATATATAGGTATATATTTTGATTATCGAACATGGCGGATATTGAATCTTCAGACTTTACCTCAGATTTTCTTAGTTATCAGTTTTATTTCTTTGCAAAGTGTATTCCCGACCTTCAGATACAGTCTTGAGCTTGCGGTCTTGTTATTTTCATAGTTTGAAAACCCTCCAGGTGAGTGTGATGGAGGTGGTGCATCTGTAGGCCTACTGTAGGATGTTTTTTGGGTTTTAGAAAGTAGCAATCAGAAAGTAGCAAGACAAGAGAAGAAAAGTCAGATCTGCTCTTGCAAAAGAAAAACTATATGAGATGAGGTTGTTGTTGTAAAGATGGATTTTTATATAAAATAGTACAGTTCCTGGCAAGATGATGGGGAAATTCGATATGTATTGATGGTCTGTGAAATGTTAAGAGTGTTGAAAGAAAGTTGGTGGGTGTCAAGTTTAATATGTTGGTGGTTTTATGTGAGATATGTTTAGTGTTTCTTAACACTTGATTTTGTTACTGTAAAATATTTTCCTGTTGTATATGTGGCATCGAGGCACTTCATAATTCTCTATATTTTTGTACGTCAATCTTCGTTCCTGTTCTGATCAAAGGAAATAATTTAAAAAGATGTATATCCTAACTGAATAAAAAAGCAATTCTCAAACCCTAATTTTGCTGTGGTGAGACCATTTGTTGCTTTATTTGGATGACGGCACATTGTGGACTACTTGCCTGCATAGCACAGGTTCAATGTTGTTCCTTCTGAAGGAAAGAGGAAGTTCTCCAGACACAGATGATCACACATTAAAGCTCAGTTTCTGTAATCAAATCCAAGCCAAAGTTAACTTTCTTAGCAGTAAAATACGGGATGTAAACGCTGAGCCGCACACGAAGAAGTCTCCACAACATAAATAAAGTTTTATCTGATGTCCTCAGAGATGTTCTAGTGGACTCAGACCGCTGTTACACAAATAAAAGTTCAGTTTTTGTGGAAGACAAATCATAGTTTCTATTCTGCACCATTATATCTTGTCCAAAGACAACAAACAGCTGCTTTTGGAGGCATAAAATAAAACACTTATATGGGTTCAGTCATATATCATATGCAGGCCTACTTATATAAGGATTTTGTTACATGTTATCAATTGAGAAAGGAGTAATTTCAATCTTAATTTCATAATATTATCGTCCTTGTAGAGCTCTGCCCGAGAGTTACTTAAGGACATGATCATAACAGGCGTAGCTTGAGCTTTAGAACACCACAACTTTGGCATTTTGTCCTATTTTTAGAATTTTGCCTTGGTGGCCAACAAAGACACATTAAAAAGATGCTGGATGAGTTCAGGGTGTAGTAAATGGAGGCTTAATATTAAACAGTGAAAAAGACAGATTATACATCTTAGAAATCACAGTCAAGCAGAAGCTGGCACTACAGCTGACACTATACCACTTCATATAAATATGCTGGTTTGGTCTTCAATGCAAATATGAGTTTGATGGAGGAAAACTGAGAGAATGTTATTTTGTGATGAATAAAATGAAACTGTGTCATGACTCTGGTTTTCAGTCTTTGGCTGAGTTTAATTTTATGCTGCAGGCGACATGTTTTGAAGATGCTCCTCACAGTAATGCTGTCCAGAATCCAGCCTTGGGGTGTTTTCTCAGAGTACACAAATATATTGCCAAGTGAGCTAAGATGCAGAGATGTGAATGTGACACTGTGGAGTCGGCTGGTACATTTGCCTGAGGAGAAAATGGCCTCAAACATCTTTGACTGGGATGAAGAACAAAACCATCCTCAGTTGAGAGATGTTGTATTTACTCTTTCTGATGCATGTTTCAGAAACAATTTAAGTTCAGAAACTTTGTTCAAATTTAAGATTAGGCAAAATTTTGAATACATTTAAAGAGAGGTCAGAGGTCTGCATGTGCTCAGTGAGGAGCTGCTTCCTGACCACTGGTCACTGAAATATTCAGGTATAAGAGTATTTCTGTACTTGACCATGTGATTGTTTTATTGAGGACAACTTTCACCGTGTGAAGTGAGATAAGAACCTGGAATTGTTTTTTAATGTTTGAATGTTATTTGCTGAGTCAACTCTTTCAGCAGGAGGATTTTGTATCATCATCTCAGTGGATAGTACTGTTGCCTTACAACAAGGTCCTGGGTTCGATACCCTGCTGGGATCTGGCCTTGCTGTGAGGAGTTTGCGTTCTCCCCCACCACCAAAAACATATATATATATATATATATGGGTACAGTTCATCGCACTATGCTACACCTGGAGTCCTCGGGCATCATATGCTGGCTGTCCACTCCTAAAATAAATTAGGATGAGTCAAATGCAGAGAAATCAGTAAGTGTGACAATCAAAGATGACTTTTTTTTGTATTAAGGATTTTAGAAAGTGCATGAATTTAGACAGAAAACACTCTCAGAGTTATCCAAAATGTTTTTTTTTACATTTGTATAACTTTATTTGTCATGCGACCATACTGTCTGCTGCTGCTGTCATATGAGCTGAGCACCGTGAGATGCAGGACAATCAAAAAAAAAAACAAAAAACAAAAAAAATCAATCAACGTACAACTACAGAGATCTGCTCTTCATCTGGATGCAGCACTTACATCTTATTTTTGAGAATTAATGGAAAGTTATGACAATCTGCAATAAAGCACCTCCTCCAGATTCTCTGTCAGACACATACCTGTTGAAAATACACCTACACTGCCCCCTGGTGGCTCTTGACTTCTTATTTTGCACGGACAGAGCAATACAAATGAGTGAAAACGCACACATCAAATAAAGACACACACTGAGACCATGACTGGCAATAAGCTTTTTATTTAAACATTAAGGCAGTGTCTTTTTTGTTTTTCATTTTTACACTGCTATCCACAAAGCTTGCTGGTGGGCATGTAGAATTTAACCATGTGAATATTTCTTTTTTTTTTTTTCTTTTTTTTTTCCAGAATACCAACCTTGAAGCAAGCCACATAAATATTTACATCTCTTTAGTTTTATATACAATCCTTGCTATTATACAGTGGGTTATAATAAAAAAAAATCATTATGAACAAAATGGTTGAACAATGTACTGTTTATGTCAATCCCCCCCCACCCCCCACGCTTGGACAGTGAACACATCCGCGATCAACTTTTGTCTTTTCGCGTTTTGAATGAACTGTTTTTTGATTTGTGACACAATGAAAATCAAAAACGATCTGTAAGAACACAAACAAAATGGATGCATGTTAAAATTCATTTCAGGATACTTAAAAAAACAACAACAACAACAACAACGTACGAGTCTGTCATCGGTTCAGGGAACAGCTGGATATGGCTTCGTCTGTTTACCGTCACATTCTTCAACTTCATCACAGGGTGAATGATAAACACGCAGAGACCAAAGTGCAGCTAGACTGTAGTTTTGTCTTAACTGACGAGAGGAAAAAAAAACATGGCTGAGTTTTCTGCAGGTGTGGCGTGCTGGACGATTCGAGGAGGAAGAGGAGGTAGCCCTCTAACAGTCAAGTTTATGTTGTGAGAATCCATGGTGACAAAACGAACCAGAGGAAACATCTTTCTAAACCGTCATCGCCTCATAGAATTCAGAGAACAGAAATCATCAGAACATTTCAACTGTTGCAGAAAAATGTGAGAACATGAAGACGCCTTCATCGACCTCCTCGAAGCAGCACAAACACACGAGGACGATGAAGTACACTTGAAGTTCATTACTGGTCTCGTAGTGGAGAAAAGGTTTGATGCTGATCTGAGACAGAATCGTCTTGTTCTGACGAGACAAACAGTTAAAAGCTAAGGCTGTGATGATTTAGAAGAAAAGAAAAAGCACACATTGTTTTTTTTTTGTTTTTTTTTTAAAAAAGGACGTTTCATTTGCGTTGTTGTTGTCTGATTTCCCTGCGTGGACAGTATAAACCCTGTCATGGGGGGCTAAAAGAAAAATTGTGCGTCACGGTAACTTCAGTACTGTATATGTAAAATAAATGGCACTTAACACTAGGATAATCTCATAACTGTACAAAATCTGCCTGGATGAGGAGTCGGCTCTCAGCTCCTTCTCCAGGTAGCGAAAGGTCAGAGGTCAGACCGTCACAACAGCTCCTAGACGGGATTCAGGCAGGCGAGCTGAAGCTGGCGTCGCCATGGACCAAGGGTTATAGAAAGATGGCTTTTTTTGTCACCTCTATAATGCAAGCCGACTCCCCGCGATGCTGAGGAGTTCGCCTTGAAGCAGCTTTAAGGTTGGTCTGCACCTGCTCGCAGCGGCGGAGTCGTCGTTCACGTGAATGTGATTGTCGCTTTGAGTGCGGGAGCGATGAAGAATATTGGCGGCAAGACCAAAAACTAAACAGATAGGTGCTGAAGGATACCTCCACAGTGGGGTTTCCATGCTTGAGTCCACGTTCACCTGCCCCAGGAAACACAGATTCTTAAAAATGCCATTGTGAACAGATCAACAACTAAGTGCTTAATATCCAAAAACGGTTTGAACAAACACAGACATGGTTAATATAAAAACAGTTAGAAAGTGTCACTTGTTTCAGTGCCATCGGTCTGGCAAATCATCTCTCCCCACACGCCTGAGGTCAACAGGCCTTCGACGTTCCTCAGGAGCCTCCCTAATATATGACATCAGCAATGAACAGCATGTTTACCCTGTAAACCAATGATATGACCCCCCGCCCGCATTACAATCTCTGCCTCCTACCCCAAAAAAGACACATCATTGCAGAGAAAAGACAACAAATGACACCATCAAAAGTTCACCATCAAAATGTACTAAAGGTCTCAGCTCACATTCCAAACACAGGACTGGACTGACTGAATTTAAAGGAGCCAAAGAAAGAACCAAAACGAGAAAAAACCAACATGTCGGTTCTCCTCCCGCTGCCTCGTATGAGTTCTTGTTGTGGTAGCAGAATGCGGGCCGTCTGCACCGATGGTTCAACGTGAAGAAATGTGAGAGGGTCCTCGCTGTGTGGGCTGCTGCTCTCAGGTCAGATCTGCAGTCAAATCTGTCAGCACAGCAGCGTCAGTGGGCTCCTGACCGGACCAGCGACACGCCCGCAGAGTCCCGTTCACACAAGAGTCAGCACATCAGAGCCGCACATGCAAACAGTGCACATCCGTGTGTCTGCATCGATAAGGCCAGTGAGGAAAAGTAGTAAAGTTAAAAAAAAGGAAAAAAAAGAAAAGAAAGTGATTTGTCCTTTAGAGTAGTCCTGGAGTGAATGCATAACACATAAGTGCAAGCAAACACACACACACACACACACACACATATATACACAAACGCGCACACAGAGCAGCAGTGTTCCAGCTCGTCCTGCTCGGCGTCTCAGGTGTGTGAAAGGAGGAAGTGATCCTGACTGATGGAGAAAATGCTGAGTGGAATGGTGGGGGTGTGTTAGCAGGCGCGTGTATGCGTGTGTGTGTGTGTGTGTGTGTGTGTGTGTGTGTGTGTGTGTGTGTGTGTGTGTGTGTGTGTGTGTCT
>JAPZDX010000021.1:27681811-27693190 GCA_029783625.1 Naso annulatus
CCTTCACTTTCTGACTGAACAGCATCGTAGAAATGATATTTTACAATTCTTCATATTATAAACTTATGATATTTGTTAAAGCAAGTCATTTTGTGCAGACGAGAAGTGATAGTGGATTCCGTCAGAATTCTGAATTTCTTTGGTCTCCAAAACTCCAAATTAGTCTCTAGTTAATGTGCCATACAGTGAGACAGGACCACATGTTTTCATTAATGACCTTATATTGTGTAATGCGTTGTGGAATCTTCTCTATGTAATACCATTATAATCACTGGCAACACATACTGCAACAAAAAGAACTGTATGGTGACAACCCCTGAAACCACGTCAGATATCTTTAAATCCAACAACAGGCTTTTAATAATGACCTTTTCCCGACACCACCCTAATGATGTTTAAGGCACTGATTAGATGATGAAAAATGACGGCCACTTTGAGACTAAAGGGGTTTGCCAGAGGCCAACACTATACAGCAGTCATGTGTCTTTAATTTCCAAGTTTCCTGGCTCAACAGGACTGTGGAGTATTTTAGGGCCTGCACTGGGAAGGGGTCAACAGCACTGATCACTCACTCATTTACTGCTCTAACACTTCTTGTGCTTTAAACACTGCAGGCAGGTCATGACGTCAGTTCACCTCTTTAGGTTATGTTACTGCAAACAGGAGACAGATCACAGGAAGTGGATCCTGGTTTTCAACCGTCAAAAGGTAAAAATACATGAGACTCTTCTTTTAGCATTAGCAGCTGGTAACTGCTGGTTTAGTGCTTGTTCACTATTCAGGGCTGTTTTTGCACAACATTTATACTTTCTTTGGTAAAAAGGATAAAAACCTACATTCACAGCTTGAAACCATAATATTCTAAAACTGCCTGGACAATGCGAGTGAATCTGGACCAAACCGTGAAAATGATGGTATTGGAGGTCAGGCATTTTCATGTTTGTCACGGTGGTTACTCATTTCACCAGTGAATACTTCTGTTTCCTCTTTCAGCCATGTCTGAGCTGCATGTGCCTGCCTCGTGCAACCCAGTAGCTGCACAGTGAATAATTAATACAGAGAGAGTCTGACTGGGCTGCTGAGGCAACATGAGAAAGCCCGAGGGAGTGAAGCCATTAGACCAAAATGTGCCTCCCATCCACCATCAATACCCTGCTATCACAGCCTATCTGGGAAAGCTAAAAGACACCTTGAGAGGAATGAGGCTGTCATTATCTCCCCCATTACTAAATCTCCCCTTTCACTGGTCCATCTGGTTAAGAGAGCAAAGGAAATTACACAGCTGAGTTCTGCTACATAAATAATAGTAAAGACTAAACGTCAGTGTGATTTGATTAAAGGAATTGAGAGAAGAGGAGGAAGAGACTGTTTTTGAGGCTAATGAGAACGACTGGTGGATCATCTATTTGCATGGCAGAAATAAACACAGGGTTATGTGAGAGAAAGTGCACAGACTTTAAAACCTTCAGCGGAAAAATACCAGCACCCCTAGCTGGGATTGGGACATCACGCACCAGTCCAACTTTTTCTAACCACTCTTGACACTGTAATTCTTAGTATCTGCTGATGCAAAGAATTAATCTGATACTAGCATTCTCCTTGTCAAAAATCAGTAACCAGAAAATTTTAGCCAGCCATTAGCAGGATGTGCTGTGGCTGAGCGTCCCATAAACCATCTTGACAGTGCACTGACTCTGTGACTGTGATGTCCTTACACAGATACAATAACCAGATAGAGAGTACAGCTGACCGTCAGGAGGAGATGAGGTCTTAGAAAAAATCTTGGTTGACGGTGGGCTCTCCATGATCACTGCCGGTGAAATCTGTTGTTACCTTTGAATCATATAAATGATGGCAAAAGGTGTTTAAAGATGATGCAGAACAACGTGGAATTGTTTAGAACAAGGCCAAACGCCGGATATGTCTCTCTCTCAGAAGTGTCAAGATCTGTTTCCCCCCTAGACTCACCTGATCAACAGGAACAGAATTCCACGCAACAGCGCCTGTGTAAACTGGCAATACGAAACGCCCGTGGCAGCGGTGACTAAGCTAATGCTAATGCTAGTGCAAGTCTATTGATTTCTCAATAGCCACTACCAAACTCTGATTAAACACTCCACAGTTCATCCAAAGCAGGTCGACTATGACGACAGTTTATGGAAGTGAATTTGAGTAATCGCAGCATAATTTAAGAAGTCAAACTATAGCTGAATTTTTTTAATTTTTGGCTCTGGTCATGGTAAAGATACACTTAGCAGCAACAGGAAGTAAAAAGAATTCAGCAGCTCCTATGGTATGTCATTACAAAGTTACACTGTCAGCTATCTGCCTGGCATGCATACTACAGCGCTGTTGGTAGTTCATGTATAAGCAAATTTTTTTTTAAAAAAAAAGCAAAGGAAAGACTCTGGCTGAATATTCTGCTCTCTTGTCTAGTTAGTGGATTGGTAACAGCTGTAATGCTAGCACTGCATTTCAGTCAACTAACTGATGAAGACAGCGAGCTGAAGAGCTGCTTGTGGCTAAAAAGCCTCATAAATTAATTAATTTTTGTATAAAAACATTTAACATTATCCGCCCTGAAAACTTTAACATTTCTCACCTGACCAGCCTCATGCCGTTGGACTGCTTAAAAACTAGAAATGTTCTGATACAGATACCAGTATCGGTAAATGCTGCTAATATCTCCAAAGATGCTGATATCGGTATCTGCAAGTACGCCAGTCTGTGCACCAATCAGATATCATGTCGTCTGTTAGCCACAAAATGGTACCCAGCTACTTTCCAATTAGCTCAGTAAGCTCTGACTGACTGATTGGTACTCGGTATCGGGAAGGTAAAAAAGGTATCAGAGCATCTCTATTAAAAACTTGTACATTTCCATAAGAACTTTATTTCTCACCTGACCAGCCTCATGCGATCTGATTGGTTAAAACGCACACAAACACGCAGAAAGTGTCATCCCTATGTCTCACCAACCCACCTCCCAGGGCCAAGAAAAACAGTGCTGGTGGTATCCTCACTGAGACGCAGTAAAGGGTGGACTCTTTGCAATGTCACTGGTTTGATTCAGGCTCTTCTTCTTCATGAAGTTCAACACTGCTCTCACCCCAATATTTCGTCTACTGAATAAAGGAAAAAAGGGCAGAAAATCTTTGAAAAAAAAAAAAAACAGCAATGAATCCCACTTTAAGGATTACTGAGCCTTAAGGAGCTTAAAAGCTGCTAAACCACCAAACAGAATTTCGTTCACTGGTTTCATGACATTACATTAGATGACATTTTTCAGCTGTTGCTTTGATACAAATAGTCTTACATGCATTCAGCTATGCAGATACAAACCAGGCATTATTTTTTCCTTCCTAAATTGGTCAAGGTGAAGTCCTGTCTGTGACTGAAGATGACAATAGTTTCTGTTGTCCTGATGTCAACGGGCGAGCTCATTTCACCACAGTGAAGCCAGAGCAGCAAATGGTCGTGATTTTGCTGACTGGTGGCTGGGCACCCTGAGGTTGTTGTTTTCTTAAACACATCCTGCGTCGGCAGCATGTCTGCTTATTTTTTCAGTGTGCAGTAAAACAGATTAAAGCAGCCATGCAGCACGTGGGAGACGCACGTCAGACACGCCGGCAGCGAAGCCACACTTCAGCTAAGGAGGCTTGTAAATTTTTTTCTACAACACACACGGTTGTCAGCTAAAGCAGACGGAGAAATAACCTGTTGACAGTCATACTGATATTATACCAGCAACATTCACTGTAGTTTCAATGAATCATTTTAAAGAATCCCTTCATATAATGATCTAAATGTGCAACAACAGACCATATTTGAACAAGTTTGGCATTTTCTTTTTGGATAAACGACAGTCAAACCAACCAGGACCCAGTGTAGTTAACTATGCTGTTTTATGTAAAGAAAAATCAGAAAGAAGATTTTATGGAGAGCAGCAGTTTTAGCAGAAACAAGACACTACATTGCAAATACTTTTATTTAAAGAGAACAGGCCAAGTAAAGAGGGACTTCTGGGTTTTGTTTTTTTATACTTTTAGGCCCACAGATTTCTGTCTAAACTCAATATAGACAGAAATCTAATATATACAGTGTATCATAAAGTAAAATATTTTCATATTAATGGGAATTATCAAATGAAAACTCTATGTAGAAAGACAAGACATGCAGAAGCAGCACTGCCTGCAGCAGACACAGCACAGGCTGCATGTGAAATCAACTGTAAATGAGGCGCAGCAGGCGACGAAGATGTGCTGCAGAGGTAGATGCAAGATGTGTGTCCTGGGCGTTAGACTTTCAGAGGATAAACTGAACACGCTCTGATATAATCTGACTGTGGCTGTACCTGAGTCGATGGGGATGCCGCGGGGCAGTGCTGCAGGGTCGAAAGCTAAGGGGATTTGGCGGTACACGTCTGCAGCTCCGAGCCCTTGCAACAGACGCTCATAGGTCTGCTGATCCGGAACACCGGGGAGTGGTGATTTGGTCGCACTCATCTCTCTGGGGGTCGGTGTGGCTTTACGCTCCTGGGGCGGATTCTTACTGGAACCTGAGGTAAAAACAAGGACACAGAACAAGTGAATGTAAAGTAAAGGTAAAGGTAAAGCAGCTTTATTGTCATTATACAACAAATTGCACGACGACATTGCAACTTTAGAGTGGAGGCTTAAACCTAAACCGCTGCGACTAAGCGCACCGCCACATTGGACCAACCTAACCTAATGTGCCTAACATGCATGTTTTGTTTTGTGGGATGAAGTAGCGACAGTTTCTGAGGTCCACGTAGTGTTTCATAGTTTGGCTAAAGCATGAATCTGTGTGAGATGAACCCACCATCATGCTGCCTTTGGCTTGCCTCCCTGGATAGAGGGGAGCTCCGGTGTGAGGGTCCAGGGTAAGGGGTCCTCAGGCCGCCTTTGTCCTCGTAGCCAACTGGACTATGATGGGCTTTGCTTCCCTGCTCTGAGCCGAGCGTGAGAGGAGACGAGCGTGCGATAGGGCTCGCCGTACTGACCACTGCACTGGGCCGTCCTTTTGATGCCTCTTCATAGCGGCCCCTCTCAGCACGCATGTCCATGTGGGAGGGAGCACTGTGGTAGGAACGAGGTGAGCTGGCTATGATGGAGCGGACATCGTGACGTTTCCCTGAACCAGCTGCCTCCTGCTTCATGGGTGTTCCCTGAGGAGAAGCACAACAGGAAGGAACACCAGTGAAGCTCGAGCTTTTAAACTTGTCCACATGATGTTTGTCTCTTGTACAGGACGTAGCATCAGAATAACAGGCAACAAACGGCATGACTTTGCATTTTCACTGTGAAACTGCAGCGAACCAGTGACATAAACACAGATTCAGACAGCCAGCAGGAGTGGTGAAAAAAAAAGATTCACATTTTCTATGATTCAAAACCAATTCACAAATACTAAAAATCGGTTTTTAATTACTTAAAAAAAAAAAAAAAAAAAGAATCGGCCAGCCGATAAATATATGATATAAATGATTACTATCTCAGACGATTATTGGTCAATCAACTTGACACAACTTGAACTCGTTATTGAATTTACTGAGAATTTTTAAAACTTTGTCTTTGTGTGTATACATTCTTGCATTTTACTGTTTAGTATGTAAGAAAAACTCCATAATTTTCTACACACTTTACTCTGCTTTTTTGCCATACTTTGCCACTCTGTCTTGTAAAACAGACTGAAGTAGATTCTAAAGTTACCCCACTTTATACTGAATCAGGAATCGGTTCTGAATTGGAAATCGTTTTGAATTGAGAATCAATTTTGAACTGAATTATGACCCCGAGATTTGAGTTGTTTGGGGGTTTTTTTTTGAGATACTGAAAGATTGACACAGCCAAAGTTTCAAGTCACAAACCTCAGGAAGCAATCCTGTCAACTTGCAGTTTGGGGCTACAGTGAAACGACGACTATCGGAAGAGAAGCAACGGGAAGCTACGTGACAGTACTTTGAAGTCAAGTTTCACTATTTTCAAAACGATGGCAGAGACGAGTTCTGTCGTGAAAGAAGAAATGATGAGACTTGATCTGACAGTCTAAGAGCCAAACTGCAGCCTGCAATCGTCTTTCTAGAGCTGTTTTACTGCTAAACTTGTACTGAAGCTTGACGCTGTTCGTCAATTTCTCCTGAGGACACATCATGCCGACCTGCTGGTCAGCTGATACATTTATTTTCTCTGATTTTATCTGTTGACTGAGTCCAGACAAATCTTTAGCGTGCTATGTAATGCTAGCCAACTTTAGCCTGCTAGGTTACATGATGATTCATGTCAGATGCTAACATTTTTATGGTTAGGAGCTCCTGATGAAGAAAGTTTTGAGGAATGTAAAGCATGAAGGGAATTACTTGTGAGAGTTTGCACAGTGTGTCATTTTAAAGAACAGAGATGAATTTTTGGGGGGGTGGAGTTAACTGATGGTTGCAGAGGAACTTTAGGTCAGCAGACATGAAGGTTTGGACAGCATCTGCATGTTGTTGTTAGCGTGTGTGCTAATACCTGTGCTATGATGCCCTCCTTGCCCGGCTGTCTGAGCTCCTCCCTGGGAATAAGGTGGATGGAGCGGCCGGCCTCCTTCACCGTGGGCACCATGCCCTCTCTGCCCTTCATCGGGTCAGAGAGAGATCCGGGCCCTCGCGGTGGGGAGCCCTCTCTCTTCATCTGCTTAGCTTCCCTCCTCATGTAGCCGTCCTGAGGATCCAGATGACGAGGTATACCTGAAATCATGAGAGCAGAAATGCTGCTTTTAGGTTGTATTATTTGTGAAGCACTTTTTTAAAGTGCTATATAAATGAAGCTACTATTATGATTATTATCTTGTTTTTGTGGATGCATATTTCAGTTTTTATTTTGATCATTTAAACAGACTGAAAACAGACAGGAGGCACAAAAAAGATTCCAATGGGATTAAATCAGCCCGGCTGACAAAGAAGCAGCTCTGAGAGCAGCTTCATTCACTCCTTTCTCCAGGCAGGATGAAGACAGGATGGTTATCTGACTTCACTGCTATCAGATTGATAAAAGTAAAAATAAACATGAATGTACGGCTGCCTGCGGGTGAGCTCTGGCGAACATGCACGGTCTGTTTCTTAAAAAAGAAAATGTCTCTCTGCAGCTCTGCTGAGTGAGCACTGACAGTACAATGTGATAAAGTTTTTCCTTCAAGAAAAATACAAACAGGAACGACAGATCCCATGAAACAGCATTATCTTACACGGAGACGCATTGACACTGAGTTTGAGGACGTAATCTGCTGCAACAAATTCAAGACTTTTCTCAGACCTTTAATCTTTCATGGATTTAACAAAAAAATTAAAAAAATAAAATAAAATAAATTAATCAGAGCTGTATCTTAACTTTTTTTGTACTTAACACTGCTGCAAAGGAGGTTGAAAGTTTTATAGCACAGGCCAAAAAACTTCTAAAAACAACCACAAGTAGTGCAGTTCATCACACAAACAGGTGTGCAGCGGTAACTATGAATGTTGCATACAGGGCACACAAAATCCAGATCTCATTAAAAATAGTTTTCAGACATTGTTTTTTCTATATTTACACTTAATGCCATCAATACGTTACACATAAAAAAGTGCAAATCTAAGTTTCGGTTCGTGGCTCATTTCTCCCCTAGAATCCCCGAACACTTCAATGAGTCGCATTTTACAAGCATTCCTCAGATTAATGACGGAACATATCGACTTTGTCCTCAACTCTTGTTACTGTCAATTAACCCGTCCGCACTTCCTCACATTTACATCCAGGCAACTAAAGATGTCATTTTAAAAAGATCTCTGTCTATTCCGTAGCAAAAAACCTGCCTTTTAAAACAAAAATGTAGTGATGGTGGTGTTGATGAGCCACGTGTGTGTGCGTAAAGCTGTTTGTGCAAAGCGTGAATAAGGCACACCGCTGGTAGGAACAAGAGAGCGGAGCAGAGTCACTGCTCAGGACAGCGACACACATAATAGACACTCACACTTTGCTGAAATAAAATAAATGCGCATTTTATTCCAGAAAAAAAATATTTTGTGCCTTTCTTTTAGGGAAGGGCGGCTCCTCCCCCACATGAAAGGTAGAGGAACACCGGTAGCTGACTCCCTCAACTCATGAGGTTAAGAGGACTGTTCGCTAAGAATTGTGGGATTTTGAGTTGAATGTATGGACTTCACGCATATGGGAAACCATAGGAAAAACTACAGCTACCTAGGAGTATAGTGTGGTGGACTGAAAAAAAAAGAGTTTTTGCTCTCACACACAGGCTGTCGCACCGGTGCTACCAACATGAATTCATTCATCGCACAGACAGATGATTTTATAGCACGTACAGCCCTGATAACACAAAATGCCAGCTTATCTGAATGAGCATTAGAAGTTTAAATGATAAGGTTTATAATATCACATGTGTAAGTCATACTACCTTGTGAGATGGAACCGCGGATGTGATGAGCGTCTTTGTACGGCGTGTGGTGTGGGCTGTCCCTGTCATGAGGCATCGCTCGACCAATCAGACCTACGGTAGAGGAAGAGGAGAAGGAGGAGAAGCAATGAGGTGGAAGATTCAATAATGTGTACTGAATGTGATTAAATAAGGTTCAAACAGGATTATATCCAGCAGTCCTTTGTGAGAGAGACATGTCAACATAGTCCACACAGGTTACATAAACCCGCCCATTTTCCCCTACATAGCTTTATCTATGAGATATGGTGTTTGTTTACATTTTGTCCATATTTAATAAACTTCATAGAAGGTAGTTGAAATGTGTGACAACTTGTGGTGGAGTACTCGAGATCGATCTTGGTCTCCAGACCACATTTAAAGGGTCTCAGTCCCGTCTTGGAACTGAACGCATTTGGTCTCAGACACAGCAGACTCTGGATTTTTTTAACTGAGACCAGACAAGGTGGCGACAGATTAATTTGTTAGCATAATGACTGTGACTGGATGTAAAACTTTCTTCTTCACATGCAAAAAATAATGCAAGTCATTTGTAATTTGATTTTTAGATTCGTTTGAGGTAAGTTTGACTACCTTGATCACAGAGAATTTGTGCAAAACCACATACAAGAGAAAACACTCGGCAGAATGCAGGTTTTGAAAGGCAGAGCTTACTGAGACAGCCAGGACAACGTTCAATTTCTATCGCCACCTCAAAATCAGAGGAAAATTGTTGAATGGTTTTGGTCTTGACTCGGTCTCGGTTAGTGTTAGTTTAAAAGAACGTCTGTGTCAAAATCCTTCTTCACGCTGATATTCATGCAAGGAAGGCAGCACTTATAAGGAACTATTTTTCCAGCCGTAATAACTTTGGTCTCCACAGCTCCCAGCTCTTCTTTCTCTCTCTCTCAGCAATTTTTGACCAAGTAAATGCAGACGTTCTCTTTAGAAGGGTGAATTACCTATACCTAGCAACTTTCCTGTGTCCTATAGTGTTTCTTTGCTCTATTTCAACATAAATGGCAATGAATGGGCTTTAAAAATGCAGTCTGACATCTGCTAAAGTAAACACATGGTTACATTTTAACAGCAACATTTGTAGAAGATAGGGCCGATCTCCGCTAATGGAGACAAGTCAGAAATAGACTGGTTTGCAACTTTAAGTTGGGTGGTGCCTCTACCTTCGCAGGTGGTGGCAGACAGTGAATCCCTCATCGGCAGTCCTCTAGAGATTCCCCCTTCCATGATGTCATACGGACGCTTCAGGCCCAGAATTTCCCCCGGCTGCCCGGAGCCTCGGCCGTCATCTTTAGGGGTCTGAGAGGCGGAGCCTACAAATGACACATTGCACGTGAAAGACATTACGGTAATTAGATGAATATCACCTCTTAGTGTAGAGACGGTGCTCAGTGAAATCTAATAATTTGCATGAATGACTCATGATGAAATCTTGCCAGTTCTGTTCAATAGAAATCGTTTCATTTGTTCAGTTTGTGCCAGTTCTTACTCAAAATGAAAGTAACTGTTGGCAGACCTCATGTACTTACGGTCATATGTGAGAATGTGGCCGCTGATGCCCTCATAAACCACATGACCTTTAGACAGCGCCTCCTCACGCTCCCGCTCAGCTCGGCCTGCGCTGTCCTCTGTGATAAGACGGGTTATGGTTCCCTTATACAGCACATCAGCCGGTGTCCCCTGTGTGAAGGAGACGTGGCATGAGGAAGTCTTATCATAACTTTAACATTAAAAAGGTGTTGCATAGCATTGACCGAAGAGATGGCCTTGACTTGCACCGTTTGCAAGCCTCATTACAGTCACACCTAACAGATTTTTTGAACCATTTTTACATTTCAAGGACCAGATTAAAAAAAAAATCAAGACACAGACTAAGCAAACCAACTTAAAGTTTGTGTATGCAGCTTCCTGTTAGCTCGCTGCACAGCAGCTATCGCGAACAGTGTAACAAACAGTCAACAAAGCCACCGTGACGTCACCCGTTGGTTGGTGAAGGGTTGTTCAAAAGCTGCAAGTTTAAATACAATAGAGACATTTCTACGACACAGGAATTAAAAAAGGTAGTGAAATATAAAATAGAGTTAAATGAAGTGACGGGACTGCTGGCAGGTTCATTTTAACAAACACCCTGAAAATTGTCTCTAAACTGTACAGCTTATCAAAAAAAAAAAAAAAAAAAAAAGGGGGAGAAGTACGTGATCTGTAAAAACGAAATGGGAAATCAAACAGAACAATGAATTGTCAGAGAGTGATCGGCATTCCACGCAGAAAACCCAACACACTTCAACTAGCTCTAAAAGATGGAGGGAGTTTGCCTGGAAAAACCTAATTTGTTTTTTTTTTTTTATTACACCACACACTTAACAGCTGGATAAACAGCAATACTGTTGGAGACTATGTGGGCAGTTAAATCTTACTCAAATATTTTGTGGTCCTCTGTTAACGTAATAACATTCTGGGTCAATGTTACTCAGATTCTAGAAAAGATTTAGGCTGTAAGACTCCCAGCGACCCCCGAAATTATGAACTTGGGTTTGATTCCAGATGGTATAATTAGAAAAGGAGGATATCCATCTTCTCCAAATTCTGATACTTGTGGGTAAAAAGGCCATCACAAGGAAGTGGTTTAAAAGTGACCCTCCTGGATTGGGACAGTGGTAGGACAGCGTGAAAGAAACATGTTCAGTGGAAACTGACCCACTGTCTAAGGACTAAAGCAGAGATGTGTGAACGAGGCTGGGAAGAATGGAATGTGTACAAGAAAAACAATGGGTTGAGTTTATGGATGGACTGATGAGAAAAGAAAAAGGGCATAAAAAGTTGTAATTACATAGCAGTGTCGCCCCCTCTTTTTTGTTTTTTAAATTTTAAACTTATTCATTATTTGCTCATGTC
>JAPZDX010000021.1:27705949-27716918 GCA_029783625.1 Naso annulatus
CACACACATGCTTACGTGTGAGTGTGTGTGTGTGTGTATATATATATATATATATATATATATATAGTATATATGTACACAGTAAATACATGTATCTTAATTCATGCAGAGTGCAAATAAAATCTGTGGCTGACAGAAAAGAGCGATTTGTGGTGCACACGTAAGTGGCTTTCCAAATATGGCTTGACTGCTGTCGAGTGTAGCTAGGCAACTAATAACACCTCAAACCTCTTGCTGCTGTGTTTTTTTTATGTCTACTGTGGTAGACCAGAGAAGTAGGACACCTACTAAACTGCGGTTCAAACACCAGAAGCTCTTTGACACTAGTAATCGCGAGCAGGCTTAGTGATGTCATCAAAACCGAAAACAAGAAAGGTTTAGTGTGACTTTTTTTTTTTCAATCTAAACGAAAGCCGTTTTTTCTTTCTCATTTCCACTCAGTTACTGCGAGCCTTTACCTGCTCTTATCTGTGCTCTCTGTCTCCTCCACCTCATCAGCGCTGCAGGTGGCACTAGAGTCACTGTCCCCATGGGAGCCGGTTTTGGCCCCGTGGTCCCTCTTGGAGCTCTTGTTGGAGCTTTTGACGTCCTCTGTCTCTGCTGCGGGAGGTTTTTTATCTGTGGCATCACTGGGTGCTGCTGACTGCAGCTGCTCCTTGTTGGACTCTCCCATCTCAGTCTTTATCTCCTGCTTGATGGCTGGGTCTGCATCTTCCTTGACAGGAGGTTTCTCATCCCCTGCCTGGCCTGCGTCAGACGCAGACGCCTCCTTGTCCCCGCTGTTGGCGCTAGCCTTTGACCTGCCTGAGCCTTCCTCCTTAGCTTTGCTGTCCTCTGATGAGTGTGGCGAGGGCAAGCTCTCTGTGTCGGAGCTGTTATTGGCTCCACCTGACAAGACAAAAGAAAACAAGAACGGGCTTATACTGTAAATCTTGTTACATCTCCTTGTCCTTTTGTTGTCCATCTTTTCCCATCTCTTTCTGCTGAAGCAGATTTTTCACAGTGCCAGTCTTCTGCCTAATCAGGTTTCACTGAACAATAACAAGGAACACAAAACCAATTGGGTTGATGGACACAAACCCCGGGGCTCCGGCACTTCATTGTTGAAGTACAGTGTGCACAGCGTACGTCTATGAACAAACCGCAGCAGGATTTTCAGCATGTTTGTCGTTGCACAACATGATTCTTCAAGATAACAGCGAGCTCCTCAAAGAGTTACACTGTTCCAACACATCACTCTGACTCAGTGGCCACTTTGTTTTTAGGATGTGACACCGTCAGAGGTTTTTGATTTTAGTTTGCATTGATCTTGAACTTGATGGCACTTTATTGAGGTGTTTCTAATGTTTTACTCACTTGATTTACAATTATGCAAACTGGCAATTAGGAATATTGTGAAGGTACAACCTAGACCAATCAAACAGGATAGCAGTAAGTGCTAAAACTTACAGTACTGTTCAAATGTATGAAATCACCCCTTATACCAACGTTTTCCTTCTTTTTTCCAGTATTGGCATTTTTAACAAAACAGTGTAATTCAGACACCAGATATATTTTTTACATTCAAAATAGATTTGGCCCCAAAGGAAGAAAAACTGAAAGGAGAAGTTTTGTTTTTTCCACAGTACGCCTTATAATGAGGATATTTATGATCATATACAATGTTCAACAGCGTTATTATGACAAACGGTGCAGTCCTGAGAGCTCGAGCTCGTCGCTGATGTCACCCCCAGCTGAAAACAACGGAGGCTTAAGGCCTTTCAAATGCTTTGACAATCCATCGAAAAACGGTCATTTTAAAAGACGAGACAATTGCCGAATATTTCATGGTGTCCTCTCATGTTCCGATACTAAAACCTTAAGTTAGACAGCGGCTGATAAACTGGAAATGGCTGTTTGTTTCCTGAGGCAGGTGAAAGAGTCGTTTGCAGGTAAAAAGCTGTTGTTTAACTTGGTGTTTTAGTATCGTTACCTAAAAGAACACCACTCAGCATTCGGCGACTCTCAGTTTTTAAAACAAACTTTGACTGATTGTCACAGCACTTAAAATGCCCCTTTACCTCTAAGGACTGCCCCGTCCATCACAATAACGCTGCTGAACAATGTATATGATTGTAAATATCCTTATTATAAGGCTTAATGTGCAAAAAAAAATAAAAAAACAAAAAAACCCTTCTCCTTTAATCATTTAACCTTCCATTTATTTCATGTCCCCACAGTGTTGCCTGCATTCTTATTTCATCCAAAAACTGATTTTGAATTTGTTTTCAGTCCAGAAAAGCAAAAGTGACCTGAGATCACTACAGAAGCACAGCGGTGCCTCCACAGTCAGTGCTTACAATGAACAGGTTTAAACGGTCGATTGTCAGTCCACAGTCTGTTCAGCTGATATTCTTTGATCCATTGCCAATAGCGTTAACCTGACATTAACCTTCAGTTTCTATTTTGAAGTTTTAACTGGACTGGACACTGAAACAGGAACCTGCGCCTATTTAAATCTGCACAGATTTCGATGCTGAGCTTCCAACTTCCCTTGTGTCTTTCTGTCCTTTCATTTGTCAGTCGGTGTGAAGCACTGCACAGCTTTTGGTTCACCATGTACAAAGCATTGTGCAAAATAAAAACTATAAAAAAAAAAAGAGTTTTAACAACCTAAACACATGAAGATCATTCAGTATAATAATGTCTATAATTCTGTAATTTCCCAGCTTGGGATCAATAAAGTATATCTATCTATCTATCTATCTATCTATGTCTTTCTTTAACCAACTGACTAACAAAATGTACCAAACTTTTGCAGTGGCATTGCATCCATTTTGCTAAACTTTCATCTATAGAAACAAGTTTTCACATAATTACAACTTTTTCCTAAAACTTATTAGCAAAAATGCTAAATACATAAACCAAAAAACATCCCATTTTAAAATATAAGATATTCACAACATTAAGTGAGATGGACTCCTCAGTCAGTACAGATCAGAGAAGGTTTGGCAGTTTAAAATTTAGGCATAGCTCTTGGGATTGGTTTACCTTCTCCATCTTCAGGGGCCTCCTCTTCATTGCCGCTGGCTCCTGAACCCTCCATCTCCTCCTCCTCTGCTGCATACGGGGCACTGGCCTCCTCATTCTGAAGGGTTTTGCCCCGACGGCGGGCCTTTCGCTCCTTCTCCTGGGTCACAACAAATACAAACGAAATAAAAACAGTGCAGGGAACACAATCTGCAGATGCAGAAGAAAACCAGACACACTTTCATAGCTCAGTCATGCACAAAAAAGGAATGACTTTTTGACTTTGTGTCTTTTACGACTCTCAAACTTTCTCACTGCTTACCGATTTCATTTTATGCTGCTGCAGAATCTCGTCCAGTTTCTGTCTCTTCTTGTAGTTGAAGTAAAAGTTCTTGCACTGTGACACAGTTTTTGATCCCACCATCTTGGCGATGGCGGACCAATTCCTACCATACTGGAGAAGGCCTGGAATTAACAGACAGACATGCAGACAGATTAGGATTGCTCATAGTTGTCTACTGTGCTCCATTTACGAGATTTTTGATTGGCTGTACAGGCCAATTCTGAAAGCACATATCAAATGACATCTGCTTTGCAGTCGGAAAAAAAAATAAAATTATGTAAGCTGAGCAAAGTGCACCTGTTGTAAAGGTTGTTCAGTCAACCGTTGGTTTGGTTTATATACTATGAGCGATATCTCCAACCACAATCTTTTTAAGTGCACAATATGAAAGTCTTGCAACAGTGAATCAATACTCATAAACATCTGTACACAGCTGCCAACCCTGTGGCACAGCCTTGGAGTTTCTTTCACAACGCATCACAGACACAGTCCTGTTCTCCCTGCAGCAGCGCGATGCCATATACTTCCCAAGTGGAGACAAAGACAGAGACACAGGGTTAAAGAAGGACGGGCGACGGCCATGATGAACAGATAAAACCAGTGACATCACTACCTCTCTCCACTGGGGTCACTCTGTGTCGTTTTCTGACTGACTTTGATGTGACCCGTTTCCAAGAAACCCTGGTCCCTTACCCAGTCAACAACATGGTTGTGCCTTACACAAGAGTCTACAGGCACCCGCTGGGCCAGAGCTGCGATAGATCAACCTGTCACGAAGCACGCACACACACATACACACACACAGACAAACATGTACACTCAGTGTATGTGCGCTAAAAGAAGACATGTAGGGAGCAGTCAGTGAGTAAGTGGAAGTGAGTAAGAAAGACAGATAGCATAGAATTTGCTCCGGTGCCCTCCCCGGAGTCTGCTTTTAGCTAATGGCTGCTCATTAACAGTGTGTGTTGTAAGAGGCTTAGCTTACACCACCCACTTGTTTCCTGTGCCAGCCTGACAGGTCCTGGCAACAGGACAGCCTCTCAAAGGGCTGCTGGGAGGAGGTGGTGTTATTAACAGGCAAGGAGCCAGCACCTCCTGGGATACCCTTGGACGTGGGTTCAGAGGTATCTGCATCTCATCGCTTAATGGAGGCAGGACAACAAGCAGAGCAAAGCTGAGGAGAGGACAGCTGTTTGCAGCTCCGTCACTTCAACTTTCCTAAAACTCACAGAGACAGACTCCACGTGTTTTCTAACTTGAAGAACTTTGTCATAGTTCTAAGAGCCAAAAGAATAGATGAAGGACCCTTCAGTGACGTTTGAATACCAACCAACTGCTGGCCCGCGTACGTCACTTCAGCTCTCCTCCTGGCAGGCAAATGCAGACAGAAAAAAAGCCCTTAAAGGTATTTAGTTCTCAGGGGGAGCTACCCAGATCTGTTGCTCCAAAAACACCATCTGATAATAACGCTTCATGGAGTAATGCAACTAATGATCATTTTCATGATTAATCGATAAATCGTTTATTCCATGAAATGCCATTAAGTGTGAAAACTGCTTGTCTCAATTTCCCAGAGTCCAATATGAACTTCAAATAGCTTTTCTTGTCCGAACAGCAGCCCAAAACACAAAGGCAACTCATTTATTATCATGAATGACACAGAAAAGCAGCAAATCCTCACATTTAAGAGGCTAAACGAGCAATCCTTTTTAATTTTTTTATGTGAAAAATGACTGAAACCATTAATCAGTTATCAAAAAAGTTGCTGATTCATTTTCTATCGAACAAATAATCGATGAGTCAATTAAACAGGGAAGCCCTAAATATAATTAATGATAAGTAGCTAGAATAAAAGCTGGTCTAAATGTTTGTAAGTCTAATTTCTAGAATTCTATTCACAAGAATTTTACTTATTTATGCGTTCAGGGTCAGTCATAATCAAAATATGGATAGGTATAAACTTGTCACCCCAATCATGAAAAAGTTTTGAAAAAAACTGTCTGCACAGCAATACTTCTTCCAATATAAAGCCACATCTGCTTCTGTCACAGTTAACCTTTGCCAGTTTGCATCATCCTGCAGGTTTGAGGGGATGTGTAATATTTAGTGTCACACAGAGAATTATTGATGCCCATATTTAAAAAAAAAAAAAAAAAAAAAACCCCTACCATTACAAGCAAAGGTGATCTTCATGTCTGAGCTGCTGGTGTCTAAAAGCTGCTGCGCACCTACAAACTGTCAAGTGTTCTAGTGGAAGAGGTTTTTCAGCTGAATATTTCATCGCTGCCACTAAAGGCACTGCTAGAAAAGCTTCTCCAAAGAAGAAGAGAGCTGCCAGCTTAACTCGCTCCAAGAGAAGCGAGACATGTGACCGACACCTATTAACCTTTTTACCGTCCCCTGACCAGAGGAGAGGGGGCTGACTGCCTGCCCTACGAGTCAGACACCTTCCAACCTGCAGAGTGCACACAAACATACACGTGCTCGGACAAACAAAGGAACAAACTTTCTTATGCTATCAGACACACTCAAACAAGTAAGACAAACACTGCAGCGAATGCACCTGAAGCTCTAACAATGCACTTTGTTTACTGAGAGTCAAAGGTCGCTTTAGCAGCTACATATGCAGGCGCACAGAGTGCATTCCCAAGCAGCTATGGTGGACTCAGGGCCCAAGTTGCTGGAGCAACACACATGGTACAAACATCCAATCGGCAGCAGCAATACTGAAGCAGGTGGTAGCCTCACAGCCAATCAGGACACTGTATTCCTATGAGCTCCTCCCACAGAAAGTCCCGTCAACACCTGATGCAGCCGGAGAGTGTTTGCCCCTGCGTGTCACATGCCTGTCACTGCGGCCGTCGTCTCGTGGATCCCACTATCAGACGCTCTGATCTCCTGAGGGCCGGCTGGGAAGCTCTTCAGGGCTGGGCCTTCCGATCCAGAGCAGAGGAGATGAAAACAGCTCAGTCTCAGCGCTCTTCCTGCCAGCTGGCTTGATACTTGAGCCGGTGTCAGGCTGACATGCTCCAAAACAGCACATGCTCCTCCTGGCCTCTCCCCTCCTCTCCTCTCCCTGTCCTCCCTGAGCTTCAATTCACTGCTGGTCTGTTCCTCTCTGCCGTGTCTCTCCCCAATGGCGGTTGTCTGGGAAGACTTCCACAGGAAAGTGGGACTGTGGGGCGGTGCTATGTGCTCTGCCTCTCTCTCCCCTCATCTGATCTCTCCTCTATCTCTCTTTTTTTCCCTCCCTCCGTCTCTCCGTCAGTCCGTCCCTCCCCCTACCTCAGTCTGCCAGCAGGCACCGCGGCACGCACACACACACACACACACACACACAAATGCATGAGTGAGTACACACTCACTCGAACCCTCTCTCCGTCTCTCTTGTTAATACTCCAGCACAGAGACACAAACACACACTCAGGCAGTCCAAGAGTAAACAGAGAGCAGAGAGAGAAAGAGGAAAGAGAGAGAGAGCGCAGAGCCACTGAGCCAAAGAGACAATGGAGAAAGGGAAAGGATACAGAAGTGGAGAGTAAGCAAAGAGCGACGAGGGGGAGGGACAGGAGTGAGAGAGAGGGAGTTGATGTTGATACCATGAGAAAGCATAAAGGCTTTCACATTTTTCCTGACTGACCTGCTTTTCATCTTGAATGTGACCTCTCTCTAGTCTATAACAACACAGAGTGAGGGGAGAGACAAAGTGAGAGGGGGAAAAAGAGCCACTTGCCAAATCTTCCACAGCGCCTGCCAAACTGGGCCACTGCCATCTCCCATTGGAGAGGGACGGACAGAACATGAGACACAGATAGAGCAACAGTGGAGGAGAAAGACAGAAAAAATAATAATGTGGCATTCTGAACCTGCTGCTCCTTTAAATGGGTTCTTCCAGCAAGCAGAGCAGGGGCCATTATCCAGCTGCCTGCCTGCCTGCACCCAAGCAAAGCCTGCCAGATTAGAGCACTTACATAAATGCCAGCCAAGAAGGGTGCACATGCAAAAACACACAGCCTGGTGCGCAAACACACAACCTTTGCTACACATATCTTACACAAACACACACAAGCAGGCAGCGCCGGTGGGTTTAAATGAGAGGCTTTGCAAAGCTTGGCCGTCCCTTGTTTGAGGTATCCGTCTTTATGAGCAGTGAAGACAGGAGTGATCTTTCTCCGAGTGTGGCCATGCCATCCTCGAAGGCAGCGCTGGCTGGCGCTGCAATGCTGGAATGCTGATGTCCTGCCAGACGCTATAAATGCCATTATTCAGATCTGTTTAGCTCAAGAGGATCAACACATTAGCATCAGGACACCTAAGCCTCTTTAAAACATATACATGTCAAGCACCTGCGAGGGAAAGCACCTTGACAAGCTCATTTCATACTACAAGGAAATGGGGGGGTGGAGTTATGATTTCTGAGTGCGAGTCCTTGGAAGGGGAATCCCTTTTGGCAGGTGTGGGGGTGATTGTTAGAGCTGATGAAGAAAAGGCAAGAGCAGCTCCTCCTCTTCGGCCCTGGGCACTATAGCTGGGACTCTGTGGTCGTGGTTACATAAGCCTTTCACAGAAGCCCCGCTCCCACCGAGCTGCCAGGCTAATCCTTGACGATGGAGAGCCCCACTAATCCCACTGCAGGAGAATGGAACTGAAGACATTAACCAGGATTACTACACAGGACCGTGTTCGAGCCAGGCCAGCGCCAGTTATCGCAAAATAACCCCTTAACACACAAACCCACATGCATACACAAACCCTAAATTGCAGCACACACACAAACACACACAGAGCACGAGACAGATGCCATAACTGCTCTAAACCAAATGTGGTTTCAATATCACACACACACACATCCAAGCTGCTGATAGCTGCTTGCAAGGAACTCTTGATTTTGTTCAGATTGCAGGGGAGCACAGGTTAAATGAGTCAGAGGCAGAACTGAAGAGCCACACACACACACACATTATGACACATCACCTACATATGGCCACAAAACAGCAGCTTTGCAGTGAAATTGCATTGAGTCATGTACAGAAAACTAAACATGACATTACAGAGACGGTGCTCAGACACCTACAACCAACTTGTTAGAAATCATCTCCAAAAAATGCTTTAAAATCACAGCTTAGGCAGACTTTGGAGGACTCAAAGGTATAGTCATGTCAGGACAATTATATTTATATAGCCCCAAATAACAGATAGAGTTATCACAAGGCACTTTACACATAAACTAGGTCCAGACCACATCTATATCTACGAGGGCTGGGCAATAAATCTAATTTTAAACGGAAATTCAAATTAATGTGTTTGGACAATGTTAAAAAATGACGACAGTGAAAATCAATTTTCCCTTTAACTAGGGTAAATACGGTAGCCTAAGGCTCTCTCTCACTTCTGCGCTCGTATTTTTAATAAGTGAAGTTTGGTGAAAGTTAGGCTGGCACTTTTTAAATCCCAATTTGGGGGAGTCATCTTTGTTTGATCAAACCTTCAAACCTTTATTAGAAAAGATTTAGTTTAGTTAAAGCTAGGTTTGGACTTTAACCCCAACAAGGAAATTCATGTTTGTTTAAAATAAAAACAATGTATTTTAAATAATTCCTTTGTCTTTTGTATTTTTTTTTTTATCAACTACAATCAAAAATTATATGTGGTATTCACAGATATCAAATACGTGCAGTCTACATTAATGGTGGGAAAAAAAATTGACTCTTGGATGCATCGCAAGTTGGACGTGGACAATTCTGAATTGATTCAAAAATGGCCAAAAAGTGATTTTCTACATTTTAAATAATGAGTAACACACAGAAGAGAAAAGGTGGAAAACTAAAGTGCAGCATGCCACGCACCTGAACAGTTTACGGGGAGCACATAAGAAAACAAGAAAGAAACATGGCTGACCACGAGACCTCACCAGCAGAGTGGATTAAAAACTAGCATTTGGAAGCACTCAACTACAAAGTTGATGGAAAACGAACTGGACAAGAGCCACATTACATGTAAGCTGTGTCACATTTAGATAAAATCAAGATGCATCAATTCAAGATGCATCTTGACGCATCGGTAATCGTTTTGTAATTTAATCGTCAGCCTGTAATCGAATCAAATTGTTAGATGCTTAGAGAATCCCACCCCAAGTCTCCGTTGCACATCACAAATATCAGTGAGAGATGACAAACAGGTCAGATGAAACAGATCAGTGAGGAATCCCTCTCCAAAGAGTCATACGCATTAGAAACCACTGAGAGAGCAGGACACATTACATCAGTTACTGACAGTCAAAGACTGCCGTCACACACTCAAAAAGGGCGCTGGTTCTAGGAAAACGGGCAGAATGTCAGTGACCTCTGTGAATCAGCCATAGGCTTCTGGGTAATCTTCAGTCAGAGACAATAAACAGGCTGAGTTAATGACTGCTGCATTTGCAGGGGCTGGCTGATAAGAGGCAGACTTTACAGCCTGCTTGATAAAAAGACAGGCTGCCTTGACCCAGAGAGACGAGGAAACGGCTCCAAAGAGCAACAGATTCAGCCCAAGCGGACTGACACACACACACACACATAGACACAACCGAGCAGCACGTGGCGGTTGCTGCCTCACTAACAGGAAGTCACAACCACATCACTGACTATGCTTTCACAAAAAAAAAAAAAAAAAAAAAAATGTGCTTGAGCTGCTGCTACCTCTCTGTACCCACCAACCTTTTTATTATAATGCACAATAACTGCAATGAAGCTTCACTTCACAGGTAGAAGAAAGTTTGACTCCGTATTACCTTTTTTGGCAGTTTCCATCTCTTCTTCAGTCCAGCGAGAGCTCTCATTCATCTCCAGATTGGCTGTTAAAAAAAGAAAAAAAAAAAAAGAGAAGCACCAAGTCAGAGACGGCGAGAGGAGGGGGGAGTGGACAGTTGTCACAAAGTCAGTTAGGGAGTGACTGACAAGAGGAAAGGAAGGAGAGAAGGAAATTAGAGAAGAAAAAAGAATAAGAGGGTGGGGGGCAGGGTGGCTTGTGCAGCTTGCCAGTGAGGCACTGCAGCATGGGTCGCGAGGGACTGTTTGTTTTAGATGGAGGAAGCAGGAAATCCAAGGAGAGAAGTCAGTTAATGATTATAGACATAACAACTGGCTTCTTTCCCTGCACAGGCACAAGCCCGGCCGACCCTGGCCCTGCCTAGCAGACAGCGGAGCAGCAGCCTGCGCTTATGTGTCCTCTATGTGGACCTGTGAAGGGCACAGCAGGCCAGCTTGCACTGCTGCCAGCAGGGGAACAAACAGCGGCAGAAAGGGGGGGCTGCTGATGAGGGCCCCTACAGCCAGAGTCACCTGGGGATTCCCTGTAACTAAACCTGTGCGGCAGGAGCGGCTGCAGCATATACACACACAACTGCTGAAACATCAGAAATCCTCGATCGCCTGCAGCAGCAGTGTTAGCGTGTGCACGGCTGACTTACCATCGGCGAGGAAACAAAGAGCTAAGTGAGGGGACACACACTGCTGACACACTCAGTATTTGTCCTTAAATAATAGTTTTTTCTTTTGTCAACAAATGAGATTTTAACAGACAACGCGTGCAGTCACTACATTTCACTGCTCTGGTTTCTTATTAAGCGATTTATGA
>JAPZDX010000021.1:27756516-27768429 GCA_029783625.1 Naso annulatus
GAGACAGGTCTGGAACAAAGTTCATTTTCTCCTGATTTGTGTGTCTGAAAAATGACATTTTTGTGTCAGAATGTTCAAAAGATATGTGTCTTATGAAAAATGGGTCCAATATGTATCTTGGTGACGATGGGGCAAAAGAATCGGTCATAATCTGTGAAGGCATTTATTTATCTCGTAAGAATAACTGAACTCAAGCCTGCTTCTGGTCTCCTAAAGGGGCGGGGCTGTGGCGAAACCCATGTGACACTGATACAGGAAATGAACGGTCAGTGAGAGGTCTCGCTTTCTATTAACTGTCTCTGGTTTCATGACTTTTAATGACTTTTCAACCACCGACACTGCATCCCTTCCTCCATTGCACTGCGGCAGCCATAATGTTGAGACTTTAAAACAGTGCAAACCAATGCGTGACATCATGGCGGCTCTTTCTGCTATTTAAGTAACTATAATATTAACAAGCTACTGATGGCGTTGTAGATATCAGCATCTTGAAATCTTTTAGTTAACACATGTACAGTACTTAATTAGCTAACTGTAAGCATGCTAACATGCAAAAGTTCTCATTGAGGTTCAGTATAGTGGACGTCAGCTCCAAGTACGGCAGGGGTCAGGCACAGCTGAGTGAAGACAAATGGAAGATAAGGACCAGAGTCAGAAATGAAAAATTTAATTATCATGATCTTTTGCCTAAAATACAAGACCAAACTTCAAGAGTAGGAAACGCATTTTCCAGAGCATACTGTGAGGAAAAACAAGAGCAAAAACTAAAACCAACAGCCAAAACACATAAACAAACAATTGTGTTTGACATCAAAGTGTTTTCTCAAGTTAAATAATTAGTGATATGAAGACATCAGTACCATTGAGACGATATTAATCTTCTGACGAAAGACAAGAGTCTGGTTTAAATCTGTTGGCCTAATTAAACCCCATTTAAACAGACTTCATTTAACCACACAAAGACACATTTGTATACAAGCACAAGATGACAGTTGCAGCCTTAGATCACGCTGACCTAAATCTTTACCGTTGAGTTCAAGGCACGCACAAACGTCAGCACCAACGCCAGCTGGCCTGATTGGGTTCAAACACAATAATCATTGGAAAGTGGAGAGAAAGGAAAACAAGAACATTGGAAATGGTGACTCACTGTAACACTACCATATAATGTTTTTAAATATAGCAACATATGGTAGAGCAGCTCTTGTTTGGGGTTTTTTAAGGCATTGCTAGGCAGTCAACGGCAACACAGACAAAGCCAAAAAAGTGCTTTGTTTAGACTTGTAGTGGGAGCCATCACACTTCTACACTGTACCCCAAAACCAGACTCGACCTGTAGGGCCAGGAACGCTAATAATTAAACTAAAGGAAGATTTTCACATCAGGCACGATTGTTTTGTACAGTACCCAAGCACAATTGCTTCCCCCTCCCCTCTACCCCACTCAACACCTTTCACATCAGTAACGTCATTGCGTGCCCAAGTATACTTACATATGTACACAGTGCGATACAGGAGGTGGCAGTATGCACATTTGGTGCCTTCAAATGCAGTCGTGTTTGCCGTGTTCACGAGATGAGACCATATGAACGCCCCCCTCTTGTCGTATTCACGACATTGTAAGTCGAATTTATTTGAAAACTCTGAGTTCACGAGTTGTGACTTGTTTGCTGACATATCAGAAATTAATTGGCACGTACAGAACCTGCTATGATAGCTATGGCAAGTTGTTAATCCTGATAACAAATTGTCACCTTTGTCATCTTGTCTCTTGTTTCTCTGCGTGGCACTAAAACACAAAGTAATAATGAAACACTTCCACATAGAAAGCCAGGAAGAGAAGAGTGATCTTTTTTTTTTCCAAGTGAACATAATTGACGAAGCAGTGGCAGTAGAGGAACATGTTTTTAAATGTACGTATTAAAAGAAACTAAAATTTTCATGCTCCTTCTCTACATGCACCTTGTTTAACTGCCAGATCACGGCAGCCAGGCGACAGGAGCGGTGCGTCATGATATGAGAAGCGGTTAGTGACAAAAACAGGGAAATGCTCTTACTTTTAGGGCTGGCCTCAACTAGGCTATTTGATTATTCAAATATTTGTTCTTTGGGTTGGTATTCGATTTCAGTTTTGGGATTCTGATATTCTTTTTGTTTATTTGTTTGGGTTTTTGATGTTAATTATTTTTCACCTAAACTTGGGCTAAGGCAAACTGTACAGTGGCTGTTATCACGTCACAAAAAGCTCAAGAAAGAGGTTCCCATACATTAATTTACACTGTATATCAAAATTGGTCAGTACATATTGATTTTCTAAACCGTACGTTGATTTTCGTTCATTTGGATCGACCCCAAAGAACAAAGCTTCAAATACTGGCTGTTGATTTTGAGCGAAGCTTAGAAACACAAAAAATGGTTTCCAGGAAAGCTCTCGCTCTAATATATCACACTGCAGCCCACTCCCTTGTTCGGCCACAGTTGCTTTCACATCTCCAGCAGACTGTAAGTACACATAAATTTGGTTTGTGAACAGTGTCCCAAGTCCAACACAATACGCTTGTGTTCATATTAATCAAATGAACTGGACTTTGGGGTCAACTGTACTGGGATCCAGGCCCAGGTCCCTAATGTGAAAACACCTTACAAGCCAGTGGAGGAGGAGGCACCATTCTGTAATGTGATCTGGTGATGATCTGCTCTATGCTTCAGCAACAAGCTAAAGCATGTGTAGTCAAATGACAGCTCCCCAGTGTTAACTGCACAAGCTATGTAGATCTGAGAATTTTTATGAGCTCACTTGTAAATGGCTCTCTGTTCTTCCTGAGAGCAGGGTTTTCTCAAGTCTGCCTTGGAGGCAGACGCCACAACATTAGTGACTTTGCTGCTAGTGTCAAAATGGAAGTGGCTTCTGAAGAGAGGAGGGAAAACACAACCATAATTGCTGGTCCAGGCCCACAATGGCCTAGTGTGTGGTTTCTCTATGTGCCAAAGAGCATGGAGCTTGTCTCTGCCTAGTAGGGTGCTGGTGGGGTGGTGTGACGATAGAGACCATCTTCTGACTGCACCAGAGATTTACGATACAGGAGGAGGGATGTGTCATGTCTCTTATGTAATATACTGGGCTAAATCTGCATGTTAAAAGGTCTCATGGAGTGCAGGAGAAAGAAATGGATTGTGGATGTTTATCTGTGTGATTGCTTCAACAGCACCTCAAAAGATAGGGGGCCAAAATTAACACCCAGATGGTGTGTGACTGCTCCCCCCGAACGCATTTTTCTCACTCATTCAGTAGCACACTTCCTCATCTCCATAGAGGGCTGGCACTTACATAATCACATCATCAAGCTCTAGCCCACCCCCCCTCTCTCCCCCTTCCTTTCTACCCGTCCCTCTTGGGAGCGTGCAGAATAATCTGATCCCTGGGGAGGATTTGTCTGGAGGATGAGAGAAAGAGATGTGTGTCGGGGTGGGGGGTCGGAACAAACGGGAGGGAGAGGGACGGGGGGAGAAACAACTCAACATCCCCATAAGAGCCCCATTACTTTCTTACTGGTTTTTGCCCCGTTATGACAAGAACAGAGATTATGTGTGCATGTAGCAGCCTGTTATTGTAAAAGCAGCAGAGTGTTTGTGCTGCTGCCAATCTCTTTGTTGCTCCCCAGCTGTGCAGGGACAGTGAACAGAGAAGCCAGGCTCACTGCACCACAGCTGGGATAAATGAAACTGACAAAGTGCACAGAGAAGAGGGACAATGGCTGGACTCAAAAAAACCCCAGAATGTGCTCAAACCCTCAACTTTTCTGTTTATATTTCTGAACAGAAACTACATTACGCATGGCCAAAACAACGAGAGACTGGGGTGTTTACAACCACTAAATGTTGGAATCAGAATTTTTTTTTTCTAAAAATCAATCTGTCTACTAAGTTACAGCAGGTGGAAGGTTATGTTTGGAATAAAAGTGCATTCTGATGTAGATAAAGGAGGAAAGAGAAATCGATTCTTAGATGCATTATAATTAGCTGCTGATTACTTCAGCTTTGATGCTCTTAAAATCTTCATCAGTATTCAAATGGTTTCCTTTTGAAATAATAATTGATTAATAATGAGAAGCGCAAGTGCAAAGATAAAAATAAAACAAAATGCAAATTTGTATGTTGGTAAACATGCAAATGATGAAACTTAAAGCAGCAACAACTACATTAATTTAAATTATAAAAATCACAGCTTTCGTGTAATAACATGACATAATCAAGTTTAAAGCACACCTCTTCAGGAAAATCTGCACATTTGACATTGACTATTAGGGGCTGGTCTCACATATGTGATTCATCAACATCATGATGTAAAGACTAGATATCCTCTTAGATATTTGATATCATTATTTCATGATACGACTTAGCTAAAGGCTGCATTACTATTAAAGTTGTGATAGGCAATCTATTTTTGTTGTCATAGGGAAAACATCCCATAATGACCTTGCAGCATTTTGTGTCTTCAGGTGGACTGAAAGAAGTCTAGACTTCTGCTCCTCTCCTTGGCTCTGTATTCAAAACCATGACAGACAATTTTCAGCCGATCAAATTTCATTTCAGAGCGCATGTGTTCCTATTGGCTGCTCATTGCGCTTCTTAGCAACAGAAAATGTCGCTATGAACTGATTGGTCGTTGAAACAAATGACTTGCTTTACATTCTATAACTGGCCTTTGGCCACTTGACAAGCTGAGCTGCAGGCGACACCATCAGCCGGCTTGAGCTGAGCTGAGACGGACCAGTTTGAACCGCTGCAACTTTGCCTGCAACCGTTTGGTCTCGTCATGCATCTTCGGTGCAAACTGGACTTAAAAGTTAGCAACAACAGTCAAATGAAACCTGAGCAGGAAGGGAAGGGTGCAGCGGAGTTGCTTCCTTAGGAGTCTCATGCTACAGCTAGCTTGATTTCCAGATGTTGCCTAACCCAACTTTACATGATGTAATTTAATAACCTTTAGCCACAGTTATTACATTCACTTTACTGATGATAATTTATCAAAACTCTCATTCAGTACGTTTACATGACATTAGAGAAAATCAATTTATTGTGTCGGTCCAGCTAAAAACCAGACTTTTAAAATGTATGCAAACATGTTAGTCCAACTGAAATCCTACTGAATTGAATTTCTCAAAGTTGAGCTAACACACCCAGATAATGCGATTGGAAGTCAAATCGCTCCTGCATGTGTACACCTCAACCAAACTCAGACTGATCTAACCGCTCTGCGCATGAACAATAGTCCCTGCAGCGTCTTTGACCCAGAAATCCAACAGCATAAATTTGTAGAGAAAAGCCAGTAAGAGCACAAGGAGAAGTGTGCATCAAATTTGTACCAAAAGTGAAGCGCAGGTATTAAGAGTACGTCACTGTAAAGTTGTCCACATTTTCACTGTTTGACATGGATTCTGCTAGCTGCTCGCTAACTTGTTTGTAGCTTGTTCGGCTAGCCAGAAGAGGGTCTGATAGCAACCAGCTGAACGGGGCATGTCGCCTACCGTAGCGGAGTCAGACAATATACAGATTCTCCCTCAGCACATGCACACTGGAACAAGGACGTAGTCCAATCAAATGGCCTACATGAGCTTTGACCGTAGCTCGACCTAACTGTGCATGTAAAACCATAGAGTGTGTTAAGATTTTGCTTTTTTGCCGATTTTCATCTCTACAATATTTGATGTTATACAAATTCTGGGATTTAGTCAAAAATACCGTAAAACATTATTTTGCTTATATCACCAACCCTTCTGACTATGCACACATCCACATACTCAAGGTCTGAACGACAGAAGCCTCAGATAAATGTCAACAATAATCACAGTTATTGTACAATCTCATTTTGCATTGCTGCACCAGAATTTTTGCACTTGACTCCATGTTCTGGACAGAAAATGAAACCCTCTTAAGTGGTTTCTCTGTCTTGTTACACTTGTTATAAAATGCATTCTCTCCGTTTCTCAAGTAGCCGGGGTGATCTCAGACAGATGGGAGGAGGCGGAGTGACGGAGAGATTGCCTGGAGTAAAGAGGAGGATGAAACAAACAACCAGCACAGTGGCTCACCAGTGATTATACTGTAGTGGTTTTCTGGCCTGTAATTAGGGTAAATTTGGAGCATTAACTAAATAGCACATTTTCACCTTGTCCTCAGTCCAATACAACTAAAGGGGAGACAAAGGTTACATAGATTAATCACACTGAGAAAGAGAAAATGCCGCCCTCACAGGAAAGTGCAGTTTCTACGGCCTCACATTCTCACTCGGAGTGTGAACAACCGAGAGCTTGCTACAAATGGAGACATGGTGTGCGGAATTACTGAGACTTATGAAAAGGCAAGTACACATCTGAGAGGAGAATGGAGTGAAGGATTGCCAAGGCCAGAATTACACTATTCAGCCTCTGAATGAAAACTGAGAATGAGGGCTTCAGACTGGATTCTAAACCCTCCAAAGGAATGCTGAAGGCTCAATATATTCAACCTACTCCCCTCCCACAGACGCCTGCCTGCAAGACCAGCAGTTTATTTCACTGTCTCCACAAAGAAACGCAGGCTAACTGCTACTCTCCCTTTCTGATATAAAGGTTATTTTTTATCCACTGAAAATCTCAGTGGTTGCACATGGCATCTGTCCTGTGGAAACAGGCATCGTGGATACTGAGTGTGACTGCCAAAGCTCAGTGATTGAATGAAGGCTGTCAGTAAATCAGGAGCTGGTGGGAAGCAGATGATCAGTGTGGTGTTTTATTTCTGTATCAACCTATGACTCAGGGGTTGCACACTGTGAGCCGAGCTATGCTAACCGTTAAAAAGGGACAAACACACAGCTCTGTGCTTTACATCCAAGACCATAATCCCATCTGATTGATTCTTAAAGACATCAACAACAACACGCAACCGCCACACACAGCTAGAGTCATTCCACCATCTGCCGTCTGCTGTTGGCCGAAAAGGTATACAAAATATTTCACAGCTGATTTCTAGTCAAATAATCCTCTTGAAAATTCTGTTTTCTTGCATGTTTTGACATATGCAAGAAAATCTGCCATAACAATCAAGTGAGGAGAAAAAAATCTTGACTTCTCCACTGTGCATCATTCAAAATTAATGGCATGCACATAAATTATTCATTAATGTTCGTTAAAAATCATCACTTTAAAAAAAGCGCGGCTATATAAATAATAAACATCTTAAGCAGGTACAAGACCTGAGTCTCCAGAGAGAAAGCACTATACATACAATGCTTCGCCTCACTTACTGTTGCTCTACTGAAAATGGCAAAACTCTGCAAGCTCCATTGCCCCGCAGAGCCGTTTAACACATTACAGAGGAATGGCTCGCGGATGCCAATTACATAAGGATTACACTGGGTGAAGGTTAACAGGCAGAAGCTTTAGTAAAACAATACTGCAGAAAAATTCGGCCTGATGCTTCCAGTGAGATTTGCTTTGTTCCTCAGTCGCCAGGATCCAGCAAGGACAAAAACATTAAAGGGACAATTCTACCATTTTCATGTAAATGGTACACATAATTCTTTCATTGACTGATGATAAAATCCAAAGCATGCATCTCAAAATGGAAAATATGTCCCCTAAAATCCTCAGCAGAGAGATGCTGAATATGATTGATATTCTAAGAAGGTGCTAGTTTTTACATGAAGGTATTTTCATCTGGAATATTTTAATGTCGTCATTTATCTGCAACATTACATGTTTTTCTTTTACATACCATGATGAAAGGGCTGCACAAATAATTAAAATTTAATTGAAATTGGAAGGTGGCCTACTGCGAATTTAAAATTGCAGGGAGGTGCAATTATGTTAAAGGAAAAATATGTTTCAAAATAATTCAAATATTGAGAAGCTGCAGAGTTATTCTACAGACTTAAGGAAATATCTTTATATGGCACAGATCCCTGCAAAACTCACACTAACCATTACAATATTTTTTCAATGAAAATGAAAATAATGATAAAAAAATGATCATCCCCTCTAACTGAATCATATCGCAATTGCATTATTAGGCCAAATAATCACAGTTAGATATGTTTTCAAAATCATGCAACCCTACCTGATACTATATTTAAATTGCACATAATACAGCACAAATAAACAATACGCACAACAGCACCAGGAATCTAAACACGCTGCCATCGATAAAGGGTGCACTCACCTCTCATTCCCAGGCTGAAACTCTGAAAGTAAGGAGGGCCGACGGCGATGTGGCTGGGCCAGATGGGAGCTGTAGTCTCTGGCATGATGAGGGTGGTAGTCAACCAGCCCCACTTCCTAGAACACAAACAAAAACAAGTTGTTAGCACAACACAAGATATCCGGCATTTATCCTTTTGGCTTGAGAATGAAGCAAATAAGTCATAATAAATTTTTAGATTTCCATCTCCTGCCTTGTCTCGTCTGTAATATCCGGTCTTTTTCTCTCCAGCTTTCATTTCTCCGTCTACCTCCACTTGTTTCTTACACGAGTGTGGTAACCCATGCAGCTACTGTAAACTCGCGCCTCTACCAATCAGGCATTGTGGGATACAGCCCTTCAGCCCTCATCTCCTCCTGAATGTGATGATCAGAGGGAGTGGTGGGATTAACTACAGGTGCAGCTGTGGGGATCCTGGGGGGTAAGTCTCCAATTCTCCCACCATACAAGAAACAAAAAAGGCGTGCAAACACAGGAGGTCACTGAATGAACCTCTGCAGCAGCCAGAGGCCTCTTCTTTGAAGCACAGACAGCTTTGTCTCTCATACAAAGAAGAACATAATCTTGATAATTAGGAGCTGTGGGTGGAAATAATGTGAGCGGCCTTAAAGTGACTCCACGATGACAACATGAACTTTCAACTAAAACATCTAACGAGGGAACATGTCTGTGTGCACAACATTGTAACCTGGGAATGTTTCTGTTGGAAAAACACCAGAGGAGGCCCCTGGGGTCAGGCCCTCTGCAGTGGTTCAGAATAATGCTCTGTTTACCAAATATCTACTCGCAGGCAGAGTCAGAGTTACAGCTCCAGAAAATTCTCTCCAGGGTTTCACCTTAGAAAACAAAACGTGAAGTTCTACAGGTGGTGCTGTAACGTGCTGTGTGCCAGGCTTCTTACCGTGTGTGCCCGTTGCAGCTGCAGTGGTAGAGTGGCAGGGTTTGGCAGGTGCCGTGTGTCCACAGTCCTCCGACTCGACGGCACAGACTGGGGATGAGAGGACATGCTGGCACAGCCGCTTCCTCTACACGCAGGAAGTGGGTGTGGCTCCAAAGCAGATGCCGCGCATTATCGGCTGTTTCTCTTAGCCAGCAACCTGCAGAGAACAAACACATGACCCATGAGGAAACGTGCAATCCCTGGTACACCGGCTTTCTACATGAAAAAACACAGCTAATGCAAAGTGAACAATTCCTACAGCTGCAGCTTCTCATTAAAAGCATTTAACTGGCGAAACGTGAGTTGATTTTTAGATTGACATCGGCTAGTCACAGCACATACAATTTGTTCAATTAGCCAAATTACGTACAAAATAGGGATGAAGCAGTTTTAAAAACTCACGGTATGATAACACCTCGGTATCAAGTCCACAGAATGGTATTTATTGCTCTTTAAAAAAAAAAAAAAAAAAAAGAAAAATAAAGACTTTAAAAAAAATGTTGTTTATTATTATCCTTTTGTTTGTTTTTGTTTTTTGTTTTAAACTTACATTACTTTGTTTCCTATACAAGCATGTGTAAAAAATTGTCATATTTAATGTGTCTGGCGAGGAAGAATACTGACCATTTAAACAGTAACTGAAAATTGATTTTCAAATGACACAGCTCATATCAAAGCAAACAAAACCACACTTTTTGCTCACAAGACCTATCATTTGATACCGTCACATGTCCATGACAGTACCGAGGCACTTTCGTCATCATGATACCGCAAAATTTATGACAATTTATATCCCTAACAGACATCTCTCTCTCTATTCAAACGGATATATATATACGCTAACCGCCAGGGGTCAGCTTGTACTGATGGAACAGGCAGCTGAGCTGACAAAGATGGCAACTGCGATAACGGTTAACGTTAGGATACATTAGAGGACTCCTGAAAAAGAAAAATACCTCTGCTACTGTTTAGAGTATTTTGATTTTTTGTCCTGATGATAAAGGTGAACCAGCCAAAAAGTAGGCTGAGTCTTGGACACACATCATTTTAGGCTTGACGGTGTCCCCCAAACTATAGCCACCTCTGTCACCAGCAGCTCAGCTTTTGCTTGTTTTGTTTGCTTGATTTCTGCCATACATGGTACAAAAAACCCACGGAAATGTCAGGGAGGTATGAAGGTATGAAAAACAAATACCACCCAAGCTTGCTGGCTAGCACCTCCAGAGTGGCCACAGATCAAAGTGTGTGTCTCTGTCTGCTCCGGATATCAGAATGTCATCACCTCCCTACCACAGCTGCTCCCCCCTCCATCGCTCCCTGTGAAGGAGGGAGAGACCCTGCACCTGCTAGACTGAACCGGCCCTTTGCTGCGCTCTGAATGGCCCACTGTCCTCACAGACTGAGTCCAGCCAAGTCAAGCAGCTCGTCCATAAACCAGAAATACTTTTTTAATTTAGAGGCAACATAAATAACTTAATGACAGAGAGACAAGTTTGGCCTTGAGAGCAAACATGTTTGAACTTCAGATGATGTTCTGCAAACTACAATGGACTCATCTTACGAGAAGTTGGCTGAATGAATTTCTTTTTATTTGCTCCAGAATCAGTTTTATTTTCTTTAATTCCATGCTTTTCTGTTTAAACTTCTCTGAACTTTGTGTTTTACGATGTAAACACTTTTTCACAGTGTATATTTATGTGGTACATGAATAAAATTCGAAAATTCAATTAGAAAACATTCAAGCTTTAATGAAAATAAATCAATTTGATGCAACACGATATTGTACTGTCTTGTTAAATGATCAAAGTAGTCTGTTAATGTGTGTTGTGACATGCAACATTCTAACATGAGGGTGAAGAAGAATGGGCCAGGAAACAAAGTGAACAAAGCACAACAGCCACAACAAGTAAACAACTCGCGTTTGTCATCATCTGTCAGACAGCAAACGGACTTTTAAGCTGAAATAATAGAGGAGACGAACAGTTTCAATTAACAAGAGGAATATCAGAAAACCTGGAGGTATTGTACCAACTTTCCTAGCAAGACAGATGGATTATATGAATCAGTGCCAGGCACAGGGGAGAAGGTTGCTGATGTTTCATTAGTTAACACTCAACGTTCTGTCAGGTCTGAGTCTCCCAGCCAACTTCAGGAGCAGCATCTCAGTTTTATACAGGTGAGAATTCCAGCCCTCAGACAGCAGATGGATCTGATTTGATTCCATTTCAGGATCTTTGGGTTCAGAAATCAATTTATGGATCCTTGAAACCCCCGCGCTCAGACACAAGGGGTCTGAAGGTGGCTTCTGTCCTGTTTGCACAATGTTCTGTTTTGCAGTATCTATGGGGCCCCAACTCAAAAATGAAAAAAAAAAAAACACTGATAAAAGAAATAAACACACACTGAGCAGCAGGTGTCATGTCATCTTTATCCTGCCCAAAACAACTTTTATTGTCGATATTATCTTGATAATCATCAAAATATTCAGAAAATCTTTAAATAAAAGCTTAAATTGTACTTTAACAAACTGAAATCACTGAAATATTTTGTTGGATAATATATTTTTATGCAGCACAGTTAAGACACACAGCTTAGAAATCTTAAGTAACAAATCATAAATATTGAGGTCTTCCTGCACAAATTATGGATAAATAAATAGTAGTAACCTCATCTCCCTGTCCTTTTTTAGATTGGAATGTTATATAGTAGTAGTGTGGTTATACACACACACACACA
>JAPZDX010000021.1:27946142-27961464 GCA_029783625.1 Naso annulatus
GACTGTGTGTGCAGTAACAAGGAAGAGACGGGCAGAGCTTGCCCACCACTAATTAGCTTAGCTTAAATACTTGTAGTCAATGGAAAGTGTTAGCCTGCCATCAGATAAACTTTCCAACAACTCTAAACAGTCCTGTGTGCTTGTTGTGACTTGTTAATTTGCCACGTTATGTTATTTTTAGACTCAGATCATCGTCAAACTGGGAACAATGTGGTAATTTAGTAAATGTTTCCCTGTTATTAGCTAACTTTCTAGTCATTAGTTTAGATAATAGTTAAAGCTCCAAAAAATACTGCTCTCAGTGGCATCAGTTTTGTATTCTTAATGCTATAAGTTCTTTATTTTTTTTTCTTTTTGTTTCGTAAATGTTCACATACATGAAACATGTTATTTTGAAGTCTTGTGTAGCTGTAAATCAGCAGGAGGTGTGTAAACATGCTCAGCCTTGTGCCATTAATTAGAATGGTGTCTGGGTGGAATGAAAGGCCAGCCATGGCTGCCAGCATTTCTCATGCAGACAGAGGAGCTGACTGATAAGCCGGCCACTCGCAGTGTCAGAAGAGTTACGATGAGCTGTGTCCATGTCTGTGGTGTTGTTATTGTATCCTGCTGTGACCCTCTCTTATTCCTCGAGTTGCTCCTTTGTCTGAGTCGAGAAATGTTTGTTCATCAGAGCGTTTGAATAGAGTTTTTTTCCTTGGAGCTTGTTTTTGACTGTTAAGCTCAGACTCCTTCTTCTTGCAGCATTTGGGAGGCCGTCCTATGTGAGGTTTTGTTCTTAGTAGGTACTTTGGGACGAGTGCGAGAGGCAAGTGGTCCTGACAGAGCGACTTGGGATGACTCACACTGCTGACAAGACTTTTTGTCCAACGAGTTCACCAGAAAAGGGTTGTTTTCTGGGTCATTTGCTTAGATTGCATCTCTCTTCGTCTCCTTTTCCCTTCCTTTTTGTTTTGTTTTTCAGTTGATATCTCAGGTATCTTAGAGGTTTCCAATGCAATGAGAGCCAGCTCGGGAAAGTCCTGTGAATGTGCTGATTAGAGCAAAATCAGAGAGAAAAACATCTAAGATATTTGTTGTATTTTGTCCGCATCCAAAAAAGATAGCATGGAACCAATCTCCCCCAGAGCTGCATCTGAATGTACTCTACAAAAAAACTTCAAGCACAGTCAGACAGAGGTGTTACAGAGCAAACATGGCTCTGAGCCTCTTTCTGAGGACTGAATGTTTATCTGTCCCTCCCTTCAAAAGTAGAGGAGTGAAAGGAAGCTTTTTCATATAAACAGGCTGTCTGTTACCATGTGCAGTTTTTATTTAGTTCATATTCAGTTCATATTAATTTACTGTGTCAAACACAGTGGGTATCAGAGTCTGTGATGGCATATTGGTGGCAGACTAGAGCTTTTGCAGCGTGCAGTAATTTAATCGGCAGGCTTGGATAGCTGCATGGACTTGAGCTGAACTTCAGGATCAGGTTGCAGACTTCTGCTGCGGTTCTGTAAAGAGACGCCCGTCTATCTCGCCATCACTGCTCCAGAGTGGACAGACTTGCAGAGACAGAAACCCGCCGTTTGTTACCTGTGCAATCTGGACATGAGGGAGCTCGTCTTTAAGGCTTGCACGATCTCTGTGTGGGACAAGGTAAGGCCAGGCCAGTGAGGGAGATTTGGACAGTGAGCCACTCAGTGGAAAGTTCAGGCGAGTGGATTGAATTGTGTCTGTTTGATGTTGTCGCGATGGGACATGATGCCAGTTTCTGTCAGTGTCAGATGGGCTTCTGACCTGTTTTTTGAGCCTTTATTTCTTTCATTATACTTATATAAAAGCTAAAATCTTGCTACCATTGCAGTTTAAAATCCATTTTGGATTAAAATATCCATTCTTTGCTGAATGTGGTATTAAATTGGTAATGAATGCTATTTCAAGCAATTTCCTTTGTTTGATTTTAATGTGGGTAATTCAGCTTTGGTAATACAGAAAAAAGTGGCCTTAAACAAGTCATCTGAATTCAGTGTTTTTACATTAGAGGCTGAGGAGCTCCACCTCCTTCGTCTCTGTCTCTTGAACCTTCTAGAAACAAGCGTCATTACTTCATTACAAAACGAGGCACAGAGGGGCCGATTCCTTCAGGAGACACTAGATTTAATTTGAACAGAACTTTCAGGGAGATAGAATGTGTCTTTGTTTTTTTGACACTAATGATATATAATAAATGTGCTGTGGTCTGTGCAAATTTTATGCAGATGATCCAGTTTGCATTTTCATTTGCATTTGCATTTTTGCACTTCAGAAAATAATGAAAATGGTCTAAAACCTGTTTCTGTAGTCAAATGTTTTATTTTGTGGAAACAACAGTCAATCATCCCAAACATTAAGCTTTAATTTTTTTCTACAAACAAATGTAGCAAATCCTGGAGACTGTAATCAGAGAGAATTTGGAGTTTTTGTCTAACAATTAACTGAATCATGAAAGCATTTCTGTTTTTTGATCGACTAATTAGTTTAAGTTTTTGGTTGACCCTTTAAAGACGTAAGCAGAGGAGGTAAAAGTACACACTTTTTTTTACTTAAGTAGAAGTACAGATACTTGTGTAAAAAAAAAGTACAGACTCAACTGCTTCAATCCAGTAGTACAGGTAGTAAAATGTACTCAAAGGTATCAAAGTAAAAAATTTCCCTCTATAAAAAAATTCTGGCGACCATTTCTGTGCAAAGCTAACTGAAGCTCGTGTCATATTAATATAATGCAAAGACTATTAAACTTAAAGGTAGAGTCAGTAGGATTTGTCCGAGCTGTTCCTGAACGCACCAGAAAATAAGTTGATGAGTCTCATTTCCAGAATGTCAAATAGTGACATTTCAGGTTGGTAAAGCGTCCTGAGTTCAGACAAAAAGACAAAAGCATTCAAACTAAAGTAACGAGCCTGTTTGGAAAATGTGACCAGGAGAAAATTTAGATGTTTGAGTTCAAACGTAGGGACCAAAAAACAAAAACTGTCAGAAAAATAGATCCTTAAGTAAAGTACAGATATCTGAACAACCTACAATAACGAAGTATTTGTACTATCTCACTTCCCACCTGTAAGGCACTCTTTTTGGATGTTAAGAGACATTTGGACATCATTTAAATAGGAAAATTAATTTACATATCATCATTGATATGCATTTTATTCTCCCATTGGTGACCTGATAAAAACTAAGTGAGGGAGAAGCTGCTCTAAACCTTTTCATGCCTTACAGGGTTCAGTGTTTTTGATTTGTTTTTTTTTTTCACTTGCATGGTTGGCCAGGTGGGTCAGAAATCCACTTGCCCAACCAGGCAATCTTTACTTGCCCCTGTACAAACTGTTTTAGCAGTTATCAAAAAACAACAAAGACACATCAGGAAGTGAGATGCTGTGAGCTACAGTGACCTTGTTTTAATCCTCATTGCTCTCAAACTTGCCGTCAAACTGCACAATAAACAGTTCAAGTGTTGCATTTCCAGGATTATTGAAGTGTTTATGCACACATCAGCCTCATTAAACATTTTCTCACGAGTTCCTGAACGATGCTGCACATGAGAAAAATGGGACGGTTCACTCCTCGGCTACCTCCATAGTGAAGACAACAATGTGTTTTCGGCCATTTGCATATATATATATATTGGTATCGGCTTAGGTGCCAATATTAAAATGTTCTTTTCAGGCCTGGAAGCTTGGAATAAAGCTTGTTAGATATCCTGTCATCATTACGTGTCATTGTCACACATATTTGATAACCACATTCAAAATATTATACAAGGAATATTGGCTGATATGTCTGATATTGGAATATTTTTGACTGCTAATATTGGTACTGGCATCGGCCCCAAAACTCCCATATTGGTCAGGCCCTAGCTGAACATGCAGTGTCGGTCAGTCCAACATGGCATCTGGCCTGCTCCCTTACAGTCGGCTGATTTGGTGAATTCTTTCAAAAGGCAGCTAAAGACACATTTATTTAGGCAGTTGTTTGGGTAACTTGTACAGAACTTTCTGTTTCTGCTGTGTGTGTGTATTGATTGCAATTATTTTCTTTTTTGTCTTCTTTTTGCTTTTCTTTGTGTTGCTTAATGCCCATGTAAAGCACTTTGTGACTCATTGTGGAAAGTGCTATAAATAAACTTAAACATTTTACTCGCCCAGGCGGTTCTTTTTGTTGAGCCCTGCTTTGTGAACAGCAGTGACATGTGCAGTATCTTCATTACAGTAACATGACCACGATGAAAAGTCGCTCATTATTATTCAAACATTAAGCTTGGACTTAAGCCCAACTCAGCAGCGTTTGATGCTCAGATCATTCGGTTTGTTACACTGGAGGCTCTTTGCAGCACTTGTAGCTGCATAACTGTGAGATGGCATTTACATTTACCGGCTGTGAAACTTGTACCTGCTGCTGTTTGATATTTGTGATGGATTTTAAGGCCATTAAAGAGGCAGAGCATTTGGAATTTCCTTGCTGCATTGCTGCCATAAGCTCTGCCTTCGACTTAAAGAATGCCTCTCCCCTCTTTCTCTGCACTGATGATGACTCACACTCCAACACACCCTGCAGAAATCTTCTCTCGTGCTCCCGAAAGAGAGAGAGAAGCGAGGAAAGAGAGGGACGTGTTATTTTATGTGGATATATCACACATCACACATCATACCTGTTCATGTGTCCTGCTCTACCTGCTCTGTGTGTCTGATAACAGAAATACCTGTGCTCATCAGTATTCCCTGTGGTTCCTTGCAGGATGGAAATGCAGATGGTGTTTTCGCACCGCTAGCCCCTTGAATATATTTTGCATTTATTTGTGCAGCCAATTCTCTTATCTGCAACAGAGAGGCTTCCGGAGTGCATTTACATTCATCAGATGCATTTACTACCTCTGAAAAGGAGAAAGAGCACATTTCAGGTCATTATTTTAGCTGAGGGAGTTAAGTGTCAGATCACGGCATTAGCAGACATTGCATCCATAAAGACTGAGGTGCAAAGGTGCCATTTATAGATCGTTCTTGTGATCCTCTCACTGTAGGCTGCCATCCACTGAGTGAGCTAACACTGTGTGACATTTGCAGTGATGCTGAAGTCCAGTCTGCACGTGCTGCAGTGCCGTAGGTCCGCTGCCCTCAGGCCTCCACTTCTCTGGAAATAGAAAAAGAGCAAAGAGACCGAGCGTGATTAATGGCCATGTATGTGCAGCCGAAAACACAACAGGCCTGTCTGCCGCCATTTCCTAACACACGGCCCCACGGGCTGAGAATTACATAACAGATCTGCAAAGTTGCTCATGCTGATTCTTAATTGCTTCAGTTCATTTTTTTGTATTTAATTATGGCTTCGTGGCCTTGCTTGACTGGCGTGTCAGGTGGGATTGTGGTGTGTGTGATGTGAGCGGTTTCAGATTCTGAGTGTTTCGCCTGCAACAGATCGCTCTCCTCTTGTTTACAATGCCCCTGAGTCCGACGCCCAGAATCATGTTTGGTTTTATCTCTGCCCCTCATGCCAGTCTGGATTTGACTGGCATTCTGTTTTTTCCTATTAAGAATTTGCTATTTTTAGCGCACTGTGTCAAAACACGGCTGTCTCATCCTGTGTGTGCATGTGCTCACTGAAATAACTTCCCTTCCCCAGAAGGCTTGAGTGGTCTCTTCAGCTACATGTGCTGAAGCCCCGTTTGCTGTGCTTCACACTGCATGCAGAGCCATTATGCAACCCTGCGCATCAGCCGAGGGGCCACTGGGTCAGAATGGTAGCCAACTTCCAATCACTCTCCCTCTCACCCTCCTTTTATCTGCTGTTTTTGTCTCTTTGTCTGTTTTATCCTGACCCTCTCTTTGTTCCTTTCTTACTTCCTGTTTCTCAAGGTAAAGTTAATGCATGCTGCACTGATTTGCCTGTATGCCAAATTACGGCAATTATGTTTCAGAGAGTCTGTAAAAGCTGCGGATTGCTGCTGGCATGCAGTGTGGTCCTCTTGGTGTACTGGAGTGTAAAGGCAGGTCAGTGGAGGCCACAGAAGAAGAAAGGATGATCTGTCCTTTGTTGTCGGTGTTCCTCCTGTGTGCTCTGCCTGTCTTCATGCAAAGTAATGGGTTGTACTTTCCGAAGTATCGGACCTTTGAATGGACTCAGGCGGCAATGCTCCACTGATTGTTTGATCTGCCGTATTGTACGGTGCTGCAAGTAAGTTTGACTGAGCCTTGAATGTGCCTTGAATTCCTAATATGCTTACTGATAATAACAAAGTGTAAAATGGAGATCATTATTATTTTTATAATATGCATACTGTAGCTTAATATCCCCTGTTCTCAAAGCGTTTTTCTGCATTTTGATGATTTTCTTGTCGACCACATGAACAGGAGAGTCTTATTGAAAGTTGCCTTCGTGCTATCTAAAAATACTCAGCTATGATGAATGTTTTGTTTGGATTGTTTCCCTACATAAAAAGTTAAAAAAAAAAAAAAAAAACTCTGAAAAGCACCTGGAAGCACATGATTCTTTCTCCCTTATTGAAAAACTGCAGATCTGTGTATCACAGTCCTCATGCCCCGCCCACCACCTTGCTTGTGCTTCGTTGACAGAGCAGTGCTAATGTGGCTAATGTACAATAAGTGCAGTTCCATTAGAGGGTACACCGGAAAAATCTTTAGTGGCCTCTACATTTTAAAAATAAGCACACGCTTTAAAATAAAAAATACACATGCACACACGCAGAGACTCAAATTCAGCAAAGACTTACACCTCCTATTCCTCTGATTGGCTCAACTGATTAAGTTAACGTGTATTGGCCAATCAGAGGCAGAGCGGTGGGGCAAGCAAGGTCAGGCAGACCCTGGGTCAGCTTGTTAACTATAGGGCTGGGCAAGAAATGGTTGTGACTTGTGAAAACAAGCTTCCCTTTAACTAGGGTAAATACAGTAGCCCATGGCTCTCTCTCAGCTATGGGCTTTTATTTTTTCTACGTGAAGTTTGGTGAAAGTTAAGCTGGTACTTTATTAATTCCACATTGGGGAATTATCTTTGTTGATAAAACATTTTTTTAAAAAAGGTTTAGTTTGGTTAAAGCTAGGTTTGCAATTTATTACCAGTGGGGAAATTCATGTTTGTTTTCAATAAAAACAAATGTATTTGAAATAATTCCTTTGTCTTTTGTAGTTAAAGAAAGAAATCGATTAAAATCGAAAATCAAATGTGGTATGAGAAATCACCCAGGCCAATGCTTAGTGCAAGCCAAAGCTAACTGGCTGGTTGTGGCCTCCTAATTAAGGGGATTGTTCAGTATTTTTGTAGGTTGTATTAGGTTCATATGCACAGTCAGTTTATGATGTGATCAGCAGTGTCACTTTTAGGAGAAGAAGGGAGAAATCTCTACAGCTGAATTCAGCATTGTACCGTTACAGAAGGGGTAAACAGAAAAACGTGTTTTAGCCACATATATAAATGCTTACCTAAAAAAATCAGTGTTCATTCAATAGTACACTAAATTTAAGATTTTTTCACTGCTTTAGTTTGCCGCCAGACAGCCGTTTATTTTGGCAGTACATTTTTTTCAACCCTACTCTTTCACGCTTTTCAGTATATTACTACGCCCACTTGTGCCAGTTGATAAACAGCCGATAAACTTAAGGGGTGAAAAAACCCCAAATTTAGCATATAAATAAACAGATATTGATTTTTTTAAGTGAGCATTTATATATGTGGCTAAAAACACTTTTTCTGCTGACCATGTCTGCAACAGTGCAATTCTGACTTCTGATTTCTCCTCCCTTCTCCTAAAAGTGACACCGCTGATCTCCATCTGCAGAAAGTCATAGACTGACTATGCATAAGAGCCTCACACAGCCCCACTTCAAAAATACTCAACTATGCCTTTAATGAATGGATATGAAAGATGTTTCAGTCTTTTCCTCTGTCAACAAAATGACAAAGCCTTTTTCCCTAAAATATTCCTCTAAGTCATAAGAGTAGTTTATTCAGAGAAACAAGGATTGACTAAACAACAGTCTGTGTATCTTTCTGCTGTTAAAGCAACACATCATAATAACTTTGGAATTTGAGGAGACATTATGACAAATAATGTTTCTCAAATTAAAAGCACATTATGATCCATTTTAGTTCACTCCCTGTCTCTGCTTTGACATCTCACACTCACTGAACCTCAGACGTCAACATTTAACTGAGACTCTATTAAGGTGGTAAATGAGCCTCAGACATCGATTTGAAGCAGCTCAGAGCTTTTATTAAATGAACTGGAGTGTTAGAAGATATTTTGACCCTGTCTTGCACACACACACACACGTACGTGTATACAGTCTATTTTGTTCCCTCTGACATTTTTTTTAGTGAGAAATGCTTTGAAAAAAATGGAGTCTCTCTCGTGATAAAACCGTTCACAGCCGTGTGCAGACTATCTTTCATTCTGCTCGGAGGAATGAGACTCTCAGCTCAGTTAAGTTCTGAATCAACTTGTATGTAGATGTGAAATCTCTTCGCCAAACAGCATCCTGCCTGTTTCAAATACAAACTTTTGCCTCGCCAGCACAAATGCCACAGTAACTGCTGAGAGCTACATTTGCTTAAGTGTTCTCAGTGGGAAGATAATCAGCGTGGTCCTGTGTTACATGAAAGGTAGAATAAGGCTTATTCTGCAATGTGCGTGTGTGTGTGTGTCACTGAATGGACTGTACTGTACTTATGTGGAAGCAACCACTGTGCATTGTATGATTTCTTACTGCATGCTAGCAGCTATGCAGAAGGTCCATTCAATGTGTGTGAAAAGTGGGACTTAAAAACACAAACATACTCACAATGTTTTCATGTGAAAGCTGCTTGTAGTGAGTTCCAGTGAGTCGAAACTGCTTGGATCAGTACGAGTGTTGGCTATTTTCCCTCCAAACCAGCATCAGCCAACCCCTGCTGAGAGGAGGCAGCAGAAATTGATGGCGTTCCTTTCTGAGAACCACACACACATCCTCTGCCCTGCTCTTAGTCAGCTCAAGTCAGTTTTATTTATATAAGCTAATCCATACAGATCTGAGACCCTCTATTCTTAGACCCTCTTTTCAGAAAAGGAAGAGGTAGAAACCTTTAACTGGAGAAAAACTAAAAAAAACCTCAGGAAGATTCTCCTAGGATGAACAAACATGCAATAAATGTCATTTTAATGCATAATAAAGCTGGGGTAGGCGGTTTATTTTTAAGGTCATCATCAGGCAAAAATCCCATAATAACTTTTCAACATTTTGTAATTCAGGTGGTCTGAAAGAACACTAGACTTCTGCACCTCTCTTTGGCTCTGGATTGAGACCCTGATAAGGTATTTTCAGCCAATCACGGATCATTTCAGAGAATGTGTGTTCTTACTTTAGCGACAAGTGACGTCACTACGAGCTGGTTTGCTGTGCCTTACGTTCTTAAACTGGCGACTTGACAAGCTGAGTTGCAGGTGCCACCGTCAGCCGGCTTGTGTCTCGCTGAGATGGACCAGTTTACACCGCTGCAACTTTCCCTGAAACTGTTTTGACTCATCATGAATCTTTAGTTTAAACTGGACTTATAAGAGAGAGCGACAGCAAACAAAATAGTGCAAGATGGAGCAAAAACAAGAGGGGGAGGGGGCAGCCGAGTTGCTTACTTAAGGCCAATTTTTGCTTCGTCGCTCAACAGTAATGAAAGAGTAGCTTGACTTCTTCGATTTATGCTTTGGCAAAAGGTTTCAGTCATATATGGCAGACATATTTGACCCAAACCATTGAATATTAACTAGGAAATTCAGTGAAAACTATCTCCATGGACACATTAACACTATCCGATCTCATGACATGACAGAGTATGACAATGTTCGCATCATAACAAACCTCTCCAGGTACGCAAAATGTATTGAATGTGTCAAGCGGGACACATTTTTCTGTTGAAAGTGCGTCATTTTTGTCAAGCGATGCTTATCAAATGTGTCGAGCGATGAATCATAAACTGGCCTTGAGGGGTCTCATGCTAACAGCTAGCTTGATTTCCAATGTTGCCTACCCTAGCTTTAAATACAATTTATGATTACAGATCAATGCAGCTGACAAATGATAGAATCTAAGCTACCAGACCCCCTCTCAACTATGGAGACGTGGCTTTGTGGCAGGAAGCATAAAATTATGTCAACAATTCGTCACAACATCCAGACTCTTCTGTCTCCCAGACACTTGTCAGTTTTGGATCCTCCTTAGTCAATTTTTTGTCGAGCAAAAACAAATTGGAGTTCTTTTTGTCCTGAACGCTCAAATTGGAGTTCATAGGGAGAGAAATTGCAAGTCCAATGATTGACAGGTTGGAGTGCTGTTTGGCTGCTGTTTATCCTCTCCCCTGTGTGCAGGAATCAAAGTTCTGACAGCCTCGCTCTGATTTCTGGATGAGGACCAGCGAGCATATTGACAATCGAGCCTTGTGCAGCAGAAGCCATCTACTCCAGGCTGTTGTTTATATGCTAATGTTGGTCTCTGTCACTCCTGTATGACCGACTCACTCACACTTATACTGCTGGTCGAGCACAGCAGGTTTCATATTAATCTAAACTCATATTCAGTTTGACAAAAACATCACTTGTTATGATTTTTTGTCTGCAGCATCTGTGGCATCCTGATACCTGCTAAATTTGGTTTACCAGTAAAGAGTCTGTTGATTGAAAAATTTCCTTCACTGTGGCTTCTGAGGAGCCACAGGCCCAAAAGAAAATTAGTTTCAGTGCTCATTTGCCCTGAAGTTACAGAGCTCTCTTCTGTAAAAACAAGTAATTTATTTTCAGTGAGCCTCAGCAGGGACGCCTGCTCGTTTATTTAAAGCTAATATGTGTGAGCAAGTGTGTGTGACATTTTCTGGTATACTAACATGTATGTTATGCTTCTTTAATGCCTTCTCTGAGCGTTTTTTTTACTAGAAAATATAAAATGATTACTTTGATATTATATTTTCTGGTTAGCCGTGCTGCGGTCATAGTTCTATAAATGACAGTATTAGTCAGTTCTGAAATCTCTCAAATGTAGTACAAACGATAATGTTTCAATCAGGATAAATTGCAATAACTTTCATGATCAAAAACCTTTCTGTGGCGCCATCATCTGGTCAACTTTTATGACCACAATTCAGCAGAGCTAATTCCATTTTTCATGCCATTCCCAGCCTCTCTGGTACATTGTATTAGTGCTATTTAGCTAATGTTAACATACTAACACACTTACAAACATGTTAAGCATTACATCTGTGAAGCATCAGCATGTTTGCATTGTCAGTGTTAGCTAGTGTTAGCATTTAGCATTTAGGCAGCGTTTGCGCCGCCTTGTCTTGATGCCCAATTCTGATTTATTACCTATATACGATTCTTTTTGACGGCCTGCTTACATCTACTTTTAAAAATGACTCAAATCCAATATCTGCATTGACATTTGGTAAATATTTGAGCAGCTGTTCATCAGCTCCTCGTTGTTCCATTACTATCACAGATGGTATGAAAATCTTCCCAGACAGATATAAAATTGATCTGTTGTCAACAAATGCTGAAAATAATTGTTATGCTTCATAAACATGTTTTTAATGATCCATTGTTGTAAGCTAGCTAAGCTAACCAAACTTTGTATTTCCTGTTATTAGCCTACTTCAAAATAAAAGTAAACTTCTGTTCACCAGTCAAGTGCTTTTAATGTGAAGCTGCGGCTGTAGGAAATGTTAAGTTGCATTAGCTGTACTCTACGGAGTGGTTAGTTTTTTTTAATGTAGAAAGCCGGAGTAGTGGGGCTAAGGCTACCGGCGGTGTCACCAGTTGGTGGAAAAATTATGGCACCACATCAACCTTAGGTGCTGACTATCGTGCACTTAAAACTGCGCTCTCACAGCTGAAATCTCTTGTAAACATAATAATAGTTTCCTTGTTTTTTGCCTGTGCCGTCTCTTTGCTCTTGATTCTTTCAAGACAGTACAGTACCTGTCTTTGAATGGCCCTGCACAGCCAAACTAATTCTCAAATAAGAATTAGTCTGGTACCTCTCCATTCACCGTTCATTTCAAAGGGGCAGTACTAACTGACGCAGTCAAAACTGCCTCTGGAACAGTTGGATAGACATACAACCAATCAGAGCTGTTTGCCCTGTCTTTCCCTTCGCACTCCAGGCGAGCCACCGCCATATTCTTTTTAGGGGATTTTCAGGCAGTTGAAACCCCTCATTATTGAAAACTACACAATATTAACTTAAAGAAATATTCATGCAAGAGGCAGAACCACCTTGGAGACCCAGTGAGTTCTGTTTATTTATCATGTTGTTGAAAATTCACGTTAATAGCCGCACCCTTCATCTGTCTGTAGGCTATCAACAATGCATCTCAGCCACAACATACACAGACTGGAGCTGCTGTCTTTGGCCTCTTCAGTGAGTCGTTGCATAAAGCCGGCCCCATATGAGATAAGTGGTTGCGATTGGCCCATTAGGTTTCTGGCTGGTTGGAAACAGCAGTGAATGGGAGGGTACCCAGGACATTTTCACAAAGAGAATTAATTTGCGAAGTGAATGGGTCTGGTTTACCAGGCTAGTCTTTTAAACCCTCGTCCTCCATTGCTTTTTCACTCTTTTATGTTTTCAGCAGATAGCACAGAGAGTCCAGTTCACACGTGTGTTTTCATTTATTAAAATGCAGAACTGGCACATTTTCAGTGACATGGGACTGGCATTGGCATAGAATAGCCGATCTGTCCGCTTAGATCAGAGTCAAAATGGCACATATCAGGATTCATATCAGATGTATTTCCTAATATGGATAAGGCCTGAATTTGATCTGAGAATATCAGATTCCATGTGCTGTTTTACTGCTTACACATGGACATCACAAATCTAATCTGTGCCACATAAGAGGAAAAAATCGGAATCGGGCCACATGAGCCAAGTAGTGTAAATACAGCCTTAAAGACATTCTCACTGAGCCACATGAATGCAGCCGTACAAATATTGTGTATATATGAATGCATCATGCTGCTCAGTTCATCAATTAAATCTGTAAAATGTCCTTGATCGTACAATGAAATAACTTAATGTGCAAATGAGGTTCACACACATACACATACTTTGTTTCTTGTTTTCTCTCTTGTCTCGATTTTGTTGCAAATATTACGATAATCACAGAGCTGAATCAAGTTTGTCTTCATCCATTGTTGGTGTTATTTCGGTCCTCCGTCTGACCACTTGTACGATTTGGCACTTGAGCGCTGTCGGCAGCAAGTCCTCGCTCAGGTAATGACCAGTCATTTAGTGTCCTGTAAATCGGCAGTGATGGTTAGAGAGAGTCCCAGAGACGGGAGGCAGAGGCGTCTGTTTCGGCTGCGATTGTGCCAGACTCCTGTGGGGTGAGAGCCTCACTCTTTATCTCCTCCTGGGCACCACCTGTCTCTTATTACTGGACACAGGATCTCTTCACCCACACCCTAATGTGAAAACTTCTCACATCAGAGTCCGAGGCCGAAAGCCAAGTCTGACACCTCATAATAATCAATTCAACGACAGGCAGCCTTTCAGACTTGGACGTTAGAAGTTGATCCTCTCCGCTCCACGTATGACCTTTCTTTCCCTTCCACTTTCCTCTTTCTCTGGCATGAAAGACCCATTAATGGACACCTCTGTGGGGCCTGGCTGACAGCAGCTGCTTGGCAGGCCTTGAGGATTGGGCCGAGAGTGGGAGGTTAAGGTTAGAAAAAAGCGAGGATCTGCTCAGTCTCTGCCTGAAGTAAATGTGTGCCAGCCTTCGACTGTTTTCAGCAGAATTATGCAAACTTTATTTTGCCAACATGAAGTTTGTCCCCCTTTGACAAAGAAAATAAAAATCAAGGTGCTCTCATTATATATTTTTTGCAGTCTGGAGAGCAAACTAATTGGTCACCAGCTGTTGAAATGTAGTTAATGAATGGAAAGGCGATGGAGAGCTGCTCCCTGCATCCAGTACAGCTCCTCCCTGCAGGATGGAACAGCATATGTCTGTGACTCTGGCTCAGGATCAAAGTGGGAGACAAGCCATCTCAGCTGGTGACAGCCACTTCACTTATAACCGCCTGAGCTCTCACTGTGTGGGGCAGGAAGATGGTTAAATTAGCAGCAGCTAGTGCAGAATTAGCTGAGAGTTTCTCATTATATTCAGCTGAATGGAGCTTTCAGCCGCAGCAAAGAAAGGGGACGCACCAACAGAGCATGTGCAGGTCGCTTTACGTCAAAGTCTGTCGCACCAAAGCTGTGAATCAAACAATCACAGCAGCATCAACACAGAGGTGTTTGTGCTGTCTGATACAGTAGAGCGCAGGTGTTAATCCAGTGGGTTGCAGAGGGAGTCTGTGATCCTCTGACTCAGTCGATTTATAAACTCCAGATGAAGGTGAAATAATTAGACACAGTCGTCCCAGCTGAAGTTGAACAGTGTCCCAGTTTGGATCTGAAGCATCACTGAATACACGCATAATTATCCATCTTAGCCTACCTTGACTTTTCGTAGGTCAGTGATTTTGCATTACCAGGGACGTCGGGATAACACTGGATCAGAACAAATAGGACAGCATGTAATATTTTGTCTTATAATCAGCTTATCTGGTTGGGGCTCAAGTGTGCAGACAAACAGGCAGCCTGCTTCAATGTGAATTAATTTGATCATGGCAGGTTTGTGAGATTCTCTCTCTCTGTTGGCTTCTGACTGCGAGGGGCGCAGATGTGAGAGCACAACTCCCTGAAGACGGGGAGTGAGCGATGCTGGCAAAGTCACGACAGCTTGAGGGGAAAGATGGCTGCTCCTTTCGCTATTTATCTTTCTGTGTGTGTGTCCAATCAAATCGCTTATCTACTTTATTTATGTGTCATTTTGCTGTGCCAGTAGCCATTTACCTTTTGGATAATTTTTGCAAATTGTAACACATCAGAGTAATGTACTTCATAAAGCTTCAGTATGAACAATATTACATTGAAAGAGCGTCTCAGTCTATTTTTGACTTCTCTCCATTAGCAGAGATCGGCCCTGCCTTCTGCAAATGTTGCTGTTAAAATGTGACCATGTGTTTACTTTAGTAGATGTCAGATGGCATTTTTAAAGCCCATTCATGTTGAAACAGGGTATAGAAACACTACAGGACGTGTGAAAGTTGCTAGGTATAGGTAATTCACCCTTCTAAAGAGAATGTCTGAGTTTCTTTGGTCAAAAATCGTTGTGTTTGTCACTTACAAGCCTCTCAAATGGGCTCTTTGACACGAGTTCACCACTGCTTGCACTAGAAGCAGTTTCTGGGTCGACTTGTTCCGGTGCTTGCTCAGTT
>JAPZDX010000021.1:28010677-28023027 GCA_029783625.1 Naso annulatus
ATGTTTGAGCCTTCACAGATTCCTGTTCAGAGCATGCCATTTCCTTCACACGGAATGAGACTGCATGTCTTACTACATTGCCACAAATAACTAATTCTGTCTTTATTTTGTCTTTTCCCCCATTTGTTCTATTCACATACTGTGTTGTTTCCTGCCTGTTCTAAAAACTTCGAAAAACGTTTCAACCCCCCCCTCACAAAAATCTAAACTTAACCTTTTGAATTTAACCGACTAACTGAACTATGAAATTGTGGAACTTTGCCCCGCGGTCACGACTGAAGGCGTATTACAAGCGTCAGGACTTGGCCGAGGAAAGAGACTGCTGGGACCTCCAGAGGGAGGTGGTGAAGCAGAAGTCGCTGCGTAGCAAGCGGCTCCACAGCATCCCCGAGGTGGCCGAGGAGGAGCTGGATGGCGTGGACGGCATGGGCCAGCGCCTGTGCTTCGAAGACGGCGGGCGGCCAGGAACACCACACGCTCAGAGGAGGATGTACCCTGAGAACAACCACACACACAACCATCTCACCCCCAGCAAGAGCTCCCGCCACCTGCAGCGCCAACGCTCCTCCCCTCGCTTCACCGACAGCCGCTACTGCTACAACCCAGAGGACCGCGGCCTGGGACGCCCCAACCGCCAGAACACTAAGAGTCCTGACAGCGGTTTGGACTGTGGCAGTGAAGAAGAAGGCTCTTTAGGCCGGGGTCATCGAGGGTACTATGCTCATGGGAGCCCTATGCGGGGGCCCGTGCACATCATCCACTGTGAAGGCCCAGTAGAACGGCGGGCGCTGGCTATGGGCCGTAAAAGAACTCTGACCCGCCAGTGCAGCGTGGAGGAGGAGTTCTCCGATATCCCGCTGACTGCAGCCAAGTCGGTACACACGGGTGACTTTAGGAACAGGGACCACTTTGGGCCTGGTCGGGAGGCCGGGCCCCGGAGCTACTCCAGGGAAGGGGCCCTGAGCGAGGGCCGGCTGAACGAGCTGGACAGGGTCTATTACAGCCCCCACAGGGAGGCTAGGGCCCAGTCTTTGTCCAGGCTCAACCGGGACCAGCCGCTGGTGTGTGATTCAGACTTTCTGCTGTACTTTCCATCAGCAAGCTGCAGCCATTCTGTTTTCGTAATGTTGTCTGTTTTTCTTTACGGTTACCCCCCTTTTGGTTTTTTTTGGTATTTTGTTTTTCATTTTGTGACGAGTTCTCACATGTTCATGGTCGGTCTGTTTGATGTTTTATTTTGTGTGAATTACTTTGCTTGTACTCAGAATGTCAGGTGGATTTTACAGTAAAGCTTTCAATTATCTAAAGGCCATTTAACTGAGTTTTGACTTCTCATGTCTTCGAGGGGAAAGGTTCAGAGTCTCGGCAGTGCATGGAGACGTGCTGCTCCCAGCTTTCCTCCCCCTGTCTTCTCTCTGCTAGCTGCCAGTTTCATTTGTTGCTCTCCATGTGTCACCCTCTCGAGCTGCAGCCACATCGCTCCGCTTTGTGCTCAGAGCTTTATTTCAGCAGCTCTTGCCTCGCATTGCCTAAATAAGGCCGGATCGAGACTTTTGCAGCCTGCGGAGCTTCATTTAGCCTTCAGCCCATAAACATCATCTCTTGCTTGTCTCTTTGTCTCTTGTTCATATCTTTTTTCATATTTTGAATGTTTTGAATATTGTAATAAAAAGGCCCAGGCTGAAGCTTCGCTCAGCAAACCATAACTACATAAAATCTTCATCACATTCTGCGTAAACCTTTACACTTTTCCTCTCATCCATTCCTTCTCTCTGTTCCTTGCTCATCATCTATGTCCTCTGTGTCATTTGCTCTCTTTTCTCATCAAGGAGCCGACATGCACAGAACAAAACAAACCAAACAAATGGTCTTTAGCTAAACATCTGACCCTTCTTAACCCCCAGTTCATGTTGTTGTGTTGGGGTTGATTTGATTTACTTGTTTTGATGGTTTGTTGCTTTATTGTTTTATGGATTTCTTTTTTTTTTTTTACTATTATTTTGCCTCCTTAAGGACAAACGGAAGCCACATCATTTGCTCTTATGTTTTTTTTGTTTTTTTTTTAGTTGTTGAACAGGATTGTGGGATTCTTTAAGGGCGCACTCACATTAGGCAATCCATACTGTGCCCAAACATGTTTGCCCTTTAAAATCCAGTTTGTTTCACTAGTGCGAGTGCTCCGTACTGTCTCCAAGCACGGCACGATTTGTCGGCCCTTCCGCGATTGGAAGAGGTGGGTTTCGGCACAGTACAGATGCACATGTGTGAGCACAGGCACGGAGCGCTGACATCGCTGTGACTGTTTTTGGAGGATTCACCTTAGATTCAGGTAGACAACAGCAAACAAAGTCCAGATAAAGAGCAGCGGAAAAATCCTGGATTGTCTTTTAGATCGCGGATATGAGAGAGTAATAAAAAATTTTATTACAAGTTTGGTCAGGTGCTGTTAGACATGCATGCCAGCGAGCAGAGGGGAGGGGGGACGGTCATGTTTTGACATGGTACAGGGCAACTGGGCCAAGTGTGAGAGCGCCCTAAATGTTTCCTCATCTTCACACTGCAGCCCGTTTGCTGTTCTAACCTCTTCATCTGTTGTTTTTCACTCCTAAGATCATTGGGAACTCTCCATCACACGGGAGCACTGATCGTCTGGACCACTCAGGGAGGAGGCTGGCTCACATCGGCACCCCCCCTCAGCAACGACCCATCCCATCCATTGGTTAGTGAGGTCACCACATGAGGAGACGCCCCATCCTCACCTGCAGGGCCACTGATGTTTGTGCTATTTATACCATGTGTTTTCCTCACCCATGTGAGCCGAGCTGTACATCTCTCCCATAGAGCTTATCACACCACGTAGAGCCTCATACTGTGGGGCGTTTAAACACCCCGTAACTGTCCATCCTCACGAGCTGGATTTGGCAAATCATTCACATGCAGTTTTGCAGGAAAGTTGTCCCAGATAAATTCCCCATGCCTGTGTTTACCTTGGATTAACATGTTTACATGACCACCCAATTTGAACTCCCCGCAACAGTGCAAGCATTGCTGTTTTACACCCAGTGACTCCAGAGTGAAACCTGTTGCCTTGTACATCCCCCCACCTCAGGGCAACCTCATCATCCTACTGTTTCAGCATGAGTGAATGGGCCATTGGGTAGAACGGAGTGTGTGTGCGGGGGGATCTCTGACCGTAACACTGTGATTGGTGTCTTCTGTAGAGATCACCATGGACAGTAACAGTGAGGGGAGTGAGGGGAACCTCTCACCCGTCAAGGAGGATGTTTACTATGGCAGTGTAGCTCGGCGCAGGATATGGCGATCTTTGTCCTCAGAGGATCAATATGGTATGTGGTGCAGCTTCTCTCCAAGATGACAATTCACCTTGACAAGGTCAGAAAAGGCAAGGAATCCTTCTTGAACACATGCAGTGATATCATGGTGGTCTTTGTTTTGTGCTGGACAGTCAGCAGCTCTGTTTAGTCTTAGCTTAGCGTAGCTCAATAAAGCTGACGGGGGAAGACAAGACTGGCCACTTTTTCCGTTGCTGGAGAATGAAAATCCCTTCCCTGTATGTACTCCTACACCTTCAATCCCAAGAAACCCCAACTCACTCACTCTTCCCATTCCCCCTTCACATCCAGGCCACTCCCACCCCACTGCAACTTAACCCGCCCTCCTCCTCTTTAGCTTCTCTGCCACCTCCTCTTTTCCTTCTCCTCCCGCCTTCATTAGCCAGCAGCCTGTTTCCTTAATTTTGCATGACATGTTTACAAAACAGTGAGAAGGAAAGACACATTACTGGATGAGTCGCTGCATTCTTGCCTTGTTGGAATCGCTCGGTTGCACATTCATGAACCCGCTGCCATTAAACCAAACACCCTTTAAACTGCTGAAGCATACTTTACATCTTCCAAACGAGCATATTTCAGTTGCATCGTCAGTATTGGTTGCAGTATCTCTGAGCCATCTTCCAAAAGTACAGTCTGCCATTGAAGCATTTAACATGGTGATCCATGCAGAAGCATGGGAAACTGATATCAGGTTCATCCCTTCCCCCTCACTGTCCCTGATATCTGCATTGCCAGGAACTGCGGGGGCATTTGATGTGTTATCCCCCTTTGGAACGTGTCTCCTATGCCCTTTTTCGCTGCACATTGTTTCCGAATGTGGCCTAAAAAGCATGACGGTACACCTGCATTTGATGTAGGAACGCTGCCCTGATCATGTCCAATCCTGGGAAAGCATGCATGTAAATCAGCCTCTGTGAGATAAGGCAGTGAAACAGCAATGAACAATAGTGTAGTGTTACTTGTGTCCCCCTGGTGTGCACAGTCATTCAGTTTCCCTTGCACCCCAGAAACTGCCTGACGTGTTTCCTGTGTGTGCCGTGTTGTACTGTGTTCTATGACATGAAGTGACTGTTACGCCAGCAAGCAGAGATGTGTGAACGAAGAACCCGCTAAGAATATCGTTCTCATGGTGAAAGAGATGAAAACCAAAAGTCCAATTATGGCATCTGGCTCTTCTTTCACACATGCGTGTCATCGCCCTCTCCCCTGTCAGCGCTAACAAAGAGACATCTTCTGCTCTCATTGCCTCTACAGCCAGCGTGGCTGTATAAGGCTGGTAGTAGCAGCAGAGGCCTCCTCTATGTTTCAGACGGCTATGGCGGGCGCAGACACGGGCGTGGACGGCGCTCCCTGGATTACTATGATGAATCAGAGCCAGAGGAGCTGACGCGGGTGTTTGTGGCTCTGTTTGACTATGACCCCATGTCCATGTCGCCCAATCCTGACGCTGCCGACGAGGAGCTGCCATTCAAGGAGGGCCAGATCATTAAGGTGGTGGCTTGATTCTGATTCTCACAGATGTTGACTGTTTTATTAAAGATAAAGCAGAAAAAAATGCAAGATTTCTTGGCCCGTATTCACAAAAAATCTTGGGGGTTAAAAGTAGCCCCTTACCTGTTAGGAGCAACTCTTTAAGAAAAATGGGTGTGTCAGTCTTAATTTTTAAGACTCCTTAACTTTTGGTCTATGAGTGTTTCACAAAGCGTTTCAGCACTTAAACCAGCTCCCAAACCTGTGAAAAGTTAGAGGTCCTTAAGAGGACACCTAAATAAGTAGAGTCAATCACAAAGGATCCAAATATGGCTGCTGCCAGGTCAACATATAAGAAAGATTTAACGACACTGAGCTTGCAAAAAGATACCACCTTAATCTTGAGGGTATTATGGTCAGAGTAGAGCTAGTCAAGGATTCAGTCACTTCACCAACTAACAGAAACAACCATGTTTACTGCAGTCTGAACACTGAGGCTTCTTATATGGATACACGCTGATTATCAACAATAAGCTGCACACTTGACCAGTCTGCAGAGTTGGGAAGTAATGCATTCCTTAGTAACACATTACAGTAATTTTATTACTTTTCCTACTAACTAGTAAGGTAAGGGATTACAGTTGCCAAATCAGTAATTACATTACAGTTGCTGATCAAAGTAGTGCTCCATTACTGCGTTATTAGAAAGGCATGTGTTTTTTGTCCTCAGATATCTTATGATGATTAGATATACATGCATGTGTTATAGATAAGTTTCTACAAGAGGCTTAGGATTATTTGGCAACACACCTCGAGTATTTCTAGGTTGACTCACTGACATAGACCCAAAAGAGCCCAAGGCCCAAGACAGCCAATCGAGCTTCATGAAACAATGCATCATCCATAGCAACAGGGTCAACCCCGCCCTTTCTCTTAGCTTAAGATTTCTCTCAGTGAAAAGTTGCTCTTAGCAGCTTTGTGAATAAGTTTTAAGAGAAAACTCTTAGGTAGAAACTTTAAGTGACAGTTAGGAATCCCATAATGGTGAGTTAAAATGTTTTGTGAATACGGGCCCTGGTGTGTTGTGTCTCTTTTTTCTTAAATGCTGTCTTAGGAAATGCCTTTAGAATAATATGTAAATAGAAATAATCTTGCAAGATTTATAGTCCTTGTACTTCGTTTCTGGCTGCGTTTCCTCCCCTGACACCTTGTTGTTCCTTCAGGTGTTTGGGAATAAAGACACGGATGGCTTCTACAGGGCAGAGATCCGAGACCGAGTGGGTTTGATCCCCTGTAACATGGTGTCTGAGATCCAAACGGAGGATGACGAAATGATGGACCAGCTCCTCAAACAGGGTTTCCTGCCACTCAACACTCCTGTGGAGAAGTTAGGTGAGACTTTTTACTACAGGCCAACTTTGGCTTGTCGCTCTCTGTTTCTATCTGGCCAACTTAATGCTGCACTGAACTGTCTTTTACTGACACATTTCTCCTCTCCCCTGCTCTCCCCACTAAATGATGTTTTTCTGCTTTCCTGTAAAGTGAACTGTGATCGTTTCAAAGATGGCCGCTCAATAAATCGCAGGTCCAGAAAGTCCAAGAGAGGTTTGTGTCCAGCGAGATGCTCTTCTGCTCTTTGCTTCATCTTTACTGCTTTTTTCACTGCTCACCTCATTCATCTGTGGAGTTCTTTAAGATAACTTCCACTATGTTTGCAGCTTTGTCAGTCACCCTAAGGCCAGAGATGTACTTGGTTTTAATTGCTTGTGTTCATGATGGCTGTCTTGCTGATTCTGCATCTGCACGTCCTAAGAAATAAATGCTCCCCATACGCCAGATGCAATTTATGATACATGAACAGTAAGAGCAGTGTTATTATGGTAGTGGATGTCTGTTGCTAGAAAGTGAAGGGTGACAGCAAGCTGATCTGCTAAACTGTGTGGCAAACATTGGAAGTACTGGTGGTCTTACTCATCACTGGCAGATTGAGAGAAACGTACTTGATAAATATGCTAGATTTTGAGACAACAAACATCATCTACCTGCTGCCAGTCACTTTCCCTGCTGTGATTTCAGAATTTAAAAAATAGTGACATCACACAAATACAGCTGTCTACACAAACACATGGTTGAAGCAAATATATCGGCCTAATAATGAAGACAGGAATCGTTTGCCTTTTATCAGAATGATCAGATTATAAATGTCATCCATCTTCTCTGGTCATTACATCAGTAAAGTTAGTATGATTTTCCCCACTTATTTTTGTAATGTGTCTCCCATAGAGAGGAACAGACGAAGTGGTCGTCAACACCCGATGTCAACACGGAGAATGGTGGCTCTGTACGACTACGACCCTCGCGAGAGCTCCCCTAACATTGATGTAGAGGTACTGCCCCCATGTGGCCGCAGCTATTCACTTTGTCTCCACCATTTTCTGTCGCCATCATCATGCTGACAAAAGCACTGAAGCAGTCAAAGCACAAAACATTTTTCGCTGAAGATATTCGCTCTGTAGTTCAGTCAGTTCCGAGTTTAAAGGAATAGTTTGACATTTTTGGAAGACGCACCCAGTCTGTTGAGTTAAATAAGAGGACTGATACAACCTTTCACTTTTCAGGGCGTCCAACTGGAAGATTTTTACAACTTTTTACGCTTCTGTTCTTGTATGAGGTGTAACAGGTTAATCAGTGAGCTTTAGAGGTTTGTTATATTCAGACACAGCCACCTCACTTTCATTCTAAGCTAAACTAAAAATCTCTCTGTAGCTTCATATCTGACAGACATAATAGAGGTGTGGAAATTTCTCCATTATAAGATGCATTGAGATGCAGACTTGCAGAGACGCGGCATAATCAAGAGTTTGCTGTCTACACAAAGCAACAGACTCACAAAATTCTCTCCAGTACTCATTTAGATGGCGGAGCAAACATAAAGCGTTGGAGTATAAAACTAAGCGTAAAGCGTATACACTAACATGCACAGCCAATATAGACGACAGCTACATGACCATAAAGGTTGCAGCACGATTATAGCCGTTAGCGGGATTAGTTTCTGCTGTTAGGGGTGCCACGATTAAGCTGGTGAGTCTTCAACTTTTAAGAACACAGCGGGGTTTATGGCTTTGCTCATAATGTCATTCTGTTCACTGGTGCACTGTCTTCAGTGAGGAAACAGGATGTGCAGCTTCACAAAAAGAAAGTCAGTATGTGGTGGGCAATGTGTAACTTCTGAAAGCACTGTCTAAATAAAAGGGGAGTTTAGATTTTTCTGACTGCTTGTATTAATCAGACAGAAAAATTGTCATGTGCACTGTGCAGTAATTTAGAAACTTAAGCGTGCAGCAGATTGCAAATGCTTCAAGAATCGTTTTGCATTTGAATTGTTGACAGATGAATCGAATCCTGAGGCCAGTGAAGATTCACACCTCTAATAATAGTGTCATCAGGGGGGGCCCGACCGGGATTTTTGGGGCCAATACCGATATTAGGGAGTAAGAACATTCTGATATCTGTTATATCTCTATTTATACATGTATAATAATGGACGAATGTAGTCATCAAATACTTGTGACAAAGATATGTAACAGAGGCAGAATATGTGAAATTTTAACAAATTTTATTCCAAACATCAGTGCACTAAACAGTAAACACTTAATACACTATTACTGTATTAAAATATGGTTATTAAATATTGGATTGCCTTCTGATGGACAAACTGTGTAACTCCACCATTTTAAACCACTTGTCCAAGCTTTTTTCTGGCCTTAAAAAACACTTTTAATACTGCTGCATATACTGATGTATCTGTGATAGCCCGATATTGTCAGATTACGTCGTCGGACTGATATGTCGGTCGGGCCCTGTTATCAGTCCTCTTATCTAACTCTCAGCAAGATGATGTTGAGCTATTCCTCTGAGGTGACATTGGATGAGGGGTTACAGTTAGCACTGTGTGAGCTAGAGGACTGAATTACTTTCCTTGCTGTTTTTTTTTTTGTTTTTTTTTTTGCCCCTTCTCCCATTCACTTACTCTCACCTTTCTATTGGCATTGCCATCGAAACAGTATGAGGGCAGCAGACTGAATGAGGAGGTGAGTGAGGGTGAGGAGGGTACGGCTCTGTCTGCTCTGTGTGTGTTTCCTCCCCTGTTTGTTGGAGTGCAAACGAGGAGGCGAGCTTCAGATGACATCCTCGGTGGTCATGAACGCAGCCCCTCATGCATTGCCTGAGCTAGCATCTCCCCTCCTCAGTTTGGTCTTTTGTGTCGACGTGTCTTCTACATACTGTACATACACTATGTCTGGTCTGTGTGTCCTCGAGAGCCTGTAGGAGCGATGTGCCCAGTGTGTTGCAATTCTGTCTTCAAACTTCCAACGTTTGATGCATTTACAGCTGCAACAGTGCGTCTGTTGAGACTGAATTGACACTCTTGCTTAATATGCATCACATTGATTTGGAGAAGGAAGCTTTCAAACTCATCAAACCCCAACAGATTTGATGTACTGAAAAGTCTTCAGCAAACTTAAACTGCTGCAAACCGAAGAGAAGAACAACAGGCCGTATGTTTCTAAAGGCTCTTTCTTTTTTAACAGGCTGAACTGACTTTCTGTGCCGGTGATGTCATCACAGTCTTTGGTGAAATAGATGAAGATGGTTTCTACTACGTAAGTGCTAAACATTTCTAGCTCCATGTCTATAGAGACGGTTTGAGTACAGTGCATCTTTATAGGTGTTACTGTGGTGGGAGGAGGAGGAGGAGGAGGAGGAGGATTCGTTTCAAGCATCCAAGTGTTCATTTTCTGCATATAAAAAAATCTCGAGTTCAAGCCTCCAGGATCGGCACATGAAAATCTCCCTGGTGAATCATCAGTGCAGAAAATGAGTAAATGCCAAAGAAATAATGTTGATCTTCGATTAAAAAGACACAGTTACTGTAAAAGCCTCCGTCAGTCCATCAGGCCAATTTCACCTGCATAAACCAGCAGTTTTTAAGATCCGGTTGTTACTAAAGGGTATGTTATCATGAAAGAAAGGCAAACGCAAATGAATTATTGTTTATGTTCAGACATTTCAACATAAGGAACTTGCTAAGCTACAGGCTAACATTTAAAGTATCACTCTGCACTCTGCAGGGCGAACTCAACGGACACAAGGGACTCGTTCCTTCCAACTTTCTAGAAGAAGTGCCTGATGATGTCGAGGTTTTTCTCACTGACTCACCATCTCGTTACGCCCAGGACACTCCAGCACGGATAAAGACCAAAAGGGTACATGCTCCTTCGCAGTACTAGCCCTCTGTCATCCATTTACTCTTTTTAGTTCCCTCTCTCTCCTTTAGTTTCGTGTCTGTGCGTGTGTGTGTCTCATTGAGCTACAATGGGATTTCTGACTTTGGAGCATAACACTGTAAATAAATAGATGTCTGAGATCTATGAAAAAATAAAATATTAAGACTAATACTTGACAGAGGTACTTTTATTTTTCATGTTTACTGCTCTAAAAGGGGGGAAGTTGTGTATTGTATAATATATGGATATATTGTATTCATAAGGCATTCTCAATGAGAGTAAAATGGAGGGGGGAAGCTCCTGTGACTTTTTACTTGTTCTGTCATGTCTTGAAAAACAGCAGTGAACACTTTTTGCACATGCATACTAAGCATTCTCACAGATACTTTATGAATATATTCTGTGTTTGATCTCTAATAATTTCTAATAGAGTAAATAGTTTTGTTGTACTGAAAGATGAACTATGTAGTGTGTAGCTCTGCATGTTCTATAGTCCAGATGCATTAGTTCTTGAACATTTTCTATGAAGATTAATCTAGTGTAGTACAACTTTTGTATCTGCTCCTGAACGCCTTGTTTTGTATATTGCTTTCTTGTAAAGTAGCACGCAAAGGTCACTTAGCCTATGTTGCCATCAGAGAAAATTTCAAAAGTAATTATTTATTAAATGTAAATATGTGATGTTATTTTTGTGTTTAACAAATAATGCAATTGTTGAAATATTAATAGGTGTCAGATATTTCTTTCCTTGTGTTCTAATTTGCCATTGTCATAGTGCAAACTATTGAAATGCCATCACCATATTTTTTTTTATTTCTTTTCCTCACCCGCTTGGCAAAACAGAAGAAGAGTGTTCATTTCACACCTTAAAGGCTCTGTTTCCGTCACGTAAGTGAGCAACTGAGGATACCAAGATTACGCTCTCCTCGTCTAATGCAGATGACATGGGTACCTTTAGTTTCTGGTATGCAACATGTTCACTTCATATAACATTCCTTTAGTGCTACTCTGCCTTTAGGTGGTTTTAGGACTCTTCTCTGTTTTACCAAAACGCTCAGTACTGTCTGTTAGTAGGTGATAGTAACCCTAGCCAATGCATTAGACAAGAAGTATGGTATCTTCAGTTGTTTCTCTGAGTGTTGTACATGACAATGTCCGTCTCCTGCAATAAGTCTCCTGCTGTAACTCATGGTAAGCTAAAAGGCCATACTTGCACAACTGCCCTCAATTATCAGTAAGTTCAGTTCAAATGAAGCGTATTGACATTTAGACTACATGCAGAAAACCCAACCATTCTATGCAAAAACCCAAAGACGCATAAGACTTTTTAAAAAATCTTCATTTGGTTTTGCAGCTTAAAAGCAAGTTGACTTTTTGCCTTAGTAAAAGTTGGTACCCTTTTTCTTGTATGCAAAGGAAAATAAAGACATGAAATATACATGAAATGTGAAATATAAAAACACTCAATTTTGATTTTTAATTCAGTGATAATTTTGTAAACCAAGATAATGATCAACTCTGCTGTCTAGTAATATTGTAGGTATTGATTTAGAGTGAGACTATGCAACTTTTTGCTGAGCGGCAGATGCTGCAGCTATGAATAATAATGGAATAATGCTAAATTGTTACACTACCTGAAAGCACCTAGCTAAAATGAAAAATATGACAATTATATTTTAATGTTTTATTGCAACACTAGTTTGTAGCGTTAAAATGCTTAAAAAAAGAGACAATCATGAGATAATCCTAGTTGGTACACTCCTTACCAGGATAATACTAAATTGCATCACTATTTTTTAGCTTTAGCTAAAATACTAAAAAAAATAAATTTAAAAAAATTATGTGATAATGCTTAATTGCTACACAATGTTTTAGCACTTAGCCTAAACGATAACTAACAGTTACAGGATAATGCTAAATTGCTACCTTAGCTTGTAGCTAAAATGCTAAAATATTACACTTACCAGTCAATGCTCAGTTGCTTTACTAGCTTTAAGCATTTAGCTAAAGTGCTAAAAAAAATATAAAAAATTAAATTATAGAACTATGCTAAATTGCTAAACTAGTTTTTGGCATTTAGCTTAAATGATAATTATGGGATAATGCAAAATTGCATCAATATTTTTTAGTGTTTAGCTGAAATGCTAAAAAAGAACAATATGATAATAATAATAAATGCTACACAACATTGTAGCATTTAGCTGAAACGATAAATAATAATAGAATAATGCTAATTACT
>JAPZDX010000021.1:28054809-28069669 GCA_029783625.1 Naso annulatus
CAATTACTTTATCTAAGTAATGTAACTTATGACATTTGATGACATTTCTAAATTTCTAACCAATGTTTTCAGCTGTTCATCATTTTTTAAATGTTTAAAAGAGGCAGTGTTGACCTTACTGTAGTACTTACCACTGATTTCCCTTCATACCTGCAGATGTTTCATCAGGTTTGACATGAAAACTTTCAACGTCAATAACCTTTTATCAGTTGGTAAACATATTTTGCATTGCAGTGTTATTTTTGAGCCCTTTTCTGATTTCTGAAAAATATGTTTTGTAAATTTCCAGCACTGGAACACATTTTTATCCTCAGACATGGTAGCATGGTAGCTTTGAGAGGCAATGTGGATTGATTTAATTCAAACAAGAGAACCAATCAAAAGGATCAGAACAGCATCAAACTTTACTAAACAGCCATGACTGGAAATAGCAAAAGAAGGCATTGTGTACATCAAAACATGCAAAGCAACAACATAATATTATTCAATACACAGCCCAAACTTTTCACAGAAAATATTCAAATGTAACTGTAACTACTAACTCAGTAACTGTGACTAATTAGAGTTACATTTGTTTTGTAATTAAAAAACCAAACCCTGTTACCAGTAAATAGTTACTCCCCAATACCACAAATGGGCAACTGTATGGATAACTACAGTCTTCAGTATCTGTGTGTTGTGTGTTCTTCAAGGATTTTTCAAAACAAATGTTGAGAAAACACCATCATGTCTGTTCTCATCTCTCATATAATTAGCCAGCTGTGAGTTACTTTGCATTCTTTCACATGCACCAGACCAAAAAAACCCAAAGTTTGTTTTAAAAAGGGCAGACACGGGCTCTGCTCTGTCTGACTCGTCCTGAGAGGAAGTGCGCCGCTGCTCTGCTTGTATGCAGGGGGAGTGTCTGTTTGCACAGGTCTCTGTCAGTTAACACTAATCTGCCTGATCTCCACCTCAAAGTCACTCACTTCTCCACATGCAAATAAACATATTCAGTCCTCTTTCAAACCAAAGCCACTATCAAACACTTGTTTGATCAGCAGAGGGCCTGCGAGGCGCTTCATTATGCATTTGAAAAGTGCCCTGCCCCCGCCTTGCAGGCACAGAACTCATTGTTGCCAGGTTTTTATGTAATTACTCTCACCTTCAGCAGCAGCTGGGAGCAACTGCATCCACAGCAGACTGTGTGTGTGCGTGTGTGTGAGCTGCTAGCATGGCTTGTTATTGAGCACATATACTGTACTCTTACATTGCCCTAGATTCTTTGCTATAAAGATCGATTCAGAACATGAAGCCCACCCACACCTCCTTCAAACATAATCCTCACAACTCTGGGTTTATGTACCACAAGAACTTGAGGGATGAAAGGCTGCTTTCATTGCATTCTCTGATAACACTTTGGTCTGTGAAACTCGCAGCTCTCTCTGTAAAGTTTTCTCTTCAATCACCCTCTTACTCCATGTTACTCCTTCAGCAGGATAACAAAGCCGCTTCGGTTGTCATGATGCACCAACTATTTCTCTCTTCTGCTGCAGCCAAAGGAGGCAGAACTCTCCAGAAGGCAACAGATTCCCATTTAGAGCAGCTGTCTAATCAGGAAAACAAGTGCCAAGAATCAGTGTGGGTCGAGCGCATTAGGAGCATACATGTTGGAAGGAGCCCACCCGCCCCCGAGCACAAGCCAAATTCCTTTGTCTGTATGTTGTGTGAGTGTGTCATGTATGAGTCTGTGACATAGAGAGGCTCGGCGGAGCTTTCCAAACAGACAGGCCTGAACTAGTAAACAGGTGCTGCCGGAGCAGCTGAGGATGAGGACATGGGGCGTCTCCACACAGCCTGATCAAAGAGAAGCTGCCTCAGCCGCCAGTCATCCCGGCAAGTTGATTTATGTCACTGTGTCAGAGAACTTTGTGACTGCTTGCTACGGCAGCAGACAAAGTGAGGGCACACAGGTTGCTCCACAGCCTCACACGCAGCAACACGGCACAGAGAAGAAATGATAGAGAGGCTTAGTTTTAAGGTTTTTAAGTTTCCTCACCGCTCTGAACAGGAATAAGGCTCTGACATGCACAGGAGGCTTAATTGTTCTGTCATTTCAACTTCATGTTTCTAATACTGCTCAGTTCCACAAAGACACTTAACATCAGCTCAATTACAGAGTGCGAAAAGCTGAAAATCCTGGCTCGCTGGTGAACCAGTCAGATTAAATTAAATCAAGTCATTATCAAAGGTTTGATGCCGATTCAAGTGCATCATCATGAGCATCTGCATGGAGGCATCATGGGAGGAGTGAGAGGCAGGAAGTGGAGGAGTGCAGGGTGATGGCATGTGTCCTGGTGGAGCTGTGGGTCTGAGATTCATCAGCTTTAGTCACATGGTTGTGGCGGGATTCCCCTGCTTAGCCTAGTAAAACGTGTCATCACAAGGAGCAGCATTTAATGATCAGCAACAGCAGACGAAAGATGTTCACCGTTGAGAGACACGCCTGGCTTGATCACTTGTGATCTGATGAAATGAGATCTTTACTTTTAAAAGCCCCAAACCTGCCATACATACAGTTCAGTGTGATTTCCCCACCGAAAACAGGAAAGAAAAAATTCTCGCCTGCAATACTTTGCCCTTGCTCTGAGCAGGATTTTTCCCTTTGAAGAGAGCAGAAGAAGAGAAGTGAAGCCTGCTTGGCTGAAGAAGCCCTGGAGGGGGCTGGTAACTGTCATTTATATTTACAGCCTTCCCAGACACCTCGGGGGCTGTTATCCAGGTGGCCTCTGCCGAAGCTCTCAGAAGCACTCACACCTTTTTCGCAACTCAGAGTATCAATAGACACTGGCTGACTTTGATTCCGCCACATAAAGGTTGTGAGTCATGTGCTTTTGACTGTTAAAATGGGTTGGGTTGACGCTGGAACTTGAATACCCTGCGGGATAAAGCATTACTACACTTCAGAAACTTTATTATAGCAGAGCGGACTCTCTACCACAGGTTTTAAATCTGAAAAAAGGTTTAAAATTGAAGCACATAAAGGTAGAAAAGGTCTTATACTTCAGAACTGCATCTTTTTCAAACAATAAAAAGGATAACTTCACACTCACTATTCTCACCAATATGTCAATATTCCTGCTTTTGTGCTCTCATGTTTAATGGTTGACCTACTTGAACATGAAGACTTCTGAGTCTCCACGTTTTGTTGTTGCTCCATTGAGACAAAAGTCAATTGCTGTTGCTTAGATTCAAGACTGGACTTGTGTCTCTCTGAGCATTTACCTTTTAACTGTTGACAGTGCTGAGGTTCGTTTAACTCCAAATGTCTCAGGAAACCACACAATGTATTCAGTTTGCTCATGCTTTGGAAAGCTGCTTCAGTCAATATGTAACTACTTCAAATCCAGGCCAGATGTGTCTTTAGAAATGTCGCCGTGCCCTGCTGATAAGAGGAGACGAGATGACAGATATTCTGTATTTTCGGTTTGCAGCGATTCTCTTTTCAAAGTCAAACCCTTCAAACGGTCTAATCCTGTCCTGAATGAGAGCTGGATTATTGTATAACCCCTTCATTGATACGCACCGACACATGCAACACAGCGAGAGGGAGAGAGAGGGGGGAGAGGAAGAGATGGGACTAAAATAAAGTTGTATATCCACCTCAGCTGAGGTGAAAAACTACACATAGGGTTACGCAAACATCCTGCATGACGGCAGTGAGGAGGAATATTTAAAAGAATAATTAACATGTTATTGAAACTCTGGTGGATAATTCTGGATGGATAAACACAAACCTTAAGATGTTAGTTTGTCTTTTTGATGATGTCACCACTTTCACTTTTCCTCTTTATGAACATTAGCTGAAATGTGGGCTAACAGGAGCAAATATAACCAGTTTTTCTCTTTTAAATAACATGTATGCTGACTGCAACAATGACTCAAACCTGAGAATAACACCTTGATCACTTCTCAGAAGCAAAGACATTCAAATGAACAGTTTGACTTTTGATTTTATCTTAAAAATTCATTCATTTCATCTAACACTATGTGCATAAGTGACTCTGTTGTTGGATATAAGCTGCAGATTTAAAACCAGAAATAATCACATTTTTTGCTCAAGTTGTGATTGATGCAGCTGCTGGTGGACAAACATAAATGTCATTGTTTCCTTTAAAATGTTAAAAAATTAGAAGAGAGGTGCAGTTATTTAAGCATCCTGTGTGACTAAAAGCATCACCATGTCACCATGAAAACATGTTTTTATGAGTGAAAGTGCAGGTTTTTTTTTTTTTTTTAAGTGTGTACAACTTTTATGAGCTGATTCAATTGGGTCATAAAACCAGTCAGTTAATTCTTAATAAAAAAATGTCTTTTGTCACCTTTTGATCACATAAAGCTATTCTGAATTCTACAACCCATCACACCTTCACTTTTACTGTTTAAGGTTACTCATTTAGATGTTTATGCTGTATTAAAATAAGCTGCTGCCAGCGCAGGGTGAGAAGCACAAGGTGCTGCAGTAAAACAACAACGAGCTTCATGTGGCTGTATGAGAAGAACAACACAGTTGCAGAACACAATTACAGCTTTACAAACATTCAAAACTAGAACGTTTTATTAATTTTTCTATAAAATCTCAAGTTTTTGTTTTTTTTTAGAAATATATACAAACGTTCCCTTGTGCTAAAAAACAGCAAAGACAAAAACATGGAAAACTCAACTGTGTGTACAAGTAACTTTTCAATAACGAGTGCTTGATTAATTTATGGCATGGATTTGCCTCACAATGGGCAGTTCGGAAGGTCTGGAGCGCTTTTCAACAGCTGCTCACACTCCAGTTCAAACATATATGACACTGCCTCGATTTCCATTAAAAAGCCTCCAAACACGACACTCATCTCTCCGACCATTTGCCTCCATTGTCTGTGGGGTCCTTTCATTGTCTGTAATCTGTCACTGGTACAAGTGTCTGTTTTTTGCCTACAAGGAAAACATCTATTGCACATTATTCAAGTAACCCCGTGGCACATCCAAATGGTTTATTCCACTCTTTTTTGTCTTGGGAACAATAAGATTTTTTTCTCTACCAAGTTCCTCAATAGGATAAGTGAATCCAGGAGTAGCAGATTTTTTTTTCTCAAACAAAGGCAGCTCTTGTCGCATGAGATGGCTCAAGATACAAAAAAACCCACATTGCATTATCTTCAATGGAGTTTGCATAAATAAAACATAAACCTTGATTCTTTTGATGGCACTCTGATTACAAAGTAAGGGCTTTACACATATTTTTTGGGTGTATACAAAGAAAGCCGGCTCATACACACGTTGGAGGAGGCCGTGTCGGCTCATACTTCGTACTGTGCCCTTTGAGAGACGGGTGAGGTTTGATGTAAGGCCTGCTGCTGGTGAACACACTGGCAGCCTTCCTCCTCGTCCTCTTCTTTAGCTTCCTGCTGAACACATTCTGCCATGACTGCAGTGTCTTTGAGGTCCAGATCCACATGCCACTAGTGATGCCCACCACCAGCAGCATGAAGATCTTCACCATGAAGATCTCAACAGCAGGGATGGAAGTTTTCATGACGCACTCGTCTGACTCCGGCCCGCTGCTGTCCATGCACTTCTGCTCTCCTGCCAGGATGCGCCAGTAGTCCATGTTGAGCCTCTCGTAGAAGTAGCAGGCGATGACGCAGGTGGCAGGGACAGTGTAAAGCACAGAGAAGACGCCAATGCGAACCATCAGTTTCTCGAGCTTGTCCGTGTTCTCTCCCTCTGTTTTCATGATCTTGCGGATGTGGAAGAGAGCCACAAAGCCTGACAGCAGGAACGAAGTGCCAATTATAAGGTAGCAGGAGAGAGGAATGAGCACAAAGCCAGTGAGAGCTTTGACGTCCATACTGCCCACGTAGCAGATACCTGTCAGCTCGTCCCCCGCCACCTTCCTCATCACCAGGATCATGATGGTCTTTACGGCCGGGATGGCCCACGCCGCCAGGTGGAAGTAGCTGCTGTTGGCTTCGATGGCTTCGTGACCCCACTTCTTCCCAGCTGCCAGGAACCATGTGAGGGTCAGGATAACCCACCAGAGGGAGCTGGCCATGCCAAAATAATACAGGATGAGAAACACAATAGTGCAGCCGGTGCTCTCCAGACCCTCCTGGATAATATACTGGACCCCATTGTCTCTGTCACAGGCTATTCTGTCAGCCCCCACAAAAAGTCGGATGAGATAGCCCACAGAGTAAACACAGTAGGACATGGAGAGGAAGATGATCGGCCTCTCTGGGTATTTGAATCTCTGTGGGTCTATGAGAAAAGTGAGCACAGTGAAGGCGCTGGAGACAAAGCAAAGGATGGACCAGATGGCAATCCACACCAGGGAGAACTGCTTGTCTCCCTGACTCCAGTAAACATCCACTTTAGGATAACACTTAGGGGCACAGGACTCACTTTTCTCCACAAAGTGAAATTTGCCAGGGTTGGTGCACCTCTGCTTGGTGCCGGTGTCATGGTCCCGCATCTGGCTGCTCAGAGGCCGCTGCAGCCTGAAGTCTGGAGGCTGCGTGTGGGAGACTTTGGGAGGCTCGTCGGAGCCGTTGTTGGGCGCCTCCATGCAGAGGTTGTTCGGGTCGTTTTTGGTCGGCAGTCGGGAGCAGTCCAGAGAGTCGGGCCAGGGGAAGTTGAACTGCTCCAGGAGAGGTGAGCATTTCTGCTTGACCTGCTCACACATAACTCTGCATGCTGGGATTGGGTTGGACACCTGCTCTGTGCACATGGGAGCATACAGGGAGCACAGGAAAAATTTCAGATGACTGTGGCATCCGTACTGTATCAGCGTTGCAAACTCCTGCAGCTTTATTGCTGCCTCTTTTTGGTCATCATGGCCCATGAGGTTTGGCATTCGAGTCATGTTGTAACCGATGTCTTTGCACTGAGGGATGCTGATCTGTTGACATCTCCCCTCCCCTGACCAGTCCGGGTCTATTGAGCTAATGGCTGAACCCCCACCGCTCCACAGAACCAGCAGCAGCAGCACACAAATGAGGCTCAGCCGAACAGTTGAACGCATCCTCTCTTTTGATTTAAGGGAAAAAGGGCCGAATATCCAGCACTACCACCACGCACAAGTTTCTTTCATTAAAAACCTAGAGAAGGAACCTTGCCGCTCTTTGTGTCAAATAATTGCGGTAAACTTACTGAACTATCTGTTGCAAGACCACCGTCTCCTCATTTTAGGTTTGAAGAGTTTATTGAGAGCAAAAATCCCGCATTAGTCCGAAAATGTTCAGTGTCCGGAAGCAGCGTGCGTTTAGTGCCATTTTCTCATGCGCTCAGTTTGTCTCTGGAGCGTTGGAGCACTTACCGAGCATATCAGTCTGCTCGGACTAAATCACAATGATTAAGTGCTCCGAGTTGTTCTCTGCTTGTGTCCGAAAGCCTCACATGTCCGTCCTCGCGTTTCATGCCACTTTTCCGGAGTGTGTTTCTGTGCAGCGGTGCGGTCTCAGTTCTTGTGCGACAAGTTGGAAAAACAGCAAAAATGAATGTTCTGCGGTCCTTCACGCGGCGGGTTTCGCTGCTCACAAAGGCACCGAAACAACCAGTCAGTTAGAGAAAAAAGTGAAATAATTATCCTCGACGATTTGACTGAATGTGTCCCAGAAACGCAGGACTGTGCTCCTCCCGCACGCAGGCTGCTGGTGCGTTTGGTGGCAGCGCTCGTCTGAGCTGGTCGGAGCCTCCGTCCCCGGTCTAACCTGCCAAAAGATCCGCCTTCAAAGACAGCTACTTTGCATAAGAAAGATGACACTGACACGCGGATTATTTTCAAATCGTGCGGAACAGCTTGTTCATTACAGCAGTTTCAAAGGCTCACAGCGAACTTCCTTCTCTCTGTTTGCTTGTGCTCACACACAAACTTCGACCACAGCAGGACACAGGCGCGTTTTATGAGATCCACAAAATGTTGCGCAATATGGCTCAAAGGCGCGCGGAGCACAGACACAAGACAGGATGCTTTGACTGCGCATATGAGACTGATCCGCTTTGATTCCAAATCGATTCAACGGGGTTTTAAGAAAAACAGATAAAACGACGAGAAACAAATATTTACAGTTTATGTGCGGCTGAACAACATTTTCTCACATTTCTTACATGCAGCCTTTGATTTTACATTCGGATTTCATTTAAGAATACGCTAGAAATACATGAAAACTAGTTGCAAAAACATGATGCTTATAACAAGTCATTCAGCTCAGTGACACAATGTGAAGTCAACATAAAAAGGAAAAACACTTCAATATTAAAGTACTGTGCTGTAAGTAAAAAACATTCAAAAATATTTCCAGAATGCGAAAATACAGAAGGATGAATAGCAAAACATACTTAAAGTCTCAAAATTAAAGTAGTCAGTGCAGTCTGGCCCCTCTCAGAGAATTATTTAATATTGATTTGATAAAGTTCTCATTCTTGCATGTAAGCAGGATTTAATGGTTGAGGATGAACTGATTTTAACAACATCATTTGCTGTTTTTATAGATTTCCCAATAAAAATTCCTTACCATTTTTCCCTGAAATATTTTGATGTAAAGAGTATTAAAACACTGAAACAGACAATTTTTAATAACTTCAATTAATTCTTAAATTCAGAGCTCAAGTAGTTACTGATTTTCTGTCTCTGTCTTTGGCAACTAACTGACTGGAATCATCAAGAATGTTTTTTTTAGATGCAGAAAAAAATAATAATTGATAAGATAAACATTTCTGATCAGAGCAGCAAAATGAATGTGTATCAGTTAATTAAATGATGCTGTATGTTTATTTTCTTTGTTATTTTATATTCACACACATAACAAGAAGAAGAACATGAAGTTTAAAATGAGAGCCATGTTTTCTCATAAAAGTGTTTGTCAGTCTGTTCACTGTGCGACACTTAAAGCTGTTTGTAAAAGCATTTTCTGTTCAGTTGTTCAGGGATCAAATTTGTTCGGGACAAAATTCTCAGAGCAGAACTCATCAATACTGAGTAAACAATAATGTTGAATTTCTTTTACAAATATCAGCCTAAAGTGTTGACACAGTTTTATTGTCATGCTCTGAGGAGCTGCAGCAATAACTCAGATGTTTTTGCCTTTTTTACATTTTGTCGGACGTCCGTTTCATCATTTCTGTTGTGTTTACAGCCAAAAATAAAGTGTCACAATAATTAAAAAATGGGGATGCACAATATTAGATTTTTGCTGTTGTCCGATGTGCCGATATTTTCAAACTCATTTTAGCCGATACCTATGCTGATGTACACACACATTTTTTTTCACTCTAAAGAACACCAAGTCTCACCTGTACTAGAATTGACCTGTCACTCTTTTTGTGACAGTCTAACTGTTTTTGAAACTGACATAAAACAAGACAAACAACATTTGATTCTACCATAAATAAATGAAATGAAATGATTTTTTCAAATACAGACCCTCAGTAAAAATAAGCTGAAAGTAATTTCTATGGATTTCTTGTCAATAATGTACAAAATGTATTTTTAACAATAAAAACAAGCTTCATTTGCCTTTTTGAGAGTTACAGACAGCAACAACCTGGTGAGAGACAGTGAGCTCTGCAGTGCATAAGATAAAAGTTTGCCCCTTTTTTTATGGTGTTTGTAGCTACTTCAAATTAAAATTAATTTTCCAAATTAAACCCAAGGTTTGCAGGAAATTTAGATATCTGCCAATACCAATAATTATCTTTTTCAGCTATCATTTGCCAAAACCGATATGATGCCGATAATATCATCCATCTCTAATTTTTAAAAAAATCTGAAGTTTTGGTTCATATGGCTGATTTTGGAACAGTTAGTAGTGCTGGGCCACCAATATTTTCATATTTATTCTTGGTGAACATTTGAAATCATGGACAACTCTTCATGCTTCCTCTGTGAAACATTTCCTGTAGTTGTCTGATTTGATGAAGAGTGACTGTGAACCTCACAGACACGCTGCATTAACTGACGTTTCATTCTTTGAATGTTATAGAGTTTCAGTTTTGGGTCGAACATTTTTCCAGCTGTGCTCCATAGAATATTTTTGAATTAAGATTTCTTTACTGAGCTGAGAGATAAAACATTCTCATAAATCAAGTTTGTCTATTAAAGAACTGCACATGGACCCACACAGTTAACTGTTCTCATGTGGGGGAAAAAGGCCGTCACTGTTAGCTGAATTGGGTTGATTCACTTCAGCTTCCTGTGAATAAATATTTTCCTTTATAACTTGTTGAGCTTGCACAATGAATGGTGACTGTATAGAGAGAAGAGTGGAGTTTCTTGCATGTGCAAGTTTGCACCAAACGCTCTGCTTTCCTCTCACACCCCAAAGATGTGAAGTTTGCCACATTTCCCATGAGTATGAGTGTGCTACGCTCGCTCTGTGTGTTGCAGCCCTGTGATAAACTGCCCAGAGAGGATCTCGTCTTTTGCATTAAGCAGACTCCAGCCCCCTCTGACCCACACAGGATAAGTGGTAAGAAAATGAATGGACTGATGTGCTGTTATCAGCCTGTTAAAGCGAAACAAGTCCTGCATAAAAGACAGCTGAACCAAAGACACAGTGCATCATAAACAAACCAAATACAACTTATCAGCACATAGACTGCTGTTATAAAAAGCGTGAGTAAACCCTGAGGATGCATCATACAGTGAGTGAGAATGCTGTCAGTTTGCTGCTGCAGGACACTGGCAGGCTCAGGATGTTTGACGGGCCGGGGCGAAAATAGTAAAAAGAGCACTCGTTGTTTGCGGTGGGACACCAGTGCGCAAAAAGTCGTTGGGCACTTTACCACGTTTTGTCCACTAGACGGGCTGCTGAAAAGGCACTTTACCACACTGCAGCAAAAGGAAAAAATACCCTCGAGGGCACTTTATCACCTCTTGTCCAATTGAAGGGCATCCTTGAAGACGCTTCATCATATTTTTTCTACCATAGGGGCATCCGAGACGGCACATTTTTTTTCTAACATTAGGGCCCCCCCCCTCCCGAGTCCGCCACTGCTGCACGAGCTGGGAGCCATGACAGGCTCAGAGAAGAACAACTTATGGGGCCTTCCGCCTTTTTTATGTGTGTGTGTGTGAGTGTGTGAGATCCTCCAGACCCCACTCACATTACCTTGTAAAAAGTTTGTGGCGGTAAGATTTATACTTGGCCATGGTTTTTATCAAGGGTGAAGTAGTGATCACACGTAAACAGGAGTGCTTTTAGTACATTTTTACAAGAGTCACTAAAGTGCTTTTAGAGGTATTTCAGAAATGTGGCCGGGTGAGATGAGAACCTGGCACCAGCGTGGCTAAATGGTTTAAGCAGAGCATATCTCAGTGGTGGCATTTCAGCTGTTAGCACCCAGCGTGTGGAGCAGGAGCATAAATATAGGGTATGAATACACTTATGAACACAATACCCTCCTCCTATGCAGCACATGCGCCTCTCGGATTTCACTCACCCAGCTGTTAACGTTTGAAGACGTTTGCTTCAAACTGTTCACATCACTTCATTTCAAAAAAGTCATAGAATTGCTATTTAAATGTTCGGCTGCTTGTGTGCTGCTAGCCTTTCGTCTGGTTTACTGCCTTTTGAACCCGCAGCATTTTGTGTCATGTTAAAATGATTTTGGTGGGAAACACATAATGATATGCAAACCATTTTTCCTTTTGTCAAAAGAGCCCAGATGCAGGAGCAGCATGCGTTTTATATATCCTGACCTCTCACAAAGACAAGGACAACAGCTGACATGCCTACTCTGTCGCTCCCTCCCTCTCCACTAGACTTTTATTATGTGGCTGATGTGTAGGAGTAGAACAAAAAGAGATGACAGCTTTAATGTGAAGAAGACAAATGTAATATCAATGCGTTCCCAGAGCCAAGGCCAGTTCTGGTCTCCATTTACTGATCATCTGGCTTTCAGGAAACCCTGTCTGGCACATTAGAAAAGCAAATATCTGCCCTTATTATCGCCGCCTTTGGTGTAATGAAGCTGACAAGATAATACTGTCACCCAGTCTAATAAGAAGACACAGTCGACTGGTTTGCTGTAATTCGTCGCCTTTGTTCTGTTCTCGCTCCCGTCTTTCCTCCTGCTTCCCTCTCTTTCATGATTGTTTTGCTGGTCATGATGATATCGCTTTGAAAATGAGAAGAAAAGGGGACGAATCAGGCCTGTTCAGTCTTCAGCGTCTGCAGCCACTGCAGCTACTACTGTCCCTTTTATGATTTTTCCCTCGTATCCCACCCCCTGTTTCATATACAACCCCCTCCTATAGCTTATTTCTACTCACACATGTGCATAACACACACACATAGTTACACACATGCAGCAAGTTTATCTCATCTTTGCAACCATAACTGTGTGACAAAGAAAAGCAACGCAGCTCCATCTCTGAGAAATCAGCAACTGTGAGATAATTCTGTAACTAATAAAGTGAAAGGGGGGCCCTTTGATGGCTGAAGCTGAAAAGATATTTTATTTTTTTGTGTGTGGGATTTGCGATGTGTGATTCTATGGAGCGAGCTCGCTCCCCTGCTGCTAGGCTCTGGCTGGAAGCTGGCCCCCCTCTGGCTAATGTTATGGAGAATCGGAGGAATTTTATGGCTGTCTTTTCCCTCAGCCCCCTTTTTTCTTTTGTTCCCCTTTGAAGAATGACTTTAGACATTTTATTTACATATTTAACCATGGATGAAAGAAATGAAGGGCGAGGAAGCAAAGCTCCTCGGGTTCTTAAGGGAATTTTGATCAGTAAAAATGAATCGAAGCTAATACATTTTTGTTTGCGTAGCCTGAAAGCAGATGGGTATCAAACACGCCACTATGATGGTGACATTTGTGAAAGTGGAGCCATCGCTTCTTTGATGGGAAACATGATCTACTTACACCAACTCTGCATTAGAGTAATCACAGTATTTGTGGTAATTGCTGCGGCTGGATGACTGGCATGCTGTTCCAACATGTGAGGTATGCTATGGGAGAAATGGGGGACGTTCTCGACATGTTTGGCATTGTTGCCCGCGTTGAAAGGGCATGTTGATTAAACGTACGGGTGGGGTAGGGCTATAATCTTCTTAAACAAGGCCCTCCTCTTCCCTTTCAGGGGGTACAATGAGAAGAAACAACACACTCAGTTGGAGGTGAGACTATTTGTCCGCATGCCCTGCACATTGTCCGAGGATCCTGTTCTCCCTCCTGATCGGCGCATTCAGCGTTTAGCTTTGGATGATCCTATTTATCAACATAATCTGTTATTTTCTCTCTTATCGCCTCTATGCGATTTGTGAAGAGGCTGCTGCCAGAAAACATGAACACGAACATTAAAGAACTTTGTAGTAAATGTTTGAATATCAATATTAAAGTCTGTCCCATCCCAGTTTAAAAGATTGCTTTGCAGCTGCTGGCAGAGGGAGATAATTCTGTTTTATATCATGCATGGTGTTTTTCTGTCCTGTTTGAAAAGCCGTAGCTTTAATAAGAGCACTGGTTTCAGGAAAGGGTCAGACGATTTGAGGAAACGCATATGAATCAAGCAATTAATTATTGAAGAGCCCTGACAACATCAAAGCCTGCAGTCAGTATTCTTTGCTCGTATGGTTTAAATAGTTCAATAAAGTAACTTATTAATGAGGACTAATTTGTTTCACTCGTCTTCTCACTTTGCTCCATTAAAATCTCTTTTGTTTCTCTGCTGTTATCACGAGGCCGAGTCCCACTGGCTGAAGGTTAACCCTCCGACCTCGTTCATTGTGTATTGTGCTTGATAAGAGGAAGTCAAAGTGTTATTGTAACCGTTCAAGTGTTTATAGAGTAGATTAGTATAATTACAAGCATGGTGGACCTTTATACGATTTTGGAGGCCATCGGCCAATCTGCAGTAAACAGAGTTGCAGTGAATTCTGTTTGTTAAGGAGCCCAGTAACATCTGTGCTGTGGCTGCTTTGAAACGGCAATATTAGTTTAGTGTTCTTACATCATACTCTTTCATGTGGTGGTCGTTTTACAGCAAAGAGAAGGGGAAGGGAGGAAGAAGTGGAGGAGGAAGAAGAGGAGGGGCGTTGTCGGAGTTTAGCAGCTTGAGATGAAGCAATGAACCCAAACAGTTGCAGTCAACTGCTTGCAAAACGCATTTTTGTTCCAGAAAGTCACACCAGAGCCGGCGCAGACAAGTGCAAAGAGCTCGTCGACATTTCTGCAAAGTTCTCAAACACATGAGAGCGATTAGTCGATGTTTGAGGGGGTAAACATTTTATTGGCTGCGTCGGTGAAGGATGCTGATGGCAATATTATTACCCGAGGTCCTCGTGGGGGCACTTGAGTGTGAATTGCTAATCAGGAAGGCCTTCTCTGGTCTAATCCCTCTTTGAGTGGCCGGCCTGGAATCAGCGCGTCTGGGGAGACTCCCCACTGCTTCTGGCTCTGGAGGCTCCATTCAATAGCGCAGCCCTCCTGTCCCATTCCCACAGTCCCCTCACACTGTGCATTGCAGCCATGCATGTGCGCACACAACACACACACACACACACACATATCTTCCTCTAACCAAATTAGATTAGACCCTTCCCTTTCTCCCCAGCAAGGCGCTGGTCTTTTCTCTGCCCGGTCATTTATCCCACCCTTTTGTCTCTGCTTTAGAAAAGAGAAACAAATTCCCAAACAACTCCCCTCCTACGAACGCGCTGGTTTGGAGGAGGATGAGGGAAGGGCAGATATCTTTAGCAGACCTTAGGTGATGCTATAATATCGCCATCCCTTTGGTGTGTCAGCTCTAATGATGTGTGGGGGAGATGAGTGGTGTGGCGATGTGGCTGGCAGCGCAGTGAGAACAACGCCAGCTGTGCGTCTTGTCAAC
>JAPZDX010000021.1:28094824-28112439 GCA_029783625.1 Naso annulatus
GATGCTTTCACATAAGCACAAATTTAAAGGGTAAAACAAAGCAAAATCTTTTGAAGAGAGTTTGATGGTTTCTCTAGTAGGAACATTTCTTGATCTCAGAGTTTAAGGCGTCATTTAAATAGAATGTCTTCTTGAGAAGTCATGAAATATCACAGACTTATGCCACAAATCCCAATCATACACACCCTCGATTGGCTGCTTGCATCTTTTTTTTTTCTAACCCAAGAGATGACTCACTTTCACTGAAGGCAAACAATCCACCGCTTCATGCACAGCTGCTTTATGCATTTTTCTTATTTGTCAAGACATGTAAACATCAATTCAGTCTTCAATCAAGCGTGAGAGACAATTTTTGCTGCAAAACGGTTGTGTTCACACTGTGTGCATGTGTTGTGTGTATGTGTGTGTGCGTGTGTGATACAGGGCTGCTTGTGCACAGGCCGTCAGAACTCCGTCCCGCCCGCCTCGCTGTGTCTGATTTCTCTGTTGTGGTGGTGGGATTACTCTGGGGATTAGCAGGATACTGGCAGCACCCATCGATGGGACAGAGATGACAGTTCCCATCATGTAGCCTCCCGCTTCACCCCCTCGCCTCTCCCCGGACTTAAAGTGGCACAAACAGCAGATTACAAGAGCGCGACAGCAGGGGAAGAAGTCACACATCACACAGTGGAGATTAGGCAGAACAAACTCTTCCTCTGCTGCCTGGGAGTATTCAACCCAAACATGGAGAGCTGTCTCTCATGGCCCACTTTGGGCTGGATTAGGACACTGCAGACAGAATTTCTCTGTGCAAGAGTTTGGAAATAACAACTACTGCGATGTTACTCAAGGAATTAACTAATAAGCAAGTTTGCAGTTATATGCATCACTATTTGTGCTCAAGAGCGTTGGCAGGACTTTCATCTCTGTTTGTGTGCATTTCACTTCATTAAAGCTGGGGCAGGCAGTTTATCTTTGGTGTCATTTGGCAAAAATCCCATAATAACCTTTCAGCATATTGTAATTCAGGTGGTCTGAAAGAACAGTAGATTTCTGCTCCTCCTCCTGGCTCTGGACTGAGCCCCTGATGGACACTTTTCGGGCAACCACGAATCATTTCAGAGAGCGTGTGCTCCTATTTGTTGCTTTACGTTGCAATTCTTGTTACAGGTGACGTCACTAATGACTGATTGGCTGCTGAAACAAATAACATGCCTTACACTCAAAAACTGGCCTCTGGCGACTTCACAAGCTGAGCTGGCGGTGACAGTGTCGGCTTGAGTTGAGCTGAGACGGACCAGTTTACACTGCTGCAACTTTCCCTGTAACCGTTTGGTCTCATCATGAATCTCTGATGTAAACTGGACTTAAAGAGAGAGACAACAAATGAAACAAAACACAAGCCGGAGCAAAAACAGAGAGGGGAGTGTGCAGCGGTGTTGCTTCCTTAGGAGTCTCATGCTATAGCTAGCTTGACTTTCAGATGTTATACTTCAGCTATGAAATGATGCCCAAGCACCATCTGTTCTTCTGAAGACCTTAAAGGAAAAGTTTGGTATTTTGCACATTACGCCTTATAATAAGGATATTCATAATCATATACAATGTTCTACAGCATTATTATGACATCCGATGCCGTCCTGAGAGCTGGAGCTTGTTGCTGGAACAACAGAGGAGCATGTGCACTCAGACCATCCATCAAAAAAACAGTAAACGTTCATTTTAAAAGATTTAAAACTCGCCAAATGTTTAGTGGTGTCCTCTAAGCCAAACACGGATACATAACCCAAAAGCGGCTCTTTCAACTGCGTCATGAAACAAACAAAAAGCCGTTTCCAGGTTATATATCCATGTTTCGCCTCGTGTTTTAGTGTTGGTACAAGAGGACACCACTGAGCATTCCGCGAGTTTCACTTGTTTTAAAATGAGCATTTATTGTATTTTTTGATGGATTGTCTAAGTGCACATGCTCCACTGTTGTTTTCAACTAGCAGTGATGTCAGCAAAGGGATCCAGCTCTCAGAACTGCACCAGTTATTATAATAATGCTGTAGAACACTGTATATGATTGTAAATATCCTCATTATAAGGCTTAATGTGCAAAACACCAAACTTCTCCCTTAACATTTTAACACAAACAGCTTACAATAGTAAATACATTTTTGCACTCATCTCTTAGTGGCATAGGTGTAGAGCTGACCTGTATAAAGGCAGATGAAGCTTCTGTGTATATTTGAGCCACCTGAGCTTGGGTTTGTGCAGGTCTCTGCTTTGCACCTTTCAACTTACACAGACTTGCTTCCTTTGTTTGGAGAGCAGTGTGCATGGGAGTGCAGCAGAGGCTGTGAAGGTATGTAATATGAAAAAGCCTCCAGACGCCTCCCTCCTATTAAGAACACAGAGGCCATTTCCTTTGTTGTTTAATAGGAAGGAGTTTCCAGAATATCAAAGACGTGTCTGTTGCTGTTTTAGCCTGAGCAGAATATAATGGAGATATGCGCTTTAATCGTATAGGCGAGGGCTCATGACTCATTGTAGTCCGAACAATGTTCACTTTCTGAAGGCTTATTGGGTGAGAAAGTACAGATGCAGCCTCCTGCAGACAGCAGCATCCTGTAATTGCATGTAGTGACAGACTTGGTTTGAAGACCAACTATCCGATCTGAAGCCTCAGTGCATGAAGTAACTTTTGTACTGGTTCTCCCCTGAGCCCAGTTTGTGTTGCTGCTGCTAAAGTTGTTTATTTCAGACAATCGCCTGCAGGGCAGCACAGGACTCGAAGTCTGCATTCAGAAAATGATGAGAGTTAAAATTCAACATGATGCCATGGTTCCAAAGAGTTAATAAAACACCTTCAGCGAGATGACTATGAGCTGCATTGGCGAAGACATCGATTTATCCAGAGAGAAATACCAACACTTAAAAAACATCTGTTTAAATACATTAAAACTCGTCAGTGAACAAAACTTACAGGTTAGTTACGATTCAAGGATCAACATTCATGATTAATTTCACACTCAGTCCACATCGCAGCAAACAGAGACACAGTGTTGAAGTCTTTACAGGGTCTCAAAACATTCTTAATGACAGAGCAACATTAAAAAGTGGTCCAACTTTTAGGGGTTTACAGTGTAACAGCTGGCTGTATGAGTGGCTAATAAACCATTTACTGATAGGTTGTAATAATTCACCAATAACAACAACAACAACTGTTGGCCCCTGAAATTATTTGCTGTTGATCATTGTCCTCAAACTCATTCTGCATTTAACACACTGTAGTTCTATATCTATATTCTTTGTTTTATTGTTTTTCTCTCGGTTCATATTTGTATTTTTACATTCTTCATTTTTCATCTTATAAATACTCTTGTAAATTCTGATATTGTGATCTTTGTACATTTTTCATATATTTTATACACACAAAAACTTTTTTATTCTAATGTTATCTGTATTACTATGTGTGACTGTGCAGTGACTGTGCAATGACTGAATAACTTGCCGCTGTAACAAGTGAATTTCCCAATTTGTGCAAAAGATCCTCTAAGACTAAATTTTTAATTATCTTTTTTAGTTCCTAAGGAAAAAAATCCTCTAAACTGTTTGACCAGCTGCAAAATTGCTGCAAAGCCTCTGAAAAAAACCAAACAAAGAAAACGCCTAATCATTGTATCAATTGTCTGACATTTGGAGAAATTAAACTCACTCATTTTGTTACAATTTAGATGTCACCACAGTCAATTGTGCAGCTAACAGTAGATATAAAACTATAACAAGCAGCTACTGGTGCGAATGACATGCATTAGCATTAGCATTCACAGCTAAACAGCGAGCCATCAAAATTCTGTACTGCATCAAATGAGCTGAAAATGGTCTCTATCAGAACTAGGAATAGAGAAGTTGAAAACTAGGCCATATGTCAAAAAATTCTGGAGTGTCCCTTTAAGGCCAGTTCAGCTTGAGCCAAAATGAGGGATGGAGATCCTCTGGTCAACAAGGACGGTAAAATCATTTCAGCTGAAAACACTTTGGTTTCAAGGAGTCCGACAAGGAACGGCGACAAATATTGTTCAAGATTTGTTACATGGTGGCGTTTGCTCCACATGGCAATACAACCAATTTAATCAATCACCTGAATGCAATCGCAAAGAGGTTCATGACCAAGTGATAAAGGAACAAACAAGAGGGAAAGAAAGAGGTAAAGCGTTAGTCATTGTGACCTCAGTACTGACCCAAATTATAGTGAGTTTGAATTTAGACATAATCAGGCAGCACCTAATATTATTAGACAACATATCTTACATCTGAACCAGAAGTAGACACATGACCCCTGTAACCCTCGCTGGTTTATCTTTGAACACCTTTGTCTCTTAATAGATCTAACAGGTTGAGTTTGTTACCTTCACAGAGCCAAACTAGCTGTTTCTTCACGTTAAGCCTTTGTGCTAAGCTAAGTGACGCTAACCTGCTAAACCTGCTACTGACTGTTGCTTCATCTGAATGTCGGCAGGAAGCCAATTACCATATTTTTTAAAAAATAGCATTACTATGAAGGAGAATCACATTGCATCACATTATGACTGAAAACTGTTTTAATATTGCAAAACATGAACTCATGTAGGACCAGCAGGACGTCCTGGTGAAAAACATGTGCATAAATAAATGCACAAATTCTCAATTTATGACTATATTCAACCTTCAATGGCTCGTGACAATGTTATTGTTAAGTTATGTAAATTTAAGTGCACTCACTTTCTTGTTTGCCATAAAAATGAGAATGGGAACATCAGAGCGTCGTGTGTGGCTAAATGCACCTCAGCAGAAGCTCCCTCTATCTGTCAGACAGAAGGATGATGTACATTGAAAACACATTCCCTTTCTCGTGGCACTCACATCTATCACCACTTTATGACCACTCTCCCCACTGTAGCACATCTCTGCTGTGACATCCATCTATGTCGGCATCCTAACTTGCATATCCGGAGAACTGTGTTGTCTCTCTGTCCTTAAAGTGTTCGCAGTGCTCTCTTAACAGGATCCACCATATGTTTTCTTTGCTTCTGCAAGCTGTTGTAGAGAATTGCTAGAGGAAGGTCACAAAATTTAGTCTTTTTTTTAAATGCACAACTTTGTGTTTTATGTGATGGGTGAATGTGTGACACTTCTGACAAGGAATTCTACTTATGTCCTACGTCAGGTGAATATAAAAAAGGCTGTTTCCTCACAGCAGCATGCCTCTGCTGTTTTAATGAGAACCCAGTTCGGAGATTACTCAACCATTCAGCTGACAATTCCTTATGTCATAACTAAAGTTTATGCTGCAGTTAGAAAATGTTCTCACAGTTATTTAGACCTGCCGAATCTCAGGAAGTATTTGAATTTGTATGCATGTATGACAAGTATTCATTTCCTCTTCTTGCAGTCTGTAGTTCTGTGCTTGTAAGTGTGAATGTGGATGTGAGGATGTTTCTGCACCACTCCAACATCTTCAGCACCTTCTCAGCCTTTCTCAGCACACAGTGCAGCTGTTGTTTCCTGGTGTGTGAGGAGCAGGTAAATAGGAAAGGATCTAAATGATCCTACGGCAGCGCCACAGCATACTGGAGCAACCTCAACACGTAGACACTGCTGCTCCTGCTGCTGCTGCTTATCACAATGCTGCAGTGCAAAGGAGGAGCTCATATAAGCTCACAGCAGTAGCTTGTGGCAACTTCCTCCAGTCTCCAGATACTGTGAGGTTTGTTAACACACTCAGTGTGTTGATTTGTCGGTTATTCCTCTTTATTAGCCAATAAATGCCCATTACATATACCACTACAGGTCTGCAAACATGTTTTATTGGAGGGAAAGTCACTTTGTACAACAAGTTCCACTGTTAGATTGGGAAAATACTCTGCTCTGAAAGATGACGGCCTAAATATTTGCAATTCATCCTACTGTTGCTGAAACATGCAAAAACAGATTGTGTTAACATCACAAAAATATTATGCGGGTACATGCATGAATATAAATTCTTCTCATCAAGGTCTGTGTCAACAAAATGAGCTAAAATGAGTTGAAAACCTAATAATTTTCTGATGCAACGGGGCTGCAAGCTAGAGTCAGTCACTCACCTTTGCTTGAAACTCCTCTTGACCATCAGAGGGCGCTAAAAACCCACCTGATGCTCCCACTCATTCAGACGCCATTAAAACACCACTGGAATTAAAGCTAATTTTCTTTTGATGGGGCACATGTTTCACTTATTGTATGAATGTAACATATTTACAGTAGCCTATAACAGTAATAATGAGGTGAGCTGGATGCCATTATGTTCTTATTAGCCGAATTATTCCACAAACATGTGACCCCACAGGTCAAAGTTTGAAAATGTTTCCCATTTATCGGAAATTCAGCAAAAGTTAAACTTATATATTACAAAAGGCAGTAAATTTGGCAAAATTATGCTGTATAGAAAAATTAGCAGAATCTTTTTTTAAGGTTTTATTTAATGGTTTGTTGATGCACTGATTCCATATCAGCAGACAATGGCCTAACTCATTATCAGGTGTAATAAAAAAAAGTGCCTTTTACTTTCTACCCCTAAAAGCTTAACACTAAATTTGCTTTTGCTTGATGCTACTGTCAGTGAAATTTCACAGCATAATGACATGAGATAAATCACGTTAAAGTAACTTCCACTCCATCCATGCTTCCATTTATCGTGGATAATAGCTGTAGACTTCAGGCTTCACGGAGCTGACTTCGTGTCAACACACAATAAAACCCCACATTTACAGATTCAGCGATCGCGTATCAGTAGAGACATTAAACACAACACGTTTGATCATTTCTCCTGACATGACATTCAAACCGACGCAGGGTTAATCCTACCAGCTGCGCACTGGACGTGGCTTCCTGAGCGGATGAACAGTGACAGATGATGAGTTTAGTGCCCTGAGGATTGCGCACAAGACAGTCAGTGATCTGCTAACAGCCGTTTAACACCGCAGAGTCCCAGCCGCGCAGACCGGGAGACCGGCTCAATCTGGAGACCTGTTGAGACAGATCGCTGGGAAAGGGAGTACTTATCGAAAAGCAGCATTCTCCAACACACTGCTTCGCGCCAGGACTTCCACAGCACCTGACCGGACACAAAGTCTTCAGGAGAGACGTCTCTCGGATAGTTACGCGCAACTTTTACGCACAAACTGCCGAAGAAGTGATCTCGATGCGCTGTCCACGTCCCTTGCAGCACGGATTACTTCAATTTCTACTCCTACAGGTGTGATTATGTTAAGTATGCGAGCTGCAGAAATGGATGAAACGATCCGCTCCATGCTGCGCTGAAACGAGACCAAACCACGCACACTGGGAACCTGGACCAGCGAGCCGCGTGCCGTGTGCCAAAATGAACCTTTCCTACCAGACCTGGAGGATCTTACAGCTATTCTTTGCAACAATTACTGCAGTTATCACACAAGGTAAGTGACCTGGGAGTAATTGGTCGTGGGTTATGTTGTATTTAAATGTAAACTGTCCATTTGGGATGAGCATGAGAGCAGCGTGCTGCCAGAGCGCAGTGAATTAACCTGAAGCCTCTGGGGACTGTCACTGTTTAAGCATTCAGACTGTGTCTACATGGTATTTAATGATAACAGCTGAAAACCAATGAGCTATAGGACAGGACTGTCCAATCTTGTGCATATATTCGTGATGGGAGGTGGGCCTCCACTCAGCAAAGCCATGCCAGCAGTAAAACAGCTTTTTTCTGGATGTCTAAATAATTAATATTGCCTTCATTTGTGCCACAAACGTCCATGTTACTCCACAGTGATACAACGTTCCAGCGAGCTGAACATGAGCATAAGTGTCTTACTTGCAGCAAAAGGGTGTCACATCAGTGAGTGGGACATAAAACATTCAGGATGAAATTGGTGAGGAGTAAAAGACTTGATGGTTATATTACAAGTGGAGCCCTGCCTTAATGCTCAGTACTTTGCCTCTCTTTGGGAAGTATTACTCGCCCTTATGGATGATTGCTAGAAAACAGAGGTACCCAATTTTCATCCACAGTAAAGGCAAACAAGAGGCGGACAATCCAAATTCCCAACTTTAATAATGAAAAAGAAGTAGAAAAGCACATCACAAAGGCATTTTCTGCAAAGCCCATAACTGCAGCATAGATTGCTGTTTCCAGGGAATGCAGGCTGGCTGATTTATGTGGATAAAAAGATGACAAAAGTGGAAAAAAATTGTGATAAAACAGATTTTTTAAAGCAGCTTTAAGAGTCTCATTGGACATAGCAATCTCCACCAATCACTGCACAAGCTTAAGCCTCCCTCTCTCTCTCCCCTCTCCTTATCTTCTTCACTCTCTCTCTACCCGGGCCATCGGGGCATGACATGCTATATGATCAGTACGACATCCTCTTTTATGTTTGTATAAGACACTTCCTACAGCATGCACGATGAGAATGTGCTGTCAAAACCACTTGTACTGGACCGAGAGATTTGCCTTATAAGAAGTGTTGTACATGAACATTTCTCCCTGAGTGCATGAGCAGCCTGTTGTGCAGCTCTGCTGGAGTCAACACATAATTCACCATCATGACTCACATAAATGGCACAACAACAAATCAATAACAGAGTCTTGACCACAGAACATAAAAATACCACCACAGAAAACTTTTAACACTCTGTTGGTTCGATTTAATGCGCTGTGCTGATTTTAACAGCCCTAAAATATAAGAGCACACGTCTAATGTTAACCCAAAGTCTTTGTGACTTTAATTAGGACCACAATACTCCAATTAGTTGTATGGAGCTGACACCACAGTGATCCACTGCTTACGTGCTTTTACACTTTTTTTGGATCACAATTTCCTGGTTTCTAGATGAGCTTAGATAATTAACTAAAACGCTGGAAGTTGAACCAACCTATTTAAAAAGCCTTGGCAGTACTCTGAGCTTGTTCTCTGTTGTAAATCTCTCTTTACCTTCCGAGATTACAGCTCAGTGTCCCCCTCAAAACTCAGATCTGTGTGTCTGAAGATCTCGTCCAGACATTTATGAATATATATAGACAAATAGTTTACTTATAACTAAAATGTGTGTCTGATTTCAGGAAAAAAAACTACAATTTTCACATTCAAATCCATGAAAGTGAATCTTCTCTCGGACCCGACTGATAAGGGACTTTTGAGGCCGATGCTGATATTAGAGAGCAAGAAAATTCCGATATCCAATATATTGGTCAATATTATATACTACATATATAATGTTGCCTTAATGTAGTTATCAAATACTAGTGACAAAGATGTGTGATGGAAGCAGGATATCTTACATTTTAACAACCTTTATACCAAACATCAGTGCACTGAAAGGTGCGGAGCCCAGAAGGTGACATGGATGTGTTTTCTTTTTTCTTTTTTAACGCACTTGTGGTTTCTATTTTGCACGTTTTATAACTCGCACGTGCATTTTACAAATTGAACAAGCAGCTTATAAATTGCACATGCATTTTATTCTTATTTCACGTGCATGGTACATTAATTAAATGTACATTTTTTAGTTGCACACACATTTTTATTTGTATTTCGTGTACTTGTTTTATTAAAAACGTGTGCAATTTAAAAAACATGCATGCAAAATAGGAAACACACATGCGTTTTAAAAAAATAAAGACATCCATGTCACCTCCTGGGCTCCACAGAAAGGTATACACTTTACTTTTGAGTTATTAAATAACAGACTGTCCCCTGCTGAACAAATTGTGTGATAACCCCATTTAAATCATTATTCCAAGCATTTTTTCATCCTTAAAAAACAGTTTAAATATCGATTCATATTTAAGAACATAACCTTAGATACTGATATAGCTGTGATATGCCAATATCAGCTGATAATATTGGCAAACTGATATATTGGTCGGGCCCTAATTTTCACCTTCTCTCTCATTAAAATTTCAAAATCTATTAACATAAAAATATTGTTTATTTTCAGAGTTTTCCTGCTGGACACTAGATGTCTGCTACCCTACTCTAAAGTCCATGCACATGTGCTCTGGTGGCTTCAGGTTTGCACACTTGAACAAGCTGCAAATTGGACCAGAACTGACTTCTTAACTGGTACTGATGTCACAAGTCATTCACATAGGCCGACAATTAAATTCATATTTTCAGTGATCAAGGAGAAACTTTCAACTTTCAGCAGGTGAATGTGAAAACATGTATTTCTACTCTCAAAGTCTGCACATACATGATTCTGCAGTGTAGCTCAGATGTGATGGAAAGGTCAGCCAGTCAAAAGATAAAAACACACTGTGCTAATTTCAGTCACAGGCAGATAATGTTGTCTGCTGCAGGTGCTTAATTAGCCTTATTAGCCCCTGGACCAATGCCAGCTTTCTAAAGTATTCATAACCAGAATGAATACTCACCAGAGTTCTGCCATGTGACCCACAAAGCTAACATTAAAAAAATGTTTTAAAAAAAACTTTTGCATGAAAGAGAAACTTTGACACACAAACAGCTCTGTTAATCTATCAATTACTGATGAAATACAGACATCCATTGTTGTCCGCTGTCATACTATTGGGAGTTGACTCACTTCTGCAAGCTGTTCTGCACATATGGTAAAAGTCATTACTGCACATTAGAATTCAAAGTGGCTGCTCTGGCTTTGTGCATTTTAATAGAATAATACAAAGATTGATTGCAACGGGAGAAATAGTGCTAAAAGACAAGCACGCTGAAAATAAGTTTTCTGACATGCCCATGAAAAGATTTTAATATAAACCCTAAGACAAACTGCGGGGCAAAGTGTAGCTCATTAAATTGAGTTTTTGTAAAACTGGTGATGAGGAAAATTATTTTGAAATGAATCCGTAAGTCTTAATCCCGTAGTAAACTTTGCAGTTACTTAAATACACCACAGGACAAATCCCAGTTACTTTTCAAAGTTAGTACAAGAATTACTCCATGTTAAAGCGTGAAAGTGAAGCTCTTTTTTTATTTTTTAACAACTGTGCATGAAGCACTTTATTTTAAAAGTCACAGCTTTGTAGGAAAGAAAAATTCTCACCTGAAGTTCATTTTCTGCCATCACTCAAAGGTACTGTGGTGTTAGTTTCCAACCACATGTAAAAATTCACTCCTGACTCTAATTTCGTAGAGGGAGAATTTTCAATCAGACACAACGAGGCATGAACGAACAACTTATCATTGAAAGGGATATTCCAGAATATTTGACACATCGGCTCATTTTCAGTTTCTCCAGTCCTGTTCCTTTTGATAGAGACCATTTTCAACTCATTTGATGCAGTATGGAGTGCTCGTCAAATAGCTGCAAATGCTAATGCTAGCACAAGTCAATTGTACCAGCAGCATCCACTGCCATACTCTGATTACACACGCACATTGCACCCAAAGTAAGTTGAATATAAAAACAGTCTACTGAGGCAAATTTAATTTGTGTGTGGTTTTTTTTAAAATTTTAGAAGTCAAACTATGGCTCTGTCAGTACACAATGTCAGTCCCACGTCAATGTGAGTCACGCATGCACAAAAAGGTTTGCCATTTTGGACAGGCAGCTACAGCTACACCACTTGGACAGATCACATGTGGTTATTAAATGCTAATCTTAAATGTTACTGATACATTTTCTACTATTCCCAAATTTGTAGGCCTATTTATGTCAAGATTACAGGTTTAATTAGTTGAAAATGCATGGTTTGTTGTAAACTGGACATAAACTGTTGATGAGTAATTTATTTGCCAGTTACGTTTGCTGAAGTAGTGTTAGCAGCTAACGTTATGCTAGCATCTTTGCTCGCCACCAGCCACCACAAGCTGAAATTAAAACACAGGCCGTTGCTAGTGCCAAAGCTGGCTAACTCAAGCCACAATGCCATTATGATGTGGTTTTGAAACATTAAATCTGATTTGGACTGTCAGACTCAGTTCATGACATGTGGTTTGTCTAAGTGGGGTAGTCGCAGCTAGCTGTCCAAGACGGCAAACATTTTCGCGCATGCCCGACTCACATCGACGTGGGCCTCACATTGTGTGCTGCCAGGCTAATTGCTTTCATTTGTGGCTTAGTATCAACAGGAAGTAAATAGTTTGGTACCTCCCTGTTGCTACTAATCGTAAACAGAGCCACAAATGACAAAAAATTCAGCCATAGTTTGACTTCTGAATTTTTCTTTGCGCACATGAATTCGGCTCCATACACTGTTGACATATTCGACTTGCTTTGGGTGCACTGTGGAGTGTTTACTTGGCATTTGGTAAAGAATGCTACTGGTGCTGTTGACTTGTATTAGCATTAGCATTCGCAGCTAAACAGCAAGCCGTCTAAACTCCATACTACATCAAATGAGCTGAAAATGATCTCTAATAGGACTAATAAAGTTGAAAATGAGGCCCTTTGGGAATATACCTTTAGACCTTGACGCAAAGAAAATCATCATGTTTTCCTCATAGAAAGTAGCTAACCTGCGCACTGTATAGAAAACTGAAATAAAACAACGAAGCAGTGAACATTTTCAGTCTGCAAGGGAGCAGTCCTGGCGAGGCGACTTTTAGAGGCAGTTGTAGCATCGGCACGACAACACTGATGCTTTCTGGCTCAGCCGAGGAGGAAGAGAAGCTCAAGGTCTTCAAAATAAGTGATTTGAGAGGCAGGAACAGCTGGTGCAGCGGATTTGCTCTCATGTTTATCAGTCGAGGGCAGAACTCTTGTCGTGATCAGAGGCCCGTATAAGTAGTTCTGCTCACATTAGCTACTTGTTAAATATCTTAAATATTGGCTGAGAGGAATGATGCATGAATCATAAGCAAACCAATGTTCACTATAGATTATGTGCAATGTAAGCTTCATTTTAATTGCCTCCTTTGGGTTTTATGAAATGAAAACCATGTGAAATAACAAATCGAACACAGATGACCCATCAAAGCAAACTGTAAAGGGACGAGCATGCGTGTGAGGCACTTTGTTGCTACACTGGCGGTTCAGTCTCCCTCCTGGAGACACTGAGCCAGTTTATATTCACTCCAGCCGGAGCCGCTGCCAGCTCAAGTATTAAACAGCACATCTGTCACTGTGGCCACGGTTAGGCTAAGCCAGGACAGCCACGTTCCCGCAGCCACTCTCCAACGCAGCGTCGCCCACTCTGAAAACACAACTGCCACTCTAGTCTGTGAGTAAAAGAGGGAAAAGAAATGCAGTTGTCTTCCTCCAAGGGCTGCCGGGTTGATGTGATTGTGACACTGACAGTGTAGTTACTGCTGTGTGAACTGTCAGACCATCATGGCAGCTCTTTGCTGGGGTGGATGAGTGAGCATGAAAAGCAGAGGAGGCCTTGATAGACGGACCCGTCAAATGCCAGCAACCATGAGGGACGTGACGAGTGATATTGACAAAGAAAAGCTTCAAGCATTTAGTTAATAATTCAGAGTCAGATGCCAGCTATCTGGCATCTTTTGTCATCATTTCACAGATGCATCTTACACAAGTGTAGGCTATAGATCTGGATATGATCTCTTTTGTGAGATATTGTTTGTTTTGGTTTACTTGTGGATGCTGATTTGTTTATGTCTGAGATGCCATTAAAGCTGTTTGTCAGCCTGCAGTGCCATGCTAATGCAGCATCTTCAGTTTTGTTATAATCTGCAATGTAAACACTAGTGTTTTTTTGTCCTTAATTCACCAAGCAGGGCAATTAGTCACCAGATAAGCAGTGCACACTCAGGTCAGCTGCTATAATCTTCATAATTCTATCAAAGTGGACATTTAATGAGGACACACGATGGCTGAGCGACCTCTGCTTCTGCTTGTTTCTGCTGAGGCAAACACTCACCATTAAGCTTTTAAACCAGATCAGAGATGATTCATGCTGTCGATTTTTTTCTCTCTCATTTAAAAAAGGTCATTCTTTGCACTTGTGATCAGTATTTCATGGTCAGCTAGTGGTTGTTGTAATCAATGTACTGTCCACAATGAAGTAACTGATGCATAAATTCACATCTTACAGAAAAAAACCCCAAACTATTTCATATGTATTTCTCTTTGAGTTCGCCTAATATTCTTATCAGAATCAGGTGTCATCCCCCTTTATGTCACATTTCCACCTTGTGTCACGTTATGCATCTGAACCCACCTTTCCTCAACATATACAGAAGGCAGGTCACCCATGAGAGGGGGATGAAACCGGCTAAGTGGAAATAAACTTCTCGGATGTGGCATCATGGCCGTTGCCATCATGGCTTTTTGGAGTGACCATATTTGGATGAGAGGTTTGGAGCTAAGGAGGATACATGTGCTATCAATAGTCCATTTTACACAGCCCGTTCAGGGCAGGTTTAATGCACCTTTAACCCACCTCGCTGTTCTGCATAAACAGCACAGACACAGGGAAGTGGGCACGAGTTGCTCTGCTTATAACCCGTCCTCGGAGGTAGTATCATCAGAGACGAGCTGGTGTTTGTCCAGATGGGTGAACCAGCAGGCCAAGTCACAGGTGGGCATTTATTTTTAACAGAGGAGAGACCTAAACTCAAAGGAATTCAACAGAAATATGACAGAATGGACATTTTTTACATTTTTGTCAAAGGTTTTCTACCGTTTTCACGCAGCGTAATCACTTCTTTAACTGTCTGTGGTTGGGGTTTGGCCTTGGACAGGGGACATGATAGAATAAGAGTTAAAAATCCATAACCAAAAGAATAATTTTTTTCCTATGTGAACCTTTCTCTCAAGCAGTTAAAGGGGAAAAAAAGTCCAGTGGAGAGAAGCCTGCTGATCTGTGGACACCTGTGTGAAAAACATATTTCCTCCTAAAAAAAAAGAAACATGTAGTCCCGCGCATGTACACAGCAAAAACTGTCCACTGTAGTTTGTGGTGCATGTTGGGCATTTTTATAGAGGATGAAGCCAATTAAGCTTGGAGAAAATTAACAGAAGAAGCCCTATAGTAGATGTATTTTTATGAATGTGACGTTATTGTTTTCAGTTTTCCAACAGTATTTATGCAGTCTGATCGCTTATTTAACTGTTTGTGGTGCATGTTGAGAATTTTTCTAAACAGAGGAAGCTGATGCTGATGCTGTTAAAAGTCACACCTGTCACGTCTCCTTAGAACCCACGACCCCCGCTCAATGTTAAAACGACACACTGCAGAGGCTTAAATGCGGCGCTGAGGCGGAGTCTCTGTGTAAAAACTGCTAATGACTGTGTGACGCCTAGCTGACAGCTAGCAGCTGCTGTCTGCCAAAATGGCCATGCTCTTCTTAATGCACAACTTCAGATCTTAATATAATTTAAATTAGTGCGTTCTGTACTGTTGTCATGACTTGTGACGTTAGCAATAGAGACCAAAAACCTGTTTTCTTGTTAATCAGGCTGTAAACATGTTTATTTCTGCTGTAAATATGAACATGTTAACGTGGAGCTCTATGGGAACTGACTCACTTTGGGGACAGCATTTAGTGGTCATTCGAGGAACTGTAATGTTTTCAGGTCCGGGTTGGCTTCATTTTTCAGCCATAACAGCCATAAACATCTGTTAGCAACACACAGGGTTTCAGTTAACTTCAGTTTAAACCCATCTGTGGTATTGTGGGACACACCTCCACCTGATGAAGGACAAAGAGTGAAAAAGTCCCATGAGGAGAAGAGGGAGGTTGAGTACAAAGGTGGGTCAGACACACAGGAATCAGCCTGGAGACGGAGGTTTGCGTTAAAAACAGATACTTAATTTGTTGCATTATACTGACAGGCAGTATTTTCAAAGAGCATTTTCACAGTGGTGCAAAAGTTAAAAAGTGGTCAGGATGCTGTAATTTTTCTTTGCTCTTTTAACTTTTCTTTGGAGAGTGGCATATTAGGGGAGAAAGATAATATTACTAACCTTTGGAAGGGCCTTGAAACATCAGGTTCAGCCTTCTGATAACACAAATAACTCGTGTACAATCCCTTTGCAAAGAGTTGAGCTGCTGCTCCCTCAGAAGCTAAAACACTCTTAAGCTTCTGTTGTTGTAATTTACATTTTTTTCACCTATTTGCTCTCTTACAGAAATGTTAAGATTAAGCTTAGGGGCCTCTGGGGTCTTTCAGTGTAATACTTTGATGCCTCACTCTGTTGATCAGTTGGCCTTAGCTGACTTTTGTCCTCAAGTTCCTGGAACGCTGCCCCCCCCCCCCCAAGTATTTTATTCTTAAATGTACAGAATAACATAATCCATTACTTCTGCTGTATTTCAAGTAGTATTACAAATGTGGCACAATCATATGTTCCCATGTGTTCTGACATGCCAAATGTTGTTTTCTGTTCTTACAGATTTGAGCAGTACAGAGCTGACAGACAGTAGGAGCCCAGTGCCCAGTGCCTTCCTGCCGGTCAGCTACGAGGTGCGAGATGCTGACTTCCTCTTCCTAAAGGAGGCTGGGCAGGACTTCATGAGGAACTCCAGCATGCAGAGTCACACGCAGCCCTTTGTTATCTTAAGAGCCAGTCGCCAGCCAGCTGTCAACGCCAGCTATGGCACAATGTCCACAGAGCAGCTTGTGCCTGCAGATCTGGTCCAGTCTGTGCAGCTCTTCAACGCTCCAGAGGTCTTTACCTTTAACTGGAAAATCCAGGCCTTCATGCTGACGCCTCGGGTTTTCTCCTCCAAGCCCAAAGTGCGGGTGCTCTTCTATGTTGCGGGGAGGGACTGGGGCAGAGGAGAAGGAAGTGTGGATGAGCTACCATGTGTGACAGTGTATGCTTTCTGGCAGACACAGGAGGTGAGGGCTTCCTGTGCCATGGGAGGCGAGAGGGGAACCTGCATGGCTGAGCTGGCTCCTGCACCCGGCTGGTTCGCTCCAGGGTCAGAGGGCACCAGCAGGGAGAGGCAGGACCCGTCTGCTGGGAACCCTGTGGAGCTGTACTACCAGGCGCAGCCCAAAGTTAAAGGAAAGTGTCACTCTGTGGATGGGAGTCGTTGGGGCGGTTCACAGCAGCAGCAGGCAGAGTATGTTCCTGTCACTCCCATGCAGCGGATTGGCAGCGTTCGTCTTCTGCAGGTGCCTAAAGGAATGGCGACGCTCTCTCGGCTCAAGCTTGGCAATGCCATAGTCATACGAACGTCCTCGAAACCCCTGAAGAAGACTGACATCGCCACCTTCTACATACTCATGGCCAGCTCAGCTCAGCTGACCAACTTCACTCTCAGGTGAGACTGCTCTCTGTGGTAAAGATGCTTCACCAAACAATTACACAAAAATGCAGTTCCACCAAAGTCCAGTTTAAGTCCTCTTCTCTGATTCTTGGGCAAATCCTGCGCCATCGAAAATAAGGGAATATTGAAAGAAATGAGATTTAGCATGGATTACGGCATTTCTCTGAAAATATGAGAGAGGTTTACTGTCTTTCCCAGAACTGTGGTAGATTATTCAGGCTAAATTAGACAAATACATGAGCATGCATGAGTGCGCACAGCCTGATCACATTAAGGGTTCTTTCAGGAGTGATAGTCATCAAATCCAATAAAATCACTCGCAGCTTGTGACTCATTATGGCTCTGCTTTTAAAGGTGTGCTTGGGCTCGGTCTTATTTCTGTATAACAAAGATGTCACAGGTAGCTATTGAATGTATGGAGATCATGAGGAT
>JAPZDX010000021.1:28178280-28188804 GCA_029783625.1 Naso annulatus
AGAGAGGGAGTTATTTTGCTGTTGTTTACTTTATTATATTTGCTTTAATTACATTATCCTCCCTCTGCTTTTTATAATCATCTCTGGGGAAAAGGCTTCACAAAGCAAATTTATGACGTGGTGGCACTGCAGCGCTGTAATTGTCGCTTTAATTTGATTTTTTGTTGAAAAACACCATCTCCTTGTACCCTGGCTTTTCTAACTACAATAATTACATAAAAGAGAGATAGAGACATGCTTTTATGAAGAAAACCATTTCATTTTAGTTAATACTAACTCAAAACAAAGAAAATAAATGTCACTGAAAACCATTACTGTTGTGCCTCTATATCAGACATATTGGAGGAAATTGTGTATTTTTAGAATCTTATTTTCAGCTTTTCTCACAGTATTTCTGACCCCGATACAGGCCCTTCTGGTTTGTCACATCACCTGGTAATAACTAGGGAGTGGAGGAAAGCTTCTCACACAGCCAGACGAGGCCCCCACACCTGACCAGCTGTGAGAATGATGCCTTTCAGTGAAATTACAAGACTATACAGAGAGAGTAGGTGTGTGCCGTACCACTTTCCCATCATAAAAGGCCTCTCTTTTCACTCAGCTCTCCTATATTTGTGTCTTGAGATGTAAGAGCATCAGTGAGATACAAGACATGTAGCTGAAAACACCTGAGAGGGAGCAAGGGACGGTCGAAAGTGATGCAGTTACATGAAGGAAAGATTTGCTAGAAGATTAGAAATGTGTGTTACATAACAGCTGTCTCATGGTTGAGTGGATATGCACCCGTACATGTACACACACATCCTGCACACCTCTCCACCGCCGTGGTGAGGGTTATTAGCAGTGCTCTCAAGGTTTGAGGCCTGCCTGCGCTTTTTGCTTTGACTCATTTGTTTACATCCTGTTTCTGTGGACAAAAATGAAGCACTGACGACAGAAATATGGGAAGGGCTTTCCAGTGTGTGTGTGGGTGTGTGGGTGTGTGTGCTCACGCCAGGTATTCATTCAAAGGACTGGGCAAGTTTGAAAACATCTGCATGTTTTTAAGAGTGGAAGTCCATGTTAAGATCACTCTAGAAGCTTCAAAACAAACTGCCTCTCTGAGGGAACTATTAAGGTAATGGATGATGGTCTGAGGTTGTTTTTCACAGTGTGATGGGGGAAATTTCCCACAGCTCTTGGAAAACAAGAAGGTATGTCACAGGTAGATTATATGAACTCTATAAAAACTTTATTTATTCCAGTTCAATAATTATATTGTGTATCATGAAACATTTTCTCCTGCATCAGTGTGCATGATTAATGCTCAGAGGCCCATATGTTATACATCACAATCTTTGATGTCAGTGACACCTTAAAGGTGGGCAAACAGGCAACAAAAGGGATGAATTTTGTTTTTTAAGGTGGTGGATTTGAAGGATTGTTTGAGCTGATTTGAGCCACAGAGTCAGATTTTCATTTAATGTTCACAGATAGTGCCCTCAAGTGGCAACGTTTCACTACTACACCATGAATACCAAACCAATCACTGACAGTTAGCTGGAACAAATCTTATATTTTTTATTTAAACTGTACAGCTCAGTTCCAATAAAAGAAAATCTTAATTCTAAATAAGATTTTCTTTTTAATGGTGAAAACAAAAGGTAGTATACGAGGTTTAATAATTAAAAATTCGACCTGAGAAATTCAAATATGAGGTATTCGTCATATTCCCTTAAATTTCATTCAGCTGATACAGCTGTAAGAAAACCAGCAGCTTAGCAGCATTAGAGGGATTATCTCAGTGCAACAAGTCCTTTGTAGGTTTAATTTCCTGAATATTACCTTACTCTAAATAAGACAATATTTTGATTAAGGAGTGTACATGAGGTGCTTGCAGAATGTTTCATATGTCATATTCCTGTTAACATGGTATACACTGTACCACAGAGCAGGGGTCTTCAAGCTTTTTCAGCCAAGGGACCCCTTGTTCAATAGAGAAACAGAGCAGGGACCCCCAGATTAAAAAAAAAAAAAGTAGAAAAAGTGTTAGGGTTTTAAGACTAGCCAACTATTTTATACTCAGTCATTATCATATTTGTAAAAAGTAGCTCATTATTGCCCATTAATATTACAGTTTACTTTTAATTGAGTTTACTCACTATAATTTTTGTCCAAATTTTAAAAAATTCCCAGATAAAAATTATTTTTTTGAAAAATTTCAACTATTTTGGGGGACCCCCTGCAGCACCTCCACAGACCCCCTTGGGGTCACAACCCCCTGGTTGAAGACCACTGTACTGACGTTCTTGTGACAGGAAGTTTGTGCTGATTACCTGCCGTACATCAGCTTTTCATGTCACATCTCCATCAGTTTTCAGGCTCTAGTAAATAAAATTCCGGGTATTGTTGCACCAAAATAATCAGCATCCAGTTTCATGTTTTCTCCTTGCTTGAGGTATTTGAGAAGTTACGCAACATCAGGTTGTTAACTCTGTAACTTTCTATGGCAACGTCGTCTACTGTTACCGTTGCCAGTATTCTCTGCCGGACTCATCAAATTATGCCGTCTTGCCCTCGTCCACTGAACTGACATTCGGTTTGCTGTCTGCTGGATTCCATGTGAATGCAGCGTAAACCCTAAAAAGTTTATGGAACCATTTGCAAAGTGTCCAATTCCTGTTTGTTTGTATGCCAGCATCACATCAAACACATTCCAAAAGATTCATAAAACATCCAAAAAGGATGCTTTGAAATTAATTAACAATCTTGGAAGAACCTTTATAACCTTGACACATTGTAGCATTTTTAAATAATAAAACGCAGCCTTAACGTCTGCGTCTGGCCTTCAGTCAATGCTGCAAAACAGCAAAACAACGAAGCTTTACTTGGTTTGTGGTTATTTGTGTGAGTTTGCAAACAGGAAATGGAGCAAACAGGCCTCAGCTGAGGTGAAAGTTCTTCTCTTTTCTGGTTTAATGATAGTTTGCATACTGCCACGTTCACACACAACCCTGCACTAATCACTGCAGCCCTAATGTTAGGTAGGCCTAACTGATAGGTGAAACAAGACTGCTTTTAAATACTCTTACACACACCCACACACACGCTCACACACACACTGATTTGAACAGGCAGAACTTGAATTGACAATTGCCTCAATATCTAATTAAAATAAATCCTGCTTCTCTTTCTGCGGCTCTTTATTCGGTGTGACAGGAGCTTTCTGAGGAAGACGGCAGATTGCTGCGGGGTTTCTCCTCTTCTCTTTTCATGATAATGTAGGATGTAAGCTATATGTATATATAGCTATAGCTCTCTCTTTCTGTGCCTGTTACGTAAAACGAAGGCATGTGCATGGATATGCTTCAGCAAAACAAAGCTTAAATCCTCGTTTGCACCATATGAGCCCCCTTCAGCAACCGGTTCACCCAGAAATGTCTCCTCGTCGAGCAGAGGAGTAAACAGCCTCCTCTCACGCTGTTGACAACAAAGTCAATTGGTGCGCCTGACATGGTCAAGAGGACAGAAGCTGCTCTAATGCCAATTCAATTGTCTCCATCTTTGAACACTAGAGACGGTTGTATTGTCGTCATCTTTGCCCTTCATGTAAAACCCCGACAAGGGGAAAACAGGATTTGTTTGGAGCCTTCCTCTCGAGCTTTGTTGCTGAATGAGGACGACCACTTCAGTCTGCAGTGCAGCAAATGCTAAGACTGTTACAGTTTAAAGGCTGCGGGTTGAAATCTCTAAACACAGCAGGAAAAAAAGTAGAGGGTGTCAACCAATAGCATTACTCTAGAAACTTTATGTCCCCAGTTCTGTCAGTCTTAGCACAGTCTATTTGTCCCCCCCGTGCACGAGTCATACAGGAAATCACAGAGGAGGCATCACTTCATCTTCCACTTTCTCTCCTTTTTATTGCTTCGTTCTCCCACGAGGAAACAGAGCGTCCTTTAATACCGATGAAAGACTCTTGGCTCGAATCACAGCTGAGGGCCCGCACTGTTCTGTTATTTCTGAAACTTCAGTCCCGCATCATCAATGCCGCCTTTCTGTATTACCGGTGAAGCGCGGGGTCAACTGTCTTCTCTTTCACAAGGTTTCACACCGCGGCGAGATGAGAAGTAACAAGCCCCTCCGCTGAATCCTAATTCCTGACAGAATCGTGTTTGGCTGCCACGCTCGCTTCAAACCTGCCTTTAATGTCGAACAAAAACACAGCAACCTGCCACATTTGAGCTGGTGGCCATTTACCTTTTTACTTTTGCTGTTCTTTTAACACGGAGTCGTACTTTGTGATGAAAGGATCCCGCTGCCTCCTCTGAATGTGTCGTGACTGCTCTTTTGTTCTACAAATTTGTCATTTTTGTCATTTTGCAGCTCAGAGTTTTTAAGCATCATCTAAACGCCAGTCTCACCTCTCCGCTGTTTGGATTGTCTGCGTACTTTTCTAACAGTGTCCTTGTTTTCTTCTTTTTCCAGGTAACATCAACGGCTGCTCTCTGCACTACTACTTCTTCCTGCTGGCGGGGATACAGGGCATCACTTTGCTGGTCTTCCTTATCGTCTCTGTCAAGTATGACAGGCAGAGGGGCAGAGCAGGGAGCGTAAGGCAGAGACGTGCCTCTTCTTCTTGACCCACACACACACACACACACACACACACCGTACCTGCCTTTTCCAGTCACATCGCTCGGTACCCAAAGACACTGTCAGATAATGAAATCCTTTAAAGTTTGGTTTACCTCTTTTAGAAACAGTCTCAAGTGATCTTGTCGTGACTATAGATTTCTTATTTATGTTTATTTGAGCTTTTACCTGGTGTGTCTTTATCCTTTTTTATAGTAAAAATGGTTTTACATCGCTGTACAAAAGCACAGGAACCACTGACAGTATAGAGATTATTGCAGGAGCCATGTTTGAATTATTTCTTCTGCGCTCCCTATAATTTACCCTTGTTGCCTTTCTTTGATCATTTGCACTCTACTTGTGAAGTGGCACCATAAAAACGATACAGTATCTAGATGCTTTCTGATCATAAAGAAACCTCGGTTTTATAGTCAGATTTTTACTTCTGGTTTTCTAACAAGGTCTTGTATTGGGACTAACATTTTACTGACCCTGGTACAGCAACTTTTTTTAAGTCGGGACGCTGTGTGAACAAAGAACAGAATGTAATAACTTTCTCCTCCTTTTTCACACATTTAAATGGAAACAGTACAGTTACAATTTATTGAATGTTTTACTGCACTAGCTTTGTTAATTTTTGTTAATTTCTTATTCTAAATTTGATGTAACACTTTTCAAACACTTTGGGACAGAAATAACAAAAAGACTTGGAAAGTTCTGACTGTCTCAAAAACACCTTCCACAGGTAAACAGATTCATTGGCATCAGGTGATATTAGCTTGATGGGGTCTGAAAGCAGCATCCTGGAAAGACTCGGTTGTTCACAAGCGAGGATGGAGAGAGATTTACAACACATTGTATTACTACACTTGTTCAGACACTTGTTGCTTGCAAATGTTTTTATTCTGTCTTCATTTATGTTTCACTCAGTGTCCCAACTTTTCTTGAATTTTGGGTTTTACATCAATACTTGGTCAAACTAACGTTTGAGCCTAAAATTAGGGTGTTGGTGCATTAAATGTACTTGAATGTTTGGATTAATTTCCCTTTACTGGGCGTCAAACACCTACACAGTAACATGTTGAGATTACGCTGAATGGGAGATTTGTTTTAATGTTGTGTTGTTTTGCTGTTAATGTTGGAACAGAATATGTTTTTTTGTTTGTGGCAATTTGAAACTAACTCTGTTTGACTTATCTGATACTCACGTCTAATATTGAGGAAAGAAACAGCTCATGTTTGTTTCTGCCGCCTGTGATTACAAACTATAAATGCACATAAATTCACCACAAATCCTCAAACAGAACCATAGAAGAATTATAACTCCTCATGTTTCAGTACTCCATAACTCCAGTGAAGTGTCACTGCAGGTTTTTAATTTCTGTCAAGCTGCAAAACCACATGTTCCCTGACCAGCTGTTCTTAAGCATCCCCTGCATTAATGATGATCGTGATGAAAAGCAGTGCTGGATTTATTGCAAAAAAATACAAAATGTAGTCGGTTCACACTGACGTCATATTCAGATTTAGAATTTGTCGAAAAATAAATCAAAACTTTCACTGTATTTGTTGTCAGGAACTTTTCACAATGTAATCACGGCTTTGCAGCTTTGCCAGAAAATGTTTGGTTGCTGTATTTATTAGACTGTGACGCATTTGTTTTAGCTTTATACTATTGAGAAGAATGCTTGTGCATGCGTGTGTGTGTGTGTGTGTGTGTGTGTGTGTGTGTTCAATTTTCAGGATAGTTACAGCACAAGTTACAGAATTTTGTCAGAACCAAGAGAACTCAGGGCTCCAGCAGCAGTGTCAGTGTCATAACTCTCCAGTAAACGTAAAACTGCCTTTAAGCACTGAGAACAGGTTTATCATGTAGTGTCAGTGAAGTTGCATCGGTAAAAGCACAAACTGTAACAAGCCAGAAGCTATCTTGGTACTAACAGTAAATGACGCCTGATTTTTGTAATTTTTCTTTGTGTTGAGTTGGTGGGATAAATGGATATTTCTTGTTTTATTGCATATTTTATAAGCTGTGTACTTGCTTTGTCATCTCAGTCCTATTAAAAAAAGATTATTATGTTTACTTTGAAATTATATTCTGTTTTAATAATGATGCTACAGAACTGGAAAATCGTTTTGTGGTTGTATTCGTGGCCATTAAAGTGTATTAAATTGAGAATTGGGATTGTCATTTGGAGCCGTTGTCTTAATAAAAGACATTAACTTGTTCAGACGTCTGTCACTTTGTCTCCTGCTAGTTATAACAGTTGTAAAAAAGATTTCTTTCCTCTTTCTTTCCTCCCCATTTATTTATTGACTATTTATTTTTGTGACTGGTTTTCAGGTGACAGGTAAGTCTGTTAACGTTATGTTCTTTTTTTCTTTTTTTTTTCATTCGTTCTGAATTTTCCTCATGGGATTAAAGTGCAAACTACAAAATTCTGTTAAAAGTGCACTGTTTGTTTTCACTTGCACTGCGGCCTGCAGTTATTAGACAAAACATATTTACATGTAATTATTCTGTCATCATAAATCAAAGCAATACAATTTTGAAGCTCCTCAAACCAAACAAGCCTAGACAGAAAAAAAAATCAATTTTCATCAAAATCGATTTTAAAAAAAATTCTTCCTCAACCACAAATTTGAATTAATTGAATTTCAGGTTTGAGGTAAGGAGGACATGATAAAATGCAAAATACATACGGTGCAAGACACCATTGAAGGTAAAAGAGACAAACTTTTCACCCACCACCAGAACTTGATAAACCTTACCTTTTTAAAACCAAACTATGATGAAGAGCAGGCCGGCACTTGATGAAAGCTAACCAAGCTCACCTGCAGAGACAAGACAGCTGCTGAAGACAAAGGCAAAAACAAAACCTGGCTGACTGGGTGAGTTATACACACATACACACATTAGGGCTGTGCAGTAATACTGTAAGAAGGGATACCAGAGCATTCACAAATAGCAACAGTGTCAGCTTCATTACTGTAAAGTCAGTGGGAAAATGCTGTGCACTGTGCATTCTGAGTGTTTCTGCAGGAGAAGAGGCCATGAAAGTGATGACAGGACTTTTTGTAAACATGTATTTTGTAAATTAATAAAGAATTCATAACTATTTAGAAGGGATCATAGTTTAGCATCACATTTTTGTTGTTGAAGGGCAGTGCAGCCACCGTTGGGGCAGGAAATGGTATAGCAGCAAAGTGGCGGTGCCCTTCAGTCATACGTCAGATGGTAATACTGTACGCCGGGGCAAAAAGTTAATACAACCCTCACACACATCCAGAGAAAAATTTGGATAAGGCCAGGCGGTAAGTTATGAGCTTGCCGCCCTCAGTTTGGATTACAGTTGATCTTGAGTGCTTTGGAAATTAACAGCCACGTAACACCTTCCATACATGTTTTATTTCAAAAATAACTTGAAATAACGCCCTGTGTCTGTGCTGATGGTTTTATGACTCACCTATGAGTCAGAAAACTTTACTGTCTACATTTTGTAAAGTTAGAAAAACTGTATTTGACAGTCTGTTTAGTAACGTTAGCTCGCTTTCCAACCATGTTTAAAAAACCAAAATCAAAGTATTTATGAACCAACAACAGACCGCCCACTGTCTGAACCTTAACCCTCCTACTCTGTTCATTTCAGCTTAATTATCCTACTGGTCAAAATTGACCGATCCATTTTAGATGATTATAAATCCATAAAAACACATATTTTATTACCTAATGTTGTTTTCTATTCTTTATTAACTCAAGTTTTGGTGAACATTACAAGTTTTGTACTTCCTTGGTAGTTATGGGCTGTAGGCCTCGCTGACCTCAGCTCATACAACATGTAGGCCTACAGGAAATCACTTAGTCAGCGTGCTGCCACAGAATTAATTTTTAGCAAAACCCCAAAAAAGTTTTGTATACCAGGGTTGTGAGAGAGTTTTATGTATCACAGAAACAATGTTGCATGCTTTTTATGTGTGGACCTCTAACAGGTGTGGTTCCCATGGGGAAAAAGTTCTTTTAGAGATAGGTTTCCGTGGGGCTTCTCATAGAAGACAAAAAGGGGGACATGGGGTGTGTGCGTGTGCGTGTGCGTGTGTGTGTGCATGTGTCTGCTCAAAGACTTCTTCATGTTGGGGTGTGGGAATGAGCTTGAACTCTATTTTATACACTAATTGCGCTCTTACCCATTCATTTCTAGTGGCCGGTCACTTTTGACTGGGAACACCGCAGGTGTATACAAGTTCTATAAACCACGCAAAATTTGATAAAAATTTTCAGAATTTATTTTGTGGGTGCAGATGCCATGTGTGCACAAAGTCATGGAACCTCATGACAAACAAATTAAATTAACTGCTTTTTTTTTTTAGATAGAAATCTTGTAAATCGGTCAGTTTTGGCCAAACATAATTGGAGGGTTAAGTAAGGAGGTAAAATGTGCAATAATGAGAAAGTATTTGTGAATTCAGAGTCACAGTTTGCTTCTTACTGCTTGTGCTACAGTAAGGTGACCAAATTTCTGAAATGAAAACTGGGGTAATTTTCAGTTTGGCTGACAAAAAATATTAAATACTCTCATTATGAAATTAAAAAATGGAGAAAATTAATCCCACCTGACAGTCCAACGAGGTTCATATTGCCTCCATTGATTACTTAACACACAGTGTTCTTGTTGACAGACAAAAAATTGAAAAGGTATTTTTAGACTTTTTATTTTTAGATTTTTAGAGAACCTTATATGAGTGCGCCAGTATCATAACCGATGAGAAGGACAGACATGAGGAGTAGAGCCACATCCAAAATGCACTCATATTCTGCCAGCACCCAGGATGGGCCGTAAACAACGGAAAACAGCAAGAAAGGAGGAAAGAGAATAACTAGGAGAAAAAAGTAAAAAACACACAGAAAATAGAGAACACAAACATGTAACCTTACCTTATATCCAGGGAATCACCGAACACATACAGAGAGCCATGAAAAAACACCAAATCAGCACAAGAGTAAAACCCCATACAAAGTCACGACAGCTACTAGTGCATCCCAAGGACAAAACAGAACAGGTCAAAAAATGCAGCCTGATATATGAAATACTTTGCTTGTCATGCATTAAAACATACATCAGAGAAACAGGGAGAGCGTTTAGTACAAGAAAAAAAGAACATCAGAAAGAATGTGAAAAAGAACGCCTCACACGGAACACAAAAGAAAAAGCAGAACAGGAAAACCTAAAGTCAGCCATGTCAGACCACTGCAAAAGGAACAATAATATTATGGACTTAGGAAAGGCTGAAATAATCGGTTCGGAGAACAATAAGAACAATCGTTGCATCAAGGAGGCTTTTGAAATCAGGAAACGCGTTAGGTGGTCGACCTGGCAGGTTTGACAAGTGCCAGGCCGGCCACACCTACGGGAAACAACTGATAAGACACATCACAGCAACATCAGGTAACCCTTCTGAAGAAGACTGCAGCGTGAGTCAAAACATGTCAAGGTAAAAACACCTGTTTAATTGTCTGTCCAAAAGAACACAGTATATTAAAACATCCTGCCCATCTACTTCTGGTCCATGGGACCTTAATTTAGGAAAAAAATAATAATTCAGTCTTATGGCAAGAAAGAAATCATTTTATGGCCCTGTTTGGCTCGTGCCCTGAATTACACATATGATGAATGGCACTCTAAAAGATCATTTTTTTATGTAAAAAAAGTCGAATTTTGTCGTCAAACAGTGAAATAAAACAGCTTTTTTTTTTTTTGAGAGACCGCTCAGTGAGCTACGTTTCTCGTCTTGCACAACATACACCACCAGTGCTAACATGGCTGTAACTTTAACTTTGGTTTGTTCCTTCAGAATGAGGGAAAATGGGTTATAAGATGTAAAAATGATCACAACCATGGGCACGTTGAGAGCTGC
>JAPZDX010000021.1:28334277-28347957 GCA_029783625.1 Naso annulatus
TAAATTAAAGTTGTACATGCCCGCAAACTAATTTATGTTACATCATTATTATTATTATTCCATTTACCTTCCTGTTGGTCAGGCATCAGCATCGGTGTATGGGTCCGGTTTAGAAGCCTTCTTTTCCTGCAGTTCCTAATTTTCCAGGTAATCCGCTAGTAGTGATTTCTGATTAATTTTAGCAGCAGTACTGCAAACAGCACAACCATGGCCAATGCCACTTTTCGTCTCCTGGGTGATCCTAATTGAACTGATATAGGTCAGTGACGTGTACAGACCTGTCCCAATTCTGCTCTGCACCCTCGCGCAATTACGCCCTCAAGTGCACATTTCCTCAGCGTCACACAAGTGCACACCTCGAGGAAGACCTTAGGGCGCAAAGCAGATATTGGGGCAGAGCATATCAATTCAGATCTGTTACTCTTCATTCCTAAACTCTGTCATAGCTCCTCCTCTCTGAGTGTAATTAGGAAAACAGGAAAACATATGACCACTGCACCAAATCAAGGAACCAAAGAAAATTTAAGTGAGAGAATATTCAACACAAGCAAAGTGGATTGATTATGGACGGTCTGGGATTTTGCTGCTTGAAAATAGAGCGCTGTGGTTCTCTGATGAGTGTGAGGAACAAGTGGCGGCCTCTCATAATAAAAGTGGGTCTGACTCAAGCCATGACATGTTTCCCTTCTCTCAGGGTCAAGACACACAAACAAAAACTTTTGCAAACCCTGCAAATATAACTTTTAAGTTCAAATATGGTCAGCTGGAAGTCTCACTAAGAACAGTTTTACCTGGAACTTATTAAAGCCCAAATTTTGAGGCTTGTGAGGTTTGCAGAGGAACCAGGGGATGGTAGAAGTAAAATCCGTAAAAGTTAATTAAATCAGTTTAAAGAGTCTGTACAGAGGGAAGGTTTTCCCCCAAATCCCTTTATTTATAGCAAGGTGTGAAAAGCAGAGTTTGTAAATGAAAGAGTCCTGTAGCACAGTGTCTCTGCATGCTTAACTGCCTCCTTATTCGACCCTGCTCCCTCCCCAAATCTATTGTTAAACCCCTCCCCAAGGTCACCCACATGTAAGATGATAAATTCAGCTCTCCTGACAAGGCTGAATCCCTGCAAACGCAGCCACACTTCGCGTCTCGGCTGCACAGTATTTATGAATCTGGCGTTATCTTTTCTCCTAGCTCTTTTCTCTGCACAAGACCTGAGGTTCATTGCTAATGAATAGATGATAATTATGCAGATAATTGACCTTGATTGGATAATACCTTGCAGCACTATCAGGCCCTAAATGCTCATTGTAGACGTCTTCTTGGGAAACTGAATGACACTTTTAGACTAATTGCCAAGCAAAATTTGAAGGCGGTACGAGTGCATTCAATATCAATAAAAAGATGTGAATGGAGAGAAACTGAGGCAAAGATTTGTCTGCTGTGAAGTGAATACATCGAGCTGAGCATTTAAGAGGAACAAAAGCAGCAGAAAGAAAAGGGAATGGCAGGATATAAAACTATTAAAAAGTTCCTGCAAAGTTACAAAAATCAGTTTGTCTCAGCTGCCAGTAAAACAGATACACAGACACGTTTGGTGTACGTTACCGCAGCTACAGCCAAACTGGAAAATGAAGTAAAAAACATCTGTGGGGGTGTTTGTGGCTAATAAACAAGAACTGCAAAAATGCTTAAACTTAAATTCATATAAACAACAAAGTTTACTTTGGTGGGTATCGGGAATCTACATGGATCCGCATCAAACAAAGGGTCTGTATTCTGAGTACAACTAAGTGCTTGTTTGAAGCTCCATCACCGCAGATTTGACAGCAGATAGTCAAATAACATGCGCTGTGAGTATGCATTGTATTTAATGCAGTCAATGACATCTGTGTGCACACTTAACAAGGTCTAAAATACGCAACTGATTGAGACTTTTTCAAAATTTCAGTTCGAATGACATCATTACATCTTAAATCATTTCCTGTTCATGTAAAAGTATCATTTAAAGGGAAATTCCAGTATGTTTAAACCTTGGCCCTATTTGTACATGTTGTAATGTTTTAATGTGCAAATGACTCGTACTTAACAAAAGTTTTGTAAATTTTAGAGAATATCGCCTACCTACTATTTAGTATGCCAGAAAAACGTTAAGTTTTTCTCTTTATGTAACATGTGAAATGCAGGATGCCAAAAGTACCAGGATGTCCTATTACATCTGGTCAGATTTTGCAATATGCAGACCAGCGAGCTTTCTGGCCATTTTGACCCACAGTCCTCCGTGCAGCAGAACATATGTCACATACCACACAGTGTGATACTATAAACAAAGCAGAGTGAGCACAAACATTTGACAACAAATTATCAGGATGACGAGCACTGTAATGACAGATGACAGGGCACTGAAGTGTAAATACTACATAAATTATGTGACTCCTATGTACAGTTCATATATTAATATACTATTACTTCACAAAGCCAAGTGAATAAATGAGTTTGAGCTCGGCAAAAGATATTATGCTGTGTGATAACACTAAGCCCTCCAACTTTTGGTGGCACTTCTCCCTGTCAGCTGCTATAGTCTGCACTTTTCATTGCATGATTTCCACCCCGTCTGTCAGTTAATGTACTTCCTGTTGGCTTTGGCCCTCTCACGTCATAGTGTCTCTCCTGTCGCGAGGATCAGCTGAGGTGTCTTGCAGATTTGGTGAATTTGCTCCGTGTTTGTTTTTGGTAATAATGTGTTTTTACAGGAGTGGGTCATCAGCCCTTAGTCTTAACCCCGCCTTGGCGGGCCAGTGGCCTCACATTTTGTCTGGTCTCCACCCTGCGACGTGTTCGGCATGGGTGTCTGCCAGGAGGGCAAGACTCCTGCCGACCAATAGGAGCCATGAAGGCACACAAACTGTCACACCTCGATAAGGTGGTGACACCATCCGGGCAGATTAGCATGACAGAGTAAATATTTCCCAATTGTACGCACTGTATGCACCAGTATATACTTTGTGAGGGCAGCTGCAGTACTTAATACAAGTAACAAGCATGTATGTGATTCGGAACACACCCGTCATCCTTTGGGGACACTAGGTCCCATCTTTATTATGTTTACTCTTGCCTCATGTTTTCTGCTGTTTAACCCCCCCCCAAAAGTGTCTTGTTTGTTCTGTCTGTCTGTCAGTCTGTCTGGTCGTGATGTTCCATCCCCCTCCTGCTGTCACTCAGCCGACACACCTGCATCCAATCCACTAATCAAGCTCCGGCAGCCTATAAACCGCAGCTCCTCACTTGAGTCTGCACCAGATCGTTTAGCTTCTAAGTATGATGCTACGTAAATATTCTCTTCAGATGTTTGATCACTGGTGTCTTGGAAAGTCCTGTAGGTGACTCAGCCCTCTCTGCTGTTTGACCTGGATCAGCCCTTCAAAGCTTTCACATTTTTGCAATAAAGCTTCATGTCAGGTGTCTTCAACTGTGTCTGAATCTTGCTTTTTGACTCCAGCTAACAAATACAGCTAACATGTGTTCAAAGCTTAGTGGTGTTTAATTCTTTTTAACAATAAGCTAGTTAATCATGTGCTTATCAAAGTCATCACCATCATAGTCATGGATGGTTGATGTTGCACAGATGTCATCTGAGTCTCAAAACTTGCCTTTTCAACTTTAAAAAACAAGTCAAAGTCTTGTCTACTTTAGTGCACATTTGTCTTTACCTCAGTGTGGTGAGACAAAACAAAATAACAAATAAAATAAAAATCACAAAATCACCAAAGCCATCTGTAGCCTCTTAATAGAGGGACATCTAAATCTATCAGCATTCTCTCAATAACATGATGAGTTTGTGGTTTTTTATTCTCTAGTGTTTTGTTTGTACATCAACACATTCAGCAAGGTCAGCAATATATATGGTAATAATAATGATAAAATATGACATTCTGTATCCGTCACCCAACAATGCCTTGTTCCACTGTGAAAAGATCTTTTATTGCAGCTCCAGAACTGACTTTAAATCTACAGTTTAGCCTGAAACCTGTCACAGTGGGAACGAACGCCACACACAAGTTAGCCTCCATCTATTTTGGGTCAAGAGAAAGAGATGCTAAAGAGAGGAGAGACATGTTTCTATTTCAGACCACATCAGAAGGAAAAGCAGCGTGCTTTCACACCACCAACAAAACATTTTCTGAGTAATTTTTAAAAAAAAAATAAAAAAATTCCAACTAGCGATGCAGCAGGGCACATTTTGTTTTCACAGCCTTTCTGTCCAGCTGCCAAACTGAACTTTCTTTCAGTGATTGACAGCAACTTACTCCACACTCCCAAAAACAAGTCTGTGGGAGATTCGAGAAGATTCCTCCTGAGCTTTACAGACGTGGACTTTCAAATGTGTTTTTTTTTAAAAAAACAGGTAAGGAAACTGAGGCTAATTATCTTTTTGTTTTACAAACAGTTTTCAGACGCAGAGCTGCTCTGCAGGCAGAAAAAAATTCACAAACTGAGTTAATCCTCAACAGGCCGAGCTAAAGCAAAAGCACCACAGCATTTCCTGCAGACTGAACACCTGTGAAAAGCACAGAAATTATAAAGCCCTGTGTTTTTGCTGTGAAAAAAGAAAGGAAAGGTAAGGCAGTGTGGGCATATTTAATTAACCTTGTTCACCACTGATCTTACCTGTCAAGTTCATTCTAGCTTTAACCTACAGCCAATTGCTACAGCAGCTTCTTTTTAAGATACTGAATGCCGGGGTCATGCATAAGAGAGGGAAGTCGACCGCTTACAACATTCTGTATTTTATACAACTAAAAAAGATCCTTCAGTTCATTATTTAGCAAATACATTTTCTGAACATACTTTGTCTACACCCTTACAGGGATTTTTCTGTTTTTTTTTTCCTTTTGGTATTTGCCTCCCTCCCAAGTTCCAGACAAGAAGATGGACACCATTGTTTCGATCATACGTGCAGTAACAAGGAAGAGATGGGCGGAGCTCATCCACCGCTAGTTAGCTTAGCTCAAACACTGGTAGTCAATGGGAAGTGCTAGCCTGCCTCCGCCTAAAGTCATCAGATAAACTTTCCAACAGCTCTAGACAGTCCTGTGTGTTTGTTGTGACTTGTTTATTTACCAAGTTCTGTTATTTTTAGACTCAGATTAGCACTTTATGTAGTTTTAATAAATTTTTTAAAACAGACATTTTGTTTTGTTGACCTGCTTACAAGCACATCTGCAGTGGTTTGCCCATGCGCCCTGCGATTTACTTTCGGTACGTATTTGATTCAAAAATTACAGTGCTAGTCTGTTATCCCTTTAAGGTCAGTGGAAAGCAGAAAAATTGATTAGATTGATAATGCACAGCAATCGTCTCTGAAGAATTAGTAAAGAAGAGCACATTGCAACCTTTAAACAAATGCTTACAGGTTAGATTTGATGTGTAGCTCTAATGTGGTTCACTGAAAAATGTGCAATAAAAACATCATCATGTTAACCATGTTCCCAAAACTCTGTATGCATCCCATGCACAAAACACAACAGTGGCACATGATTGAATATTTTCTTATTACATGCAATAGCCTTTCAGGCTGTTAGCAGAGCTGTAATCATCAAAGAATTCAGCAGTTCAATACAAAGCAAACATAACAAAGCTCATTCAGATGACTGACAGCTCGCCACTTCATACTTTCCTGTGCCAGAAGGCCTCGTTTATTTTCTCTGGTGGTCTGAACTGTGGAGAACTAATGAAGAAATAGTTGGATGTGGTTGGAGCTGTTGCCAAGAGCTCATCATGCACAAGGTAAATTTGTCTGTTAGCCTTCAATGAAAATACGTTCTCTCATTTGTCCAGTTGCTCAAGTTAACGCATGTCTGGCTGAAAGTGGATCAAGCTCAACCATTGTTAGTGGAGGAGGTTAAAAAAACAGATGAAATAGACACAAGTTAAGTAATTTAGATCAGTGATGGACTTCCACCTCTCTTTACTGAGCAACATTTAGCTCAGCTCAGCAGCAGAGCTGCTCTTTCAGCTCTCGAACAGCTCTTCATTTTGTACCATTTCTGACTTACACAACTCATAACTTTTACACTTACATTTATCAGTATATTTTGTATGTATTTCACCTAAACACGCAATATGTAACTTCTGCCACTGGAGGTCTCCCCATCAGAACACTGAAACAAAGTTGTAGTTTGATGATGTCATGAAGCAGCGTGGGATCATGGGATTTGTTTTGTTCTTCGTTAAACAGCCTCCATTGCAGATAAAAATCTCTGTGAGTGAATCAGAAATGTTCACAGACGAGGTTATGTGTTAAAGTTTGGTTCATGTGACGTTAAGTAGTAGCAGTCTATTGATGTATGAAGAGAAACTTTTCACAGTGGAGCCACTCTGCTTTGCTTCCAAGCTGGTGTAGTGGTCACGTGCGGTCATGGTCACTCGTGGTCACCCTGCAGCCCAAAAACCATTTTCCCTGATAGGCTGCAATTACAAAACAAGCTACAGTCTGATTTTAAACTGCATAACTTATTCACCTTTAATGCTTTTAAATTCTTGGTAAAAGGACTTGAGTCTAAACTTTCTGTGTGCAGCTGTTTCAACTGAGGTTTTATGTTCTCATTTTTTCATGTGTAACCTACTGTATGTGTTTGGTTGTAATTGTTACTGAAACTGTGTGTTGCTGCCATTCTTGGTCAGGTCTCCCTTGAAAGAGAGATCCCTGATCTCAATGGGACTAACCCGGTTAAATAAAGGTTAAATAAAATTTTAAAAAATAAGAGACATCTGCAAAGTGTTGACAGGTCACTTCGAACTGCAAACGAGCTGAGTAATGACTCCTTCTGTTCTAAATTTTTATTTATGAAGGTTTTGTATTTGTAAAACTTTCCGCAAGCTGAGAGAGCTATTTTAAAATAAGTGACGTCACCACAATGCAAAGTCTACGGGCTTAATGAGAACCTGCAGGCGGGTCTGGCAAGAGAACTCGACTGCACATATTTAGTGGGCCGCATGACCAGAAAGTAAACCCTGAAGCCAGAAAACATTGTTGGCATACGCATTGGGTGAGCAATTCTCACTGCTTTGAATGAGCAGCCATCTTTGCGTCCAGTATCCAGTTTTATTGACACATCTATGCAGGAGATTAAATCAATAAAAAGACAGATTTCTCTGAGTTTCAGTAATGTTGGAAATGTTCAGATAACATAAGAAAGCAACTCAATACAATATTTAACAAAGAAATAGTTGTTTTTAGACATTTTAATCTGGAAATGTTACATATCGCGAGTTTAAAATCATTAAATGTACTGACATTTAAACTTTATTTAACATTATGGTTGGCATTTAAACTCTATAGACTATATATTCGAAATGACCATTTCAATCAATCAATCGATCATATGTGTAATAGTGTTGGATGCTTTTTACATTATTTAAGGTTTTAATACCAACCATAATGTTGACTTAAACAAAGTTTCAATGTCAGCACATTTAATGATTTTAAACCTATTTAAGTTTTGATTTATTTAATATGAATGCTTTATTTACATTTAACCACGTTTTATATGGTGCTAGGTTTTTTTTTCTTCATGTTGTTACTAAACTCAGACATTTCCAGATCATATTACACAAAAAGAAAAAGGGAAATCAGTCCCATAGTTCCATAGTTCCAGTCCCAATTACCATAGTTCACTTTAAGGAAAGAAAAGGAGAAATGTGGGGGAATCTCTAAGCAGAGTGTGTAAAAACATGGCTGCACATGTTCCATTAATATGATAAAACTTGACTTCCTGGTTCTCTCTGTATCGCCGCTGCACAGTTCATACAGCATCAGTCTCTTTCTTACAACATGAAGTGATACAACAAAAATAAATCACAAGTTCACCTCCTGGTTCCCTCTGAGAAATTACGTGCGACTCCTGATCCCTTATCAAATAATTGATAGAATTCTTCCTTGGCGTTCAGGTTTTCTGCACGCTGCACGCTTCAGTTTGAGAGAATCTGTAGTTTTTTGTGTCTTAGTGTTTGTCTCAGAGGTGAGCTCGTGTTTACTGGGCCGTATCGCAGGAGCAGAGAGCGATTCTTCACTTCTCATCTGTCTTCATTCACAGGAGGCTGCTGTCCACCTCTCTGTGCTGGGCAGCTCACAATATATTTCCAAACATATTTCTCATCTGGACAAACGCTGCCATGTCGACATGTAGGTCAGATCCTGAATATTTATGCGGAAGAATCACTCCTACTGAAAACACCGGATAACATCCGACATGCTCAGTTGTTTAATAGGTGCTTTATCCGGGTCACGCTGCACTTTTTCTCACTTTCCCCGTCCCTCAACTGGAGGTTGTAAAGGCGGTCATGCTTACTGTTTGTGTGATAGAACTCACATCCTCTGTCAAAGCAATAAATGCTTGTGTTAGTTCCAGACAGGCTTTAAAACAAAATACAACCCAACAGAGAAAACCCATATGGACTGATTTTGGAAGGTATACACCAGCAAAAAGAAGTCGCAGTTTCTTCTCTCCTGGGCTGAATAAGCCATCCCACACATGGCATCTGCAATTAAGGATGGAGCCCAGATTACATCATTCTGAATTTCACTGGTTGCCATAGTCCCAGTCCAGAACATCTAATTACAGGCATTCACACAACTATCTTCAAGGTTCTCTGAGAATGCACAAAAACAGCTTGAAATGAGGCAGCAATGGTAATCAAATGCAGTCCAGAAGGGACAAGAAGCACACGCCTGCTGCTTGTTTGTGCTCATCTCCGGCTAGTTTACATGTCCTCTGAGTGAATCATTTCAAGGCCTCCGTAAAGCCTCCATGCATCACTGCCAGTTCCATGTCAGAGCCAGAACACATTCAGATCAAATCTTAATGTTGTTTTCAACATGTGGAAGGATGCAAACTGCCACATGACCCCTATGCTGACATTATGAATCATGTCCTTCCTCTTCTAAATGATCTTTAGCGTAGACAAAAACGCTGCTGGGCTTTTAAATGAATGCAGAGGCAACAAGCATCTCACCCGTCCCACTGCCTGCCAACACTTCAGTAGTAAGGTTTTACTAATCACCTGCAACACACTCAATTATCTGCCTCCAGCTTTCATGTCTGAACTCTTAACCAACAACATGCCAGCATGCACTGCAGGTCAGTGTGTGTCAGCTACATTTCCCAAGTTCCCTTATATTATGTTTTTACTTTGTTTTGTTTTGAAGTTTATTTTTATCACATTTTTTAACCTATTTTAGAAAAAGCCAAATAACAATACTTTAAAGTTGCAGTCTGCAACTTTTGCTAATAAGCTAGCAAGCTAATGTTAGCTGCAGCTTGAGACTCATTGGGAAGCAACTTTTCTGCAGTCGTGTGTAGTTCATTTTTGTCGCTCTCTCTTTTAAGAACTGTTTGAACTGAGACGAACCGTCCGTCTCAGTTCAAGCTCAAGCCAGGTGTCGCTTGCAGACACTCTGCTGTCAGCAGAGGCGAGTCAGAGCGTAAGACATGAACAGCTACTCAGCTCATACTGACGTCACCCGTTCGCTAAGAAGCGCAGCGCAGACCGGCCTATCAGGACAGAGAGTACAGTGAGCGTCACTGATTGGGCAAATAGAACAGGAGCGATAGGAATTTTACCAATTCTGAATACAGAGGCATGATGGGAAAACACAGAGGTCTCGCAACACTCTCAGACCACGTCACTTACTAACAGCTGTCTGTGTGTTTGTGTTATTTTTTCCAAATGGAACACAAAAAAGTTGTTGATGTTTGCCCAAAAGTTACCAACTGCAGCTTTAAGTTGAGAATGCAAATGGTAAAAATCTGAATTATGGCTGTTCTTAGTCAATAATAAGGGGACAGGGTTTTTTAATGTGGGGTTGTATGAGGCCTTTATGCCTAGTCAGTGTTTTACCTGCAGTAAAAACTGTTTGCTCGCTCTCTGTATGGAGAAGCACAGCGGTGCGCCAGCAGGAAACGGAAGACAGTGTTTCTGCAAACAGTACCAACAGCAACATGGCACCGAAAGTATAAATGCAAGGATAGTCAATATAACACAAGATCTCCCACTGCTCCACTGGTGTGAAATGGTATACACTTCCTGTCTCCTAAGTGGGCGGAGTCCCGTCTCAAACAGAGATCTAGCTTGAAATTAACAAAAAAAATCAATGTAACATGTTCAGCAGCATCATGGGCTTTTCACTCTATTCTATCTGCGTGACACGCCTGAGTTTTCTCTAACTTTCATCAGCGATGAGCCCGCTTGACAACCAGTGACACACTGTCAGCTCTGTGCATGTTACACACACACACAAACAAACAAACACACACAAACAAACACTCATCACTGCAGAGAGACTATACTCCGCTGTAAGCTGTCATGTGTGGAGACTCTCTTCTAACTTATTTGAAGAAGGTTTTAGGACTGACACGGTGCATAACGTCCCTGCCTGCTCCCGCAGCACAACTTCACTGTGTATGAGTGTGTGTGTATGTGCACACTCATACACAGTGAAGGGCATCAGGTTTTTCTAATTTCTCTTTTCATCTTTAAGCTGAACTAGAGATGCCACAGCCTGGCTGAGAAAGAGTTTAGGTTTTTAAGGCCGATAGCGCTGCAAAGGACAGAGGTGCATCACAATTTTATGTAATTTTTGAATCAAATAGCCTTTGTACTGGAAGTAATCCGCAGGGTGCATGCGCACTAGTAAACAACAGAAAAAGAATAAGAAATACATAAAGTGCTAATGTGAGTCTAAAAATAACATAACGTGGTAAATAAACAAGTCACAACAAGCACACAGGACCGTCTAGAGTTCTTGGAAAGTTTATCTGAAGACTTTAGGTGGAGGCAGGCTAGCACTTCCCACTGACTACTAGTGTTTGAGCTAAGCTAATTAGCAGTGGGCTAGTTTTCCCGGGCTCTTCCTCGTTACTACACGCACGGACGAAAGAAATTCAAACATCAGAAACTGATGTTTGGAATCGAGTTTGTTAAAATGTAAGGTACCCTCCCTTCATTACATATCCTTGTCACAAGTATTTGACAAACACAGTCAGCCCATATATCAGCCGACGTATCAGCCAATATATCAGATATTGGAATTTTCTTGCTGCTTAATATCAGTGGCGGCATCACCTCCAGAAAAAGGTCGACCAAGTTGAGATATTTCATTCAGAGGTTCACAATAGTGAAGAGGATTCATCCTCTGAAGGAACATGAGATTTTTTTAGTCTGTGCCAAAGAGTTAAAACGACCACCTGACACTCATCCATAAAGTTACGCTTCCAGCATGGCTAATAACAATTATTCTAATATAATTAATCCAAATTCTAATTCCGAGCAGGTAGGAGAGACATCATTCACTGTTACATTAACATCCTTATGTGATTTCATTCCCAATTTGAATAAAACTGCCATATTTCTCAGGCTAACTCCTCATTATCAGCGGGGTCATTCTGTCTCAGCTTGCTGTGTCTCCCTCCGGTTCGTGTGAAATTGAGGGCCTCTGGGTCAGGAGGACAATCTGCAGGAGCAGATAGCGCTTTACAGAGAGCTGCGGCAGGATGTGCTAACTGCCAGCGCTGCCCCTCCTCGCCTGCACGACACCGCTGAGCACCACAGGGCCAATGACTCACTATTGCCACAGTCTGTGTTGTGACTGGACAAATTTAACCCGCCCTCGTCATCAGCTCACCGTCCCTGAGCATGAGACAGACAAACAAAACAGCATGGACACTCCAGGCCGCCAACAACTGAGGACTGGAGGCTGCTGCACAGACAGGATGACAGCGTGCAAACATATCAGTGCAACACATGTAGTTAAAGATCAGGATGAATCAATATCAGGACAAGCTTTTAGATCTAGAAAGTCAATGTACATAAGAGGACGTTCATGCTCTTTGTTTAGGAAGCGGCCATGCTGACTCAGTGGGTTCACCTGGGGGAGTTCATTAAGCCAGAGTCACCCCAGCCAGACTAACTTGTACACTGATTGTACTCTGCGGTGGTCATTACTTTTCCCGCTGATTAAGAACTGGTGATTGTGTCGAGACTGACTGGGGACGCACACGTTCGCTGGCATTCCAATTACACCGAGTACCATCGAGCCGGCGGTCAGAGTGCACTTTAGGCCATTTACATTTAACTGAGTCGAAGCTAATGAACAAATGATTATTCTGTGGAGATTTTTCTCACATCCCATAATCAGTGCCTCATGTTTGAAAGTGATCTGAGCTCTTTTGTTGGTCCAGTTTAAACACATGCTTTGTTTTCTAACTGACAGAAACAAAAAATATGGAAGAAATATAAAAATGATTCCTTAGATTAATTATAAAAGCTGCACCACTCAATATTTTTATACTCTTTGTGATAAATGCAACTGGCTGCACATTCCCCTCTGCTCCACAGAGCATTTTAGCCTCTTTCAGCTTCTGCTTTTGGATTAACACATCTTTACTCTTTAGTGGAGCATTTAGCTGTTAAAGAGGCAGATATTTCCCCCGGGAGTTCATGGAGCCCAAAACAGCTGAAGGGAGAGTGAAAGTTAGGCTAACGTTTGCTGGTGTCCTGAGGCTTGACTTCAAATGAATGCTAATGTTGCTCCATGTCTGCTGGATATGAAGTAAGTGCTTGCTAACAAGTTTGCTATATAAACTCTCTATGATGCTAGCAGGAGGGGTGATTGATAAGTTTGTGGCCTAAAGTAGAAGGAGATAAGTTGTACCGCTGCAGCCTTGAAGAAAGTACCCGAAAGCCACAGCTGAGTAAAAGTAAAGATAACTTACAGGAAAATGACTCTGGTAAAAGTGAAAGTCACCTATTTGAATATTACTTGAGTAAAAGTCTTAAAGTAGACAAAAGTTTGGCTCAAGCTGAATATGCGACTGGGCGACTGCTACTACGTCACAACAACAAAATGATTTAAAATCAAACATAAAACAAGACGACAGCAGCACCTAAAATAAAAACCAAGCCACGACTTGTACCGCAGCTCAAGAGCACGTGTTTGCACTCACACCTAATATGAATAAGCAAAGATCCAACTTCTTGCAGTCTGTGATTCAACATTATTGGCTAATGGCTACTGACACTAAACAAGACAAAATCTTTGGTTTTATTGAGTAACCAGTAACTAAGATGCTTGTGGGAAATGTCATGGAGTAAAAGCAGGGCTGGGTATCATTAAGAAAAATTGACTTCAATACCAGTTCCTGAAAGATACTTTTTTCAAAACCAAATTTATCTAATCTGTTTTAAGAAAAGATTACATCACACATACTCATGGTCAGCCCTGTCCCTGGATGTAATCTGGCGTTTTTCCTGCAAAACACAAGAGAACAGCCAGTCAACAGTACTGCTCGATCTTGGCACAACAGGCATGCTGCATGTATATTGGCTCAATGAAGCTGGTAAGATTAACTCCTTTGGTCATTCGATACTAAATTTTGATATCTGGCATTTTTCGATACTTGAGAGTATTGAGGCACTTCAGTCGGTACCATAAAAGTATTGAAGTTCAATAGCCGGCCCTAGTCATAATAACTAAATGATATAAAGGCAAACATAAAATGTGAAGACAGCAGAACCCCCCCCAAAAAACGGTAACACTTTATAATAACTACATACTTTTAGGCATTAGTTAAGCATTAATAAATACTGAATTATCATTTATAAAGCATTGTTCCTACATGAAAAGTCCTT
>JAPZDX010000021.1:28351803-28366826 GCA_029783625.1 Naso annulatus
GAGCCGCTTCTGTTGACAGGGATGTAGAGGCACAAGGACGGACTCATTGTGGAGACGAGAGACAGCATGGGTTATGTGCTCAGTGCTTAAAGATGTAGACTGAAGGCTAGCCTTGCTTGATCCCCTTTTGGATCTTGTTAAGCTCAAGGATAAGACGAATGGAGGGAAGATTGGATATTCCTCTCAGGAGTCCCAGCGAGGTGTCTCACTGGAACACACCTCACGGCTTCAATTAAAAGAGACGACGGCCTTTTTAAAAAATAGGGAATAAGGCCAGTTCCCTGAAAAGGGAAAAGCACCTTAAGTCCTCATCGACACTTTTTCACAATCACATTCTATTTTACAGAGTTCAGGAAATATTTAAGCCCCGATAATATTTCTGTTTTTCCAAACAAAGGGTGCAGTCAGAGTCACAGCAGAATACCAAAAGCTTTCCCTCCCTCATTATGGCCTCATTATGCTGTGCAGGCATTTTTCTTGCATGGATCTGATCCTCTCATTTCCTGGAGAGTGTTATCAATTTCCATCACTATTCACAGTGAGGAGCCGTGTCCTGAAGCTTTATGACACACAATGCTCAATTAGTATCATACTGTGAATGGATACTGAGACGGCCTTGGCATATGGCAAACATCATTACCCCACACTTCAAGCCAGTGAGTCAGCACTCATAATGGAGCCGCTGTCAAATGAGAGTCCTCCTCTGAGCTGTGAGGAAGACGCACCGTCGAGGTGAATGTGTGAGACGCAGAATGAGAGTGTTTGGCATTGACTTTCCGGAAATGCTTGACCTTTAATTCTGTAGGGAATCGGTCTACGTGTTCCTTTTATTTCAGTATAACTGACGGGCTGCAGGAATACAGTCAGATGAGGTGATGCTTCTTGTTTTCATGGTAAATAGAAAAGCAAACAAGATGACGGAATAAGAAAATGTTTGTCATTGCTGCTGATTATAAATTGACTGTTTGTAGCTACAAAGATTAACAATTTTTTTCATTTTAACTTAAAGACAAAACATAAGTCGCACCCGTTTGATAAGAAAGAAAACTGCAAAAGCTTGAAATTATCCAGACAAAATATGAAGTAACCAGATAGTTTTTCTCAAACAGAAATGTAGCTTGAACCCTTTTGCCACATGACAGGAGGGATTCATTAGTGAGTCCACCAGCTGCCCTCAGACCTTCACATTCAGGCCACAGCCAAAGTAAATGTTGCTCTCCTCCTTGTGGCACTGAATGACTGATGCAATGTCATGTGCACAGAATCTGAAATTTACATGATTGTTTCTGCAGGGATGCAGACAGACACACAATCCTGTAAAAAGCAGACATGTGTTTACAACCTGCAGTAATCGTCGCTGTTAGTGTCAGGTTGGAATTTGAGCTGTGAAGCTCTCATCGCTGCAGCTCTCTGTAACTTTTCCCATAAAATAATTATAGGCGAGGAGATGAATTTTGATGTAATAACCTGACAAGCCAGAGGTAATAAAGCCCCCATGCTTCAGTTGCACAAGAGAATCACTGTCATGCTGAAATATTCAAGAGATAAATGTTATTTAAGGCCAGAGCTGCTCTGCAGGTGCAAAGCCACAAGCACCACTGACTGCTCCTAATGTATAACTAAGCAGGTAAGAAGTCTATTAATTGCAGTTGTGTACCATAACCTGGTTAAATATCCTGAAAATAACCCTGTATGTCTGGCACATACATTCAGATATGATTAGAGCAGACTGGCACCCTCAGCAGCGCCTCGCAGGACGCTCCTGCCCTGCGTCCTCCTGAGTCTCAGGTGGGAATTGTCTCTTAAAGCTGCCAAAGCCTGGCTTGAACTCATCCTGCATGTTGGCTACAGTTTACATTTAACTTCTCCATGTTTGGCTGCATATTCTTTGTGTGAGAAGCACATTCCCACAGTTGAAACAGTGGAGCAGGAGACACATGTGCAAACAGGCAGAAATTGTGCTTACCTCCAAAAAGTAACACCACCGACTGCAAGGCGACGATGTGCAGCATGTTTCCGTGAGCCTTTAGAAAACCAAGAATCCACAAAAAATGAATGGAAGCCGAAGTGGCTTTACTCAAAGAAAAGACCCTTCCTCCGGGGTCGCTAGCAAAATATGAAAAACCACATTTTCTGGTGAAAAAGTCATGTCTCATCCAGCCACTTGTAGTCTGCACGCGTAAAAACTGTGAGTCTTTTCACGCTTGTTTTCCCGACTTGTTTTTCTCTGGAAAATTCAACAACTGGAGAGAAGGAACTTGCGCGCAGCTTTGTATCTCTATTTGGAGCATTTCTTCAAACGCCTGCAACGCTGAAACCCAGAGTGGAACGTTGTGACAGATTTCTTTACAATAAACCTCTCAGTAATTGGCTCCAAAACAATTTCCTCCAAAAACTGCTCAGATGGAAACGTTTTTAATCCCTTGTCCCTTGTCGGTCAGTCTGCTGCCCTGCGTCCTCCGCATCACCGGGCTCCTGAAGTTGGCTGCTGCGCGGTGGGCAGAGTCCGACACTTTGGGGACGAATGGGAGCAGCTCCAGTTCGGCATCATGTAAGCTGAATATATAAAAGTGAAGAAGTTCAAAATGCCCCAAAGATCAGAATACATCCACCCACAGGCAACCTTAATGTTTCGTGAAGTCCTGAGTGGAACTCCAGCAGCAGCCACAGCAGAGCGCGCACTGCTCTGTCTGTCTGCTCCCAGACTTCAACGTTCAGCTGCCACTTCTGATCACACTTAGCCACAAAGTGGCCCAAATGTTCAGCGGAAGTCCGTTTTCAAGCCTTCATCATTTGATATTTATGCAGAAAGGTTGTGAGCTTCAGTTTCAGAGGAGCTTACGCGCTGTCAGCTGTCCAATGCGCGTCGAGAGAAGCAGAGGAGAAGAAAGTAGCAGTGACAATCAGTGGCACTTGCACACACCGGGAGGCGCGCGCTGTTCAGGCAGCACACCATTCTTCACAGGTGCGCGTGAATTTAAACAAAGGCATTTATGGGAAACACTTTTTGTCCAGTTGAATTCACATTGAACCCAGAGGCATCTCCATCAGGAAGCTGCACTTCATGCTCAGACCAGACTGTCAGGGCGCGTTTCCACCAAACTCACATCAGCCCCCGAACTAAACGCCTCGCAGATTCCCAGCGACACCGCTGCCCTCTGCGGACAAAAACAATCATTTTCTAACTTGATACCGGACGTGTCCAATTGATTGCATGATTGCGCCACTCGGCAGGCACTAGTGACCCCTTGTGGCAGGAGAACTGAACTGAACAGAGCTGCTCAAAGCACAGAGGGCAAAAGACAATTTAATTACAGAAGAAATTAGATGACATCGATACAAACCTCAGATGTGATGAAAGCATGTCACTGATGACGTCTTGATTCCCGAGAGAGAAGCAGTCAGCTTTCAGCATGCACGCATACAATTGTGGTTAGCGCAGAAAACCTCGGGTTTAAGTGATGTGCAAACAATATGCAGCTTGGTTTCACTGCCATCAGAAAACACAGGAAGTTCATGCATGACTTTATATGGTGACTGTGATGTTTGCACTTTCTTTGTTTCAAATAATTGGCTAGGAACTCCAAACGTAATTCTGCTGTTGATGAATTCATCAGAAATACTGAAACAATTTCAGCTCAGCAAATGAAATGAAACATGGTTTATTACTGCAATCTGGTAATTGATTAAAGCACGAGCCACACAGCGTTTTGTTTTGTTTTTCAGTGCAGGCCAGATGGTGCTCTGAAGGAGAGATAAAGACAGATTCATGAACACTGAACACCGAAATATCAGATGAGACGCCCACCGGGCTAATCACTCTGTTTATGAGTATTTGTTTCATTGCTTTGCTTGTCTGACATGCAGTCAGTGTTAATGTTAGGTGAGGACCTGACAGCAGTTTGGTTTGTGTTTTTGATTGAGAGAAAGATTCTCATGCTGTTCTGAGATAAAGATGAATTTATTAATACTTGGTATGATTTTGCAAAGGATTTCGGTGCTTCTTTTAAAAAAATGAACCACATCAAGTTGATGTAAGGATAATGTTAACTGTTTGGAACTAAAATTGCATGTGTGCAATATAATAACTAGGACTGTTAAACAATTATTTTTTACAGTCAAGATTAATCCCGATTAATTTTGAATTTTTTTATCAGACGCTTCATTTTGTTGACCTCCTAACAGGCACATCCGCGGTGGTTTGTGCTGTGGTTTACTTTCAGTCTTTGATTCTAAACTTACATAAAGTGCTAATCTGAGTCTAAAAATAACATAACATGGCAAATAAACAAGTCACAACAAGCACACAGGACTGTTTAGAGTTGTTGGAAAGTTTATCTGATGACTTTAGGCGGAGGCAGGCTAGCACTTCCCATTGACTACCAGTGTTTGAGCTAAGCTAATTAGCGGTGGGCGAGCTCTGCCCGTCTCTTCCTTGTTACTGCAGGCACGATCGAAACAATTGTATCTGTCTTCTTGTCTGGAACTTGGGAGGAAGGAAAATATCAAAAAGGAAAAAAATCCATTCAGAAGTGTTTTGTTGTCTTTCGTCTGCCGGTAGGAAGCAGGAAACCGCTACAGCAGTTTGACTAAGGGTACGTCGAAGGGACAAAATAGCAGCACGTGATTAATGCAAGTACAAATCAATCACAATTAATGCATTGACACAGACAACCCTAACACTTTTTATGGAGATATGGTTAAGTACATACTGCTCATAACGAAAGCAACAAAAGTGTGTTTACTTTAGCTACAAGTGCATACTGGGACTTTCTGTAGCTCTCAGTCCTTACATATCTCGTGTTGCAACTGAAGAAGCTGCCAAGCTAGAATGAAGTACAACGGCAGAGCAAATTGTGGCACTCTTGTACAGCTGCAAAAAGCATTAGAGGTGGGGGGACAGAAGTGTTGAAGGAAAGCAGTCACTTCCCGAGCTGTAATGGTGGGCTGGAACATCACTCACACGAAGGCTGGTAGACTTCCAAAAGTAGCCCGACTCCCAGACAAATCCCTTGAAGTCCACGCTACACTGAGGTCCATTCAGCCGCCGGAAATCATAGAGAGCAGCAGCAGAGCCTGAGCAGCTTAGGTTACAGCGTCTGTCGCTGCAAGTCATTAAAGAAAGTAGCTGAACCTCTGTCAGTTCTGCACATGGTAAGTTCATTTCCCGGGTTCAGTTACAGAGACGCTGGCTGCTGTAAAAACTCACACACCATCCATCTCCCTCCTAAAAACGATAAGACACCACAGACTGGAAAATATGTGAGTTTTAAAAACAGGCAGAGCAATTGTTTAAAGAGATATCTTGAAGGCAGAATCCAAATGCTCGTGTCTTGACAGATGCGACGTTTAGAAGTGCAGACCTCTCTGAGGACAGGGCTGAAGACTTTGATGTGTGGAGAGAAAGGTCTCGAGTCTTTGATGTCTGGAAAAAAGATCTGGAAGTTTTCACACCTGGAGAATACACCCAAGACTGAAATGTCAAACACGAGAAGATATTCGTACAACAAACTGCACTTCCAGACTCCACATTTTACTGTGAGATGTTCAGCAGGTATGTTTCCTGCAAGGGCACACTATGTCTTTGAAGAATACTAAAAACAATCACCGGTCTAAAATATATGTATTTTTCGCAATTGAGAATTCTGCATGGGTACATGGAAACACACAGGAGGCTGTGCAGTTTGAAGTTTCCCTTTGTCACCTCATGACCTTCAGCAGGTCCCTGAGGGTTTAGACACTCCCATCCTCTACATTATACATAATGAATCGTCCCTTGTGTCTTCTTCTGGGTGGTATCCTTCATCCGTGACCTTAACCAGCCTCAGTGGCTTGTCCTCCACTCTTTTGGTAGACAGGAAGCCCAAATTCATCACCACCTTTCATTCTCCTCCCCTGGCCTATCTGATCTATGATAGCATTAATAATAAGCGCTGCAGAATGCCCCGTCGCCCTCTGTGCCCTGCCCACTCGCGGCCTGCGCAGATTACCACCAGCCATTCACAGCCCATTAAAACTGTATTTACTTATCAGCCTCTGTGGAGCCGTCACTCTGTTTTCAAGACTGATGCCCAGAGGAAAGACAGAGTGACCTTCCTGTGGCCTGCAGTGATGCTCGTCACACACACACAAATAAACTGTCCTTTGTTTTGCCGCCTAAACTCTACGGAAAGTAATTACTCTGTCTCCAAAACAAGACACAAACTCATTCAAAACTCTGTAAAGACAATTTCATCAATTCATGTTAGAGGAAATAGTTTTACTTTTTGGGAAATCGCTTTCCGATGTGATAGTTTGATAAAAAGATGATGTAAAACAAACAACAGCTGGTTCGTTTAGCAAAGCACAAACACTGCAAACAGGAAACAGCTGGCCTGGCTGTCCAGCGGTTACATAATCCACCGTAATTAACACGTTAGAAAACCTGAAGTGTAAAACATGTTCTTTAATGGAAGGTTACCTGCCTCAGTGTTTCTTGGCTGGAAGCAGCAACGTCTGTTGGCTGCCTGGCTGCCCAAATGTCAAAGTATTTTAAATAGAACATGTGACTGCTGATGTAAAAGGGTCGTGCATAGTGATGAACTGAAAGGCAATATCACCCGACTCTGCAGTTCCACTCGGCGAGGATGATCTTATTATCAAACCTCAAACTCAGACGCTTAAGAGAAACTCACATTCATGCAGCACAGGCGTTAATTCAGGATGGAGGATGATCATCTGTGCAGAGCGAACCTTCCACACGCAGCAGCAAATGTTGTCCCCCAAGCTGTTGAGGTGCAAAGAAATATAACAGCAGTTGCCTTCATGACACAGAACAACATCCAAAAGGACACGAGCTAGCAGAGGTGAGACAAAGTCACTGTTTTTCAAATCACAAGTAAGTCTCAAGCTTTTGCTTTCAAGTCTTGAGTCAAGTTCCAAAAAAGTCCTAAAAAAGTCATTAGCTCTAATCTGTTGAGTTTACAAATAGTGAAAGCCTTTTTTGAGACCAAGTAATTATTAGTTTTTCATTTTTGTTTTTTTTAAAAAATTCATTTAGGAGTAAAAACATGAGAAAGTATAAAAATAATCAATGTATAATCAAACATTTAGCTCAAATAGTCAGAAAAATGTTATGCATGTACATTATTCTCGTCAAACATCATAAGTTAACATAAAAGAAAACAAGGTACTGAAATACTGATGAATAAATTATGCACTTTGATCTCTGAATGAGTAAATACTTTGTTACCTCCCGCAGTATTTCTTTTTATATCATGAATTTCCTTTACCCTCATCACCCCAATCAGCCCACCCTGGGAACTGAGTTCTTAGTTCTTTTAAACAACAACATTATATTTCTGTCTTACACAATAGCTCATTTCTCCTATTGATCTCTCTTTTTCCTCCCTCCTTTTTGTTTTTTTCCACCCTTCTGTTAAATTGTGATATCACTGAGCATAACTTGGATGACCACATATGAGAAATTTTGAACTAAACATCAACTTAACATTGCACAGACGTAGTGCATCACACAGAGTGTTTCATGGAGTCACAGATAATTCACAGTGTAATAAGACATCAATCGAGAATGCCTTTTAAAATTTTTATTTACCTCTTTAAATAACATAAAAACAAGAAGACAACCCGCTTCTTCATGGTTTGTTTTTTAACTTGTTTGGATGTTGTCGGAATTTTTCTTGAAAAAGTGTCGACTTGCTGAGAATGAAAAGCGTTGATTCAGGAAATGGGGGAAAGTATTTTGATTCATGGAACACTTTTTAAATTACATATATTTAAATCTCAAGTATTTCAAGTCAAAAGACTCAAGTTTAAGTGAAGTCACGAGTCATTTGTGTTAAAGTCCAAGTCGAGTTGTAAGTCTTTTACAATAATGTCAAGACGAGTTTAAAGTCATGTGACTCAAGTCCACAGCTCTGCCAGCTGGCATTTTGGTGAGATTTTTCTCCTTTTAGGCAGTTAGCTCATCAAGCACCAAAGTGCATCATGCTTCTTTGAATAATAGAGACAACAAAAGTTGTTTAACTCTTTTGGCAATGCAGTCTGGGCTTGTCATGCTTCATTCAAGCATATATGTCCAATTTTTAATTCAGTCTGGGACAGCGCAAGTGTGGCAGAGAATAAGCTGAACTGGATGTTTGTTTGATTTGGAGCTGGTGGCTTTGCACCGTTGTCTCACAGCAAGAAGGTCCTGGGTTCAATCCCCAGCCGAGGCAGGACTTTTCTGCGTGGAGTTTGCATGTTGCCCCCATGTCTGCGTGGGTCCTCTCTGGGTGCTCCAGCAGTCCAAAGACATGCAGGTTAGGTTAATTTATGACTCTAAATTGCCTGTAGGAGTGAACATGAGTGTGAATGATTGTTTTTCTTTACATGTCAGCCCTGTTATTAACTGGCGACTTATCAAGGGTGAACCCCATCCTTGCCCAGTGTCAGCTGGGATTGGCTCCAGCCCCTGACTCTTCAAAGGATAAGCAGTTATGGTATGATTATGGATGCTCATGCTTCAAAATATCTGCTTTATGTGTATATGGACAAGTTTGCTAACATGACAGCCATGTCAGCTTTAAACATATTAATGTGTCAATGTTTTCTGCTGCCCCATGTGGCCAAAAATTACAGTACAGCAGTTGTAATTATGCAGGATATTGCAGCTCTCACCCCCTCTGCATCACAGATGTTTTCTGAGGTTTCATGAAGCTGAAATTAGATATTAAACTTCACAGTTTAATGCACTGGAGTTTCTCATAGCTGTGGTTGGGTCGACTGCACATGTGCCATTATATTTGACTGACAGTTGAGCAATCACGATAACATAAATGGGACAAGGTGAACTCTCCTCATTCTTCCTTACACACACAGTTATTTCTTATCAGCCAGAATGTGTCATGGTCTACTTTGGGTGTGCTTAACTTCCCCTGACCTTTAAAAAGGGATGATTATTTCCATCCACAATCTTCACTCGGCAATACGCTGCCAGCACAAAAGGATATTAGGTCCGGCCCTGCTGCTCTGATAACTCGAGCTCTGGCTGTGGAACTGAGAGAAACCAAACCACAAATGCTCTGCCGCTCTATTATCACCTCCCTGCATCCACATTCACCTTCAACTCTGCTTTTCTGTCACCTTTCACCTCACAGCGTGCAGCTTTTTTAGGAGCCAAGGGTCCTGTTAGTGTGCTGTTTTATTGCATCTTAAAAGTACTTTGCATGCATGGTAATTAACTTCTCCTTTAAGCGTCGTCCTCCCGGGACAAACCACCCAGCTTTGCATATCCCACAGTACTTTGTAGCTGTGTAAATCTCCTCAGTGCTGGGAAACTCCCAAGCCTCGAGCTCCCCTGACAGCACAATTTGACAAAAATAGAGAGAAACCAACAGGTCTAAATGTTTAATAGATTCCTATTTTACATGCAGTAATCTCGCAATCACAGGTCTGAGGGGGTCACATCTATCACCCAGGGAACAAATGAAAGTCTCATCGTGTCCTGCTTCCTTTCACCCAGGAGGAAATGTGAACCAGATAAATGATGGCCTTGTTTCGAGAGGGGCTCAATCTATTGCCAACGATTTGTGGCCAGCAGGGTAATTTCGATACCGTTCTTTGTATTGATAGATGGGGCCTAAATTTAATAAACAGCCATTTTACTCGTACGGGGTGAGGGAATGAAATTGCACTTATCGTCCCTGTTTTTTCACTCTGTATCTCCAGTTCAGCTGAAAATTAGACGAAAGGAAAAGGACAAACAGCTTGTTTTTGACAACGCTTTGTTCGTAACTACAACCACTGCTCTTCCACATATAACTCCTGTGAATGTTGCTTCACATACAGTATTAAGAGGTCACATAATTGTATCAGTATAAAGTTGCATTGCAGTGCTTGAGATTGGTCTTGGTCTCAAGACAACTTTTTAAAGGTCTTGGTCTCATCTCTTAATCTAGCTCATTTTGACTCAGTCTTGTCTCATTCTTGAACAGAGCAGACTCAGGATTTTTAATCAAAACCAGTCAGGACTACAAAAGATTTATATGTTAGCATAATGACTGTAACTGGATGTAAAACTTTCTTCTTTAAATGCAGCTAATAACGTATGTCATTTGTAGTTTAATTTTTGATTTTGTCTAAGTTTGGCTACCTTAATCACAGAGAACTCAGATGCAAAACGACATATAAGAGGAAACACTCGGCAGAGTGCGGGTTCTGCAAGGCAGTGCTTACTGAGACGGCTGGGAAAACATTAAACTTCTATCGTCACCTTGAAATCAGAGGAAATTTTTTTAACAGCCTTGGTATTGTCTCAGTTTCAGCACACTCTAGTCTCAGTAAAGTCTGAGCCTCCGTTGGTGTGGTCTTGACTACAACACTATGAAGTGTGTACGACTTTGCAAGTTCAGTTTTTGTTGGTGTTGGATGTTAAGCTATTTTGAGGACAAAAGCCAAAAGCCAAAACAAAAAGACAAAAAATAAAAAAAAGCACACAGCTCTGTAGATCAGCTCATATTAACGAGTATTTCTTCTATTTCCTCAGGGAGAGTTCAAATTTTGCAAACCAGTTTCAAATTGTGTGTTTTTATAACCACCAGCACTTTTAATAAAACGCTTTGTGAACGACACAGACGCTGAAGCTGTGCCGTCATGATGCTTACAAAACTTCCTCTACAACCTACATTAATGCTAAGCCTCACAACTGCAAACTGAGCCTTGCAGATGGATTTTTAAAATGTACTATCACTAGATGTGTCTTTCCAACTGCGTTACTGTTTCTGGCAGGAAACAGTACGCTCTTGTGACCACAGGGTGGCAAAGGTACAAATTAACTTCAGAGTGGAAAAGAGAGATTGTCTGCTTCGCCGGGGAACCCTGACAGGTGTGTGCACAAAGACTTTGAACTAATCACCACCGGCAGACTTGTAAAGGAGAGGTGAAGTAGATTATTCATGAGCACATGGCCTGAAAATCAAGGCTAAATTGAGAGTATTATAGCAAATGAGATTTCAGCCACCTTAGAGGGATTTTGAGCCAGCTGCCATCCGTTCAGGGAGCAGTGCCCTATTGATCAGCTGACTTGAATGCAAAACTAAAAATTCTCTTGACATTTACAGAATTGGAATGAATCATTCATCACTTTTATGATTTAACGGCATTTTGTTTTCCACTTCAAAGCAGGAGGTCTGACTGCACCAAACAGATTCTCCGAGTGCTGTTTGCATTTCTGCCCTCGACCACATGTTAATGATGGCTTCTGTTTGCTTTCATGCATGTGCAAAACCGTGCATGTGCTATGTAATGACAGATGTGGACCAATGATTCCCAGCACAGAGGCCCAGTGTGCATGCCTGTGCTGCACTGCTGCCACCTAAAGACAGGTTTGTACTCGAACATCTTTGGATCAGCAATCATACAGCAAATTTCACCCACAGAATACACACGACTGCAGTCAAAGCTTCACGTTATCCTGTTTGTTTATTATGTGTCTGACCCCATATTAACAGGTTTTGCACAACATAAATTCTGAGTTTATTACAATGTAGGGACAGAATAGCATGAAAATTATCACAATTAATTCAACCACAAACAGAATAATGTTACTGAGCGTCTCTTTGCCAAAATCAGTTTAAAAAAAAAATCCACTTCTTTGGCGGCATTATCCTTGAACTCAAACCCCACAGTCCAAACATCCCATAGTAAACATTTCCTCTGTGTTTTCATTAAATTCTCCATTTGAACAAAAAGTATTTCCTTTCTGACTGGTGGCCTCACACTCTTGACAAGTAAGATTTTTATATTTCTTTACACAACATGACTCACTGTGTCTGCAACAACATATGCTGTGTTAAAATGTGCTGTCATTATCACGTGTTGTGTTCAAACTCAGACACACAGATGTGTTAAAAGGACATCTTTTGTACGAGAGCACTCATTAACGCTCTGAAAGCGAGCCATCTGTCGCCAAAGTCAGTCACTGCAGGGTTTCTTTTCTGAGCAGGACAAGGGCGACGCAGAAAATCAAATGTTTGCATGAAGGGAAAGCTGCTGTCTTTGACTGATGTGCCATATGGACAAGATACTTGTTTTAGAATGTCTGTGTTATTGGTAGTAAAATGTTTTGTTTTTGCTTTGTTGGGGTTTTTTTTGGTAACAATTTTAAGTGAGAAGAAAATCAAACTAAAAATAAAAATGCTAATCAGTATCCTTTATTTATCCCACATTTCTTCGTCTCTGGAAAAAGGGACATAATAAAAATGTTATCATGGTCTGTTAAATGCATGATAGACCATGTCAGGTACAAAAAGAAAAAAAAAAACTTTATTGTGAATTATTATCTGTCATGTTTGGCATATAACCATTAAACATTATGTTGTATTGAGAAAAAAGGTTTTATTGATACAACATTCTGATTATTTTGCTTTCACCGGCAGGGATGTTCACAGAGCACTGTGACAGCCTGTTGTGTTTCCTGAGTAATTTTTTTTACATATTAAAGATTATCGCCGACAATGTCCCTCAGGTCAAACACTTTATCTGCCAGATGCCGTTTGGTCTTACTGATGAAAGTCCCACAGGTGAACACCATCGATTTAGCACACACAAACACCACAGCGACTGAGTTTATATCCATATGACTGCGACCATAAGTAACTGGTAGTTGTTTATAGGTTAATAAGAAAGTTCTGTGGAAAACGAAACATTTTTAGTTTTTGCTCAGGAGCAAACCGTAAAGCGGAACCTTTGTCACCTTGTCCTTGAAAGGGGAATGAAAACAGCGTCGGACGGATGTGGGCGTGGCGCTGGAAGCTTCATGAGTTGAGGGAAAGCGATAAGCGTAAGTTTCTGAGACTGTGTCAGTAAGTTGTCTTGTTTAGAAATAAAGTGCCTTTGCCGTTTGCATTGCAAAGTTAGATAATTTCTCCCAAACATTTTAATTTATCATTTAGCATGTAACGTTTGATTCACTGTAATTAGCCAGCATGCTAGCGTTGAGTTTGACGTTTAACATTTGCCGTTTAGCTAACGCCGTAACTTTTTCACATGATATAAAATACAGTGGTGGTAGTTTCGCAGTAAAGTCAGCTAGCTAACAAGCAAACAATAAGATTAAAGTCGGACTTCGTCATGTAATGTGAAACCGAGATGACAAAATTGTTTTTACGGTAATAAATCGGTAAACCGTTAACGTTAGCGTGAAGATTCCTCCATTTTCAAACGACTTTTGGCAGCTGAACTCAAGAGATAACGTTTAAAAAGCTGGTCTGAAGGGAATCTGACACACCCTCCGTCCATAACCTGAATACTTGTGTGGTTTTTAATGTTTTCTTAGTCACTGACTGAAGATTGGTGTAGTGAAGAGCGGAGGAGTCATGCCTTTCCTCCACGGCTTCCGAAGGATCATTTATGAGTATCAGCCACTGGTGGATGCTGTCATGTGTGTTGTTGGACTGGATGAGGAAGATGGTGTTCAAGCGGAAAGGTGATTAAAGCCACAATTTATTTGTATTTCATAACTTACAACGATGAGACTAACTTTTCCCTAATTCCAGATTCATAGCTCCACTTTAATGTTACATTGTCAGTGGCAGGAGGTTTTATTGAAGCCACAGCGTCCCAACAGCTGCCAGTGCTCCGTAACATGTGATGCAAACATCAGTGGCTTTTCATACAGTTTAAATAAACCGTGCTTTCTCTGGTCTTGTGTCCAGAGTGCGAAGTCCTGAGGATGAGTCTGCTCTCTGCGCCTCTCTGGTGGAGCTTCTGGAGCGCGAGTCCCAGTCAGAAGTGTTTGTGGAAGGCATCAGCTACGCTCTGTTCAAGGTGGCAGAGCGGGGACTGGTGTCTGCAGCTGAAGTGCTGCTGCGATATGGAGCTGATCTGAACTTTGAAGGTGAGAAAGTGATGTGCCATGTGCATGAAGTACGTTGTATAAATTATTAGTAAAGGCACAAAGCACCTGACATAAGAGCAATCTGCTGGAGAAACCAGGTTATACTTGCTGCTGCCATTAATCCTGCTTCTCCACAAACGTTCAGTTTCACATAAAACAGCATTTCTGTTACTTTGAGTCTACAAGGACTTGTTTGTAAATTTAGTTTTATGCTATTGTTGAGCACCCACTGTTGATTATGTTGAAGCAACACCATGTAGCTGCAGCTGCAGCAGCAGGTCGTTGTTGGGGACAGCTCCGCTAAAAAAAGGCTGCAGACCGACAAAGCAGTTGTAGGACATCAGACAGAAAACCAGAGGACATTTTCTCAGTGAAATATGGTTTTACTAAAATTGCTGTTAGTTAAAGTCAAAGTCGCAGTCAAAGTAACATAATGTTCCTTTAAGCTAAATTTGTCCCCTTGGCAAATTCAGTGCATTTAAAAAACTAAAAATGTGTTTGCCTCAGTTTTATTTAAAAAAAATCTGGACCAAAAAATCTAAAAATACTGAGATATATATTTTGTGTATTGAGCTATAGTCTGAAAATATTGCTATATAATTTTTAGCCTGAATTGCCGAGCCCAAAATTGAGGACGTCACGATGGTTAATCAAAGGACTAGTCGTGAAAATAGTCTGCCCGGACATTTATAAAGGAAATGCAGTAATGTTAGAAATCTCCGGTGAATGAAGTTTGTATAATAAGAGCAGAGACGGTTAATAGAAAGTGAGACCTCTCACTGACTTCATTTCCTGTATCAGTGTCACATGGGTTTCACCGCAGCCCCGCCCCTTTAGGAGACTAGACACAGTCGTGAGTCCATTCATTCTCATGGGAGAAATAAACAAGGTCACAGATTATGACCAATTCTTTCGCCCCATCATCACCCAGATACATATTAGACTTGTTTTTCACAAGACACAGATCTTCTGACACAAAAATGGCATTTTTCAGACACAAATCAGGAGAAAATTAACTGTGCTGGAGACCTGTTTCTGTCTCAGAAACACATTCTCATGAGATTTGGGATCCGGTGCTTCCCGCCTTGCTTCACAACGGACATAAACAGACATTTAAATGGTCTTATAGGTGAAACCATGAATTAAA
>JAPZDX010000021.1:28389864-28400952 GCA_029783625.1 Naso annulatus
TGCAGATGCAAACAGAATTCACAAAATACAACAAACACACTCACACATGCATGCACACACACACACACAAACACCTCCTTCTCTCTCTCTTCCTTCTATCTCGCGGTTATTTCACCCTCACAGTAACCTTGCTTATGCATATTGCATATGTAAATAAAGCACCCCGCCTCTGAAGTAATTGTGTGCATCTTCTCCGGAGCTGCATATCTCAGCTCTGTGTTGAAGAGGACGCACTTTGGAAAGACTGAATTCTCTTTGTTTAGCAGCGATTTCTTTCTGTTTGGACTCATCTACCAGCTCAAGAACCATAAATTTATTGATAAGAAAAGTAGTGGAAGACATTTCTTAAGCACTCTTCCTCTCAGTGTTTTAGACTTTAAAAGGAGTTGTTGAAGGGCGGGGTTGAGCCCCTCGTCCCGGATTTCTCGTGGAAACAATTGTCACTAAAATCCTTTAAAAACAAAAGCCTCAGTAAGTTAGTAAAACATAAAAATTTTTGGCTGAATTCTGATGCAGAAACACAACTTAAGTGTTAAAATAGTTTAGCTGAGAACTTTGAAGTTGCTGGTGTGTTCTATCATTAATATTTTGGTAGTTTTAGCTCATAACAGTTCAATTATTTATTGTGAATTATCAGATACATTTATTTTTTATGTCTTTACTAATTTCAAGAAAATGGGAATGTCTTGTATGTCTCAAGTGAGAGGCTTGAAAAATGATCAGAAGTCAAAGCTGTCGAAACATTTCAATGGACAAGTTCAGTTTTTTTTGTCCTGATCACAGAATGTTTTCTCACTATTTCTGCAAAAAAAGTTTTCTGTTTATGCACACAATGAGATATCCAAACCAAAACAGGGCTCCTCTTTATCAACTGAATGTGTTTTTTATTATGTGGTCAAATTTTTTAGAGTCGAGTTTCTTAAAATAAAGTGCGTCTTTGTTCCAGAACCCGTTTTTAAGACTCTAATTAAACAGGCAGAGCTAATTTCAGGAACAATCTATTCCAAAACATGGTTTAGATAGAGAAAAGCTTAGCAACATGTTCACACCATGTACATTGTAAATGATAATTCCTGAGCTTTTAGAAAATATTACTCACCCAGCAGGGATTTTTGGGGGGGGTAAATTTGGTCTCTGGAACTTAATTTAGTGCCTGTTCGCTGTGGTGAAACTCACTGAGTTCCTCCAAAGTTCCTCATCCCTGTGGTGGAAACACAGCTGATGATACTTTGGGAAGAATGCTGCAGTATTCCACCCAAACTTTACTGTACAGCATGAATAAAATTAGCTGAGATCTCCTTTCATTAAAGGTATCAAAGAGTTACAATGCTCATATTTGCTTCAGAGTGTAAGCATCTTTACTCTGATGTTACAAAAACCAAGTATCATGAACATCTAATGGTGAAAAACAGTTTTCAGAGCAGCAATGACAAGTTTGTGCATTTATTTATGAGCCAAATGCTTAAAGCTGCAGATGGGGACTTTGGGATAAACATCAATAACTCTTTTGTGTTCTGTTTGGAAAAAATGTCATAATACTCATCGACAGCTATTAGGTCGTGTTCAAACCAGCCCTGTTTAGTCCGGTTGAACTGAACCCTAGTGCTCTTCGTTTGGGTTGGATTGAATGCAATCTGAGACCTTCTGTGTTAACCAAACAACCGGACTCTGGTCCTATTGAAAAGGGGGCTCAGCCGCTTGCAAGTGAACTCTGGAGCAGTTCATCACTGTGTGAACTCCATCCGCACTATCCAACTGTGCTACATGCGTTCATCCATTCTGAAATCCTTCATTTGTTCACAAACAACGTGCAGTGGTGCTGGAGTGCAATCTCAGGTGAAAAAAATTAAAACACATAAACAAGCAGAAATTCATGTGCATTTTATAAAGTGTTTACGATTATGGTTGAAGTTCAGACATTTATTTATATGTGTATGATATGAATGCGATAAATAAATCCTTTTCAAGTTGACATATTGGCTTTAAAGGTGGACTATTTAATTCATGGCATTAACTAACGCATTAAACAACACACAAGAATACATTCCACCTTAAAAGATGCATTTGAGCGACACAGTTAATGAAATTATGTTTTTTTTCACCAGTAACGCTAAACCTATGGTAAAGGATTCACATGAAGTTGGTAGAAAAGCAACCTTTGGTTTTTTTGAAACAGCTAAAAGGTAAAGGATCTTTCATTTTCTTTGGAAAAGTTACTCATGTGGGCGAATGACGCAGGCGCGCGTGTGTTATGGGTGCACTCCAGCACCTCTTTAACTAGCACCACACCAGATCTCATCAGCTCATCGTCTTCTGTGGTAGGCTACATTCTCCTTACTGCAGAGCATCTTTTATGAAATGCATGCGGCCTATTATTAAATTATTTAACATTAGTGCATGTTGTCTGATCATATGATCGTATGAGCCGTTGTCTTTTAACCCACCTGTCTGACCAATAATTCAACGGCATTTCTGTGCACCACTTTTGTTTACAAGTTGTATTACTGAGTTTCGCCTTTGTGAATGCGAACCAACCCAGCTGAAAAAAGAAACAATGTATCCAACTCACATCCGGTGCGCACCAAGGAACTGGACTATTAGGTGTGAACAGAACTGGACTTAAAGGAGAGAGAGACAACAGGAAATAAAACGTGAGCCAGCATTAAAAACAGGGAGGGGAGGCTGCAGCCAAGTTGCTTCCCAATGAGTCTCATGCTACAGCAAGTGTTAGCTTGTTAGCTCGTTAGCAAATGTTGCAAACTGCAGCTTTAAATAACATGTTTTAGTTTATCCATGATACGCATTTGAAGGATAATGAAAACATTTTCAATTGTATTCGAGATTTTAAATGATAGCATTTTAACAATTTCTAACACTCAAACAGTTTTAAAAGTTGGTATCTCTGTAATACTTTTAAATGCAGAGTCCTTTAAAACAGTATCAGTAGTAATACAAGACTGGTCAAATGAATACTCTTTCAAATACGGCCGTAGGTCTTTTGACATTGAGCCAGGAGAGCCTTCACTGTCATACTGTATGAGCCAGGTTAAGATTAATCAAGTTAACGTACTGGAGGTGTGTCCAGACATATCAGTGTTTCAAAACCGCTCTCATGTTCTTTTGATATTTGCTCTAACCTTTGGTTTTTCTCTCACAGATTGAAGGCTGTTTTTTGTCCATTGATGCTTCATTAAATGTGTTTTCCAGTGTGATATTTTAGCACCTAATCACGTTTTTGCCCCACCTCCATCATCCTTGGGTTGTCATTAAGCCACCCATAATGCAACACTTCATCCAAAACATCACATACAAACCTGTATTAGGGCATGTGCATCTCTTTTCCTTTAATGGTAACATGTAGGAGTTCTTACCTGAGTATTTAGTTTTTTTCTACTTAAGTTTTTAAGTTTATATACACATACCACTAATAAGTAAGTTATACCTATTTTACCAAAGACACATTTTGCCCTGTATGTTATTTTAACCCTTTAGGACCGTTCTATAAACTGTTCTATACTACACTTTACTTTACTTACTTTTAGAGGAATTCAGGTAGTGTTTAACTTGGACCCTATTTTATATGCTATAAAGGTAAAAGTAAAGCAGCTTCATTGTCATTATACGATGGATTGTAAAATGAAATTGCGAGGTTGGAGTGGAGGGTTAGTCCTGAGCTGCTGTGACTGAGCGCACTGCCACGCTGGGCCAACCTAACATGCATGTTTTTAATGGTGGGAGGAAACAGAAGCACCAGAAAGAAACTCCCGCAGACACGGGGAGAACGTGCAGACTCCACACAGAAAAATCTTTCCCCAGGCGGGTATCAAACCCAGGATCTTCTTGCTGTGAAGCAACAGTGCTAACCACTAATCCACCGTACTGTTTTGGTGCGGAAATGAGTGCTTACTAAAAGTTTTGCAGTTGTTCTGGTAGATCATCTTAGCTGGTTGCCACAACTTGGCTGCAGTGCAATCCTTTGGGGCGACTACGACGTCTTTACTTTGTCCACTAAAACTGCTTTTTTTGACTCTCACAGGCTGTAATTGTTATTCTAAGTGTCTGAACACATTACCAAAAAGATCTGTACGAAAAAAATGTTAGAGTAAAATCTTCATTGTCTACAGTGCACCCACATTAGACAATCCGCACCATGCCGAAGCACGTTTTGCCCCTTAAAGTCCATTTTGTTTGACTAGCATGAGTGCTCCATTTCATGCTCAAGAGCGGCACGCCTTGTCGGCCCTGGCACGGTTTGTCAGAGGTGGGTTCAGCATGGTACGGATGCACAGGCATGAGCACAGGCACGGAGCACCAACATCGCTATGACTGTTTGTGGAGGATTCAACTTAAATTCAGGCTGATAACATCATACAAAGTCCAGTTAAAAAGAAGTGGAAAAATCTGTAACTGTCTTTTAAATTAATGATACCAGAAACAATTAAACAGTGTCATTACAAGATGAAAAAAAGTGACGTTTCAGTGTTTGAAAATACAGTTCACACTCTGTTGATCAGGTAGCTCAAAAATGTTCAGGCGTGATTAGACTGGAGCAATGTGAGCACAGGCCAGCGTGGGAGAGGGGAGGGGGGGCAATCCTGCTCCGGCACGGTGCGGGGCAACTGGACCGAGAGTGAGTGCCGCCTAACTGAAAATCCTGCAAGATTTTTCCAAAGTATTCCAGGCTTTTAAGAGTCAGACATTTCCTTGAGCAAGACTTGTGTTTCAGCTTTAAAAAAGAACAAACTTTTTTAGTCTTTAATATTATTTACTCTATCTCCGTAAAGATGCATTCAATAATGTTATCAGACACTAATGGTGCGTTCCATTTACCTCAGAATTCAGAGCTGGGAGTGACGTCAAATCCAAGTTGACCCCCGTTCCAGTTACAAGAGCCATTTTTAGCCATTGTTGTTGTTGTTAGCACTATTAGCTACCAGCCAGTAACAACACACTGTGTCATGGTTTTTGCGCACAAAAGCGACATAGCAACGTATCCACAGATAGAAGTTGAAACATACTGTTGGTTTGACTGATTTAATGACACAAAAACAAGATTTATTGGCAAATAAACAGTTTAATGTACAGCTAACACACGGAGCAGCCATGTTGGATTTCCAGCTCGTGGGGTTACTGAAGTTCCTCCTGACTTTAGTGGATGCTCCTGATGACGTGTCTGACAGTGAACTCGGAAATTCTGGCCTCTTAGGTCAACTGGAAGGCACCATAATGCCACACATCCTGCGTGAACGGCGCTTCTGCATCATCTCTTACTCCTTGCTTATTTTTTCAGCGCCTAAGTTAACAGGTTAGAGCAGCCACGCTACACGCACCTCTAATGAGTCTCAGGAGTCTTGCCTATTTTTCCACAAGCCATGTGCAGTTCTTTGCTAAAATAAAGAGAGAAATAATCTGCTACACATTCATCACATCAGCATCATTCACTAAAGTTTCAATGCAGACATGACTCGCAAACATTTTTTAAAATGAACCGAGCCGAGGAAGGAAGAGGGATTGCTGGATATTCTTATTTTTATTATAATTAATTAATGCAATTGAGCACACGCTTTCTGTCAAAACTCAATACAAACTGAATTTCAAATAAAATGACATGAAAAATTTTACTATTAATGGTAATTATCAAAGGAATCTTTATGTAGAAAGACCAGGCTGGCAGAAGCAGCACTGCAGCAGGGACGTTGCTTGTGTGGACAACACACACGAGCGAGACGCAGCAGCTCCACCACACACACACACACACGCTGCTGAGGTGTGTGGCCCGGGCATGAGCCTGTGAGAGGCAAAAAAAAAGCTGTTTTAATTCACATAGTAAAGACGGTCCCTGTGCTTTTTAAGTGGAAAATAATTAGTGCTCCTACTCCCTTATTCACTTGTTGGCATGTGAATCAAGTAGCCTGTACCACTAAATCATCAAGTGATAGTCTAGTTTCTGATTTTCTACAGTAAATGAAAGATACTAGAAGATAATGCTGATTTTACAAATTAATTTTATCAAACAAACTACTTTAGGTGTTCTGCCTTAGTATTTGACTAGCCTATATATATTTGATGGTCGGAGAGCTGTGTCATCGTCAGAATCAGTTCCGGCTCATGTTCTCTTTGTGCCCTTTAGGAACCACACCAACATTACTATTTTTTATTCCTTTGCTTTTCCCGTTTATTCAACATTGTTGTGACTGGTGAGTTAGCAGTAATGTAACGTTCCACTTCCGAGAGAACAAATGAGCGAGTCGGCCAGGAAAGAGAGAGGTAAGCCTTACTTAGTGCACCCTAATGTAATTTAAGTGTCATTATGAATCGTCAAGAGACGCTCTGATATGGAGAGGACAGGAAAGGGTTCAGGGAGTCTGTGAGAAGTCCTGGTACACGGTAAAAAGTCTCTGTGTGCCAGAGGGTAAAGTCAGCATACCGGTGCGTAACAGCCCACTTAATGCCCTAGTCGTAGTTGCCCCAAAGGAATACATTGCAGCCATCAGGGCCTTGTAGCTCCCCCTTGAGGAGATCTAATGGAACGATTACAAAACTTTTGGTAAGTTTCAGTCATTGTATGCCAGATAATGTAAAAATAGGAACCAGGCTAAAAACACTGGAAATCCCCTTAAAGCTGCCATCAGCTGTTACTTTCCTTCCTGACTTAATTTAACACTTGAAGATACTTGAAATGAATTAACTGTACAAAACTACACTAGAAATGACTGAAGTTTACCAAAAAATGCAGTGCAACGCTAAACACACCACACCGTACCACAAAACACGATATAATCCAGAGAGAGCACACATGTCACACACCAATTTACACTATTATCAGAGCATGATAGCCATAATAGAAGCTGTCCTCCTGATTCACGTATTTGGCATGAAATCAAAGTCACATCCAGGTGTTCAGTATGATGTCAGCCATCTGTGTGTGTACACACAAACAGATGTGGGGCACGGATGACAGATAATCTCTCTACAAAGAGCTTTTACCTCACACATCTGAGTAGAGTGACAATATTTCTGTTATCAGAGGCTCCTAATGACATCACTGTCAGGTTCAGACGCCATTCATAATTTACTCTGTGTGTGTGTGTGTGTGTGTGTGTGTGTGTATTAAACCTACTGTACATGTATATCAGGATATGTTATTTGGCTTTAAGGGAACATATGTTGCAGGTACAGTATAAAGTCATGATAGTACATTAAAGGTCATTATAGTGCAAAATTACTGTAAATATGTGATTATTACTGTATTTCTCTTCTCCTCAGTTCTCTTTTCATATTTTGGTGATTTGCGTTTATTCCTCCAGTGAAGCTGCGTTCAGGAACTGTGCTCCTGCTTTACTAAAGTTCGTCCAGAGGATCTGAGGAAAGTGGAGAATGTTGAGTTTTTAAAATGTCGATCCAAACATATTTTTTGAAATTTGCTGTTTTCATGATTCGCCATCGTTTCCACTCTCATAATTCTACATGTATGATTGTGTTGCTGACATTTTTATTTAGCCTTTCTATCATTAATAACTCTGGGACCTGTATTGGCACAAAATATCAGTAAGTTTGATATAATATTTTCTTTTTTCTTAGATATATTCTGTTAACAGTTTGTATTACTTTCTATTCAGTTTTATTTTATAATACTCCACTATTATATATTTTGCTCTATTTGTTCCGTGACTCTCTACAATATTCTGTTTCGTTCTGTGTGATTTTTTGCTTCTATTCTACTTTATTCGGTTCCTCTTTCCTGTATTCGATGACCCTCTGTTCTATTACTCCCATGTCTAATCTCTTACCCTATTTCACTTCTCTCTGTGATATTTTGATTCATTGTAACTTTCTACTCTGTTCTATTGTCATTACTGACAACTATATTCTGTTTCATTGTGTTGTATCCTGTTACTCTCTATGAAATCAGTTACTCTCTACTCTGTTCTATTGTAATCACTAGGAGGGAGGGGGTCCACACACTGAAGCTCCCAGTGCAGATACAAATGTATTAATCCATGAGTGACATTTTGAACTTCCTGCTTCTTCATTAAGTCTGATGAAGAATCTTTTCTGATTATGTGTTTTTTGGTTCAGCTCCTGATTTAAATATTTTTGGATGTGCGCCTCTGCTGATCTTGTTCTACTGTAATGACTACAAATAGATTCTATTCCATTTCATTCTACTTTTCTCTTTATATTCTGTTTAATTACACTTTATCCTTAAACTCTCTACTGCTATTATTCATGAAGTTATCTTGTATTACTCTCCAATACTCTGTTATTTTGTTTTCTAATGAATCACTCTGTGTTCTGTTGTGTTCTTTTGGTTTCTCCTTTATGTTTAACTCCTCTCCTTCTACGCTTTTCCACATTGACAGTAACTGTGATGATTTCTCTCCGCACTGAGGTTTAAAAAGCTCAGGACACATTTGGTGAAATGCAGCATGCCAGCTCCTACGTGCATTTTGAATGAGGCTCGTAGTGATATTTGCGTATAACAGAAGCACCGCCTCCCTCCCATTGGACAATGTCTACGTGAGGGCGTGGCAAGGAAAGATGAGAGTTGCAAATCCATGCCCTTACTGGGAAGACATGGAGCGCTATGGACACAGTCTACACGAATCGAGTAGGAATCTCAGCTAAAGACATAAATATTTCTCCAGTCAGCAAACAAACGATTTGAGTGACTGAGAGGAAAGAACGGGCGGCCCGGTTGAGGATGGAGTGTGCATTTGACGCACAGAATCTGATTTCCATTTCTTTGAGGAAAATCCAAAGCTCCAGGACGCAGCGAGGAGGCATCAAGCTCCACAAGAACTTACTGGTAACGTACGTACTGAGAAACGCCAGGCAGTTTTACATGAGCAAAAACTTGTCGCAAACGCAGAGGACGCATCACTATGAGGACGTAGCCGCGGTCCGTGAAAGGCACGAATATCTTGAATTGACCGGGAGCTTAACGGAGTTGGCCGATGACTTCTACTGCAACTTTACTGGGGTTGAGTCGGACACTTGGCACTGCGGAGCGCACCAGCCCCTCGGCCAGCCTGCAGAGGTGGCGCACCAAGACGCATCTTCCTGCGCAATGGTTCCACCAAGTGACTCTGACCTCATGGTTTCGGAAGCCTGTTGGAGTTGTGCCGACAAATCCTCCTGGGAGTTACCTATCCCAAACGCACAAGCCAACCAAAAGACTGTCCTGGACTTGGACACGCATGTGGTGACTACTGTCACGAACGGATACTTCCACTCAGACTGTTGCGCGCTGTCAAAACAGCCGCAGGGCGCGCAGTGCTACAGCAAGAAGCGAAAGATGGACACAAGTTATCATATTGTTGATCCAGACTTTTATTTGCCGGACTTTGGGCCGCTGCCGTGTAAGAGGATGAGGACTGACGATGACTCACATTCAGACTCGGAGCAGTTGGACAGCACGAACATCTCCAACCTGATCTCGATGCTGGGTTCAGGTGGACTATCTGAGTTTGTGAGTTGGCAGCAGACGGACCTTGAGCAAATATTCGCCGCTCAAACAATTTGTTTAAAACACACACTGTTAGCAGGCAGCGGCTGGACCAGAGCGATCGAAGCATTTTGATTTGTATGACTGTTTTTCTTTGTATCGTTTAATTTTATTGCTTTCAAATAAACCATGACACGACTGCAGTGTTCTCCTCTGTTATTGAAAAATGTTGATGAAATGTGCTTGTACAGAGCAATCATAGCATTTCACATTACTTTTGCACATTAACATTTCTCGTGCCAATAAGTATCATTTCTATCAAATAACTGTACCTTTTACTGAAAGCTCATTTTACTGGTGATTCCTGCTGCGGGGTGCTGGAGTCTGTCTTTGGTTTGTGTTTCCTGAAGAAATGAGTTGACGCTGTTTCTGTGGAAAGACGTTGGACGAGCTCCCCCATGTGGCGAGCAGAGATCTGTACAGCCTCATGCACCAAATCAACGCAGAATATCATTCTGTAAATGTATGAGTTACACCAGGGCCTGCTTTTATTAATCAATAAAGTTAAAATAATTTAAAAGCTCTGATGTATTGGCTTTAAATTACAACTCCTGGTAATTTATATCACTGTACACTTTTTAAGTGTGCACAAGAGTGGGTTCGTCATAGTATTCTTGTATTTTTCTCCATTGGTGTCATTCCAGCCTCCTTTGATATTATGAAGGGATATTAAGGCTATTTTCAAGCAATTAGATTTTTAAAATATTAGTTATTAAGGATCACTGAGCTCTCTTTTCCTTCCTCTGACATAAATAGGGGAAATAGAAATGTGGGAACATACTATTACAGACAGATGCACGCAAGCACCAAACTCTGCTTAAAAAATCGGGACTCTTCTGTGAGGAGCTCGCAGTTGTCTTTCCTCTGTGGGTCCGAGGGGGGCGGTGGCTCAGAATAGACACAGTGTGCCTGTCCTTGAGACATGACTGCCCGAGGGTTTCCCATCGATATTCCCGGGACAGTCAAATACTTGTGCTCGTCTGTTGGACAAGATGTTTGGTGTTTTAGTCAGATCTGCGGTGAGTGCTTTGTTTTTTTAGCTCAACATTACGTGCATTTTAAATCCGTGCTAACAGACACAGTAGCTTGACGCTAACGGTGCGTTTGGTATTACGGCGTCAGACTGAGTGTGAAGGGGGTGGGGCGCCGTACACAACAGCAACGATGCCACAATATTAGATTTAAATAAAACTTATTTCTGACCACTGCAGACCGCTAAAGTATCGTGTACTTAAAGAAAACGTGTCAATTATTAGCTGCGCCTCATTCTGACATTCAACATGAAGCTAGCCTAGCTTAACTTAGCCGATAGCATAACATTAGCCCACTGCGCAGGCTGCATAAAAAGGACATCGTGTGAAAATCACTGTAGTAGCCCAACGTTAGTCGTTTTAATCCCTACAGAGCCCCACACCCAACATTAATGTTCTTCTATATTGTTTGTTGTGGCATGCTTTGCTAAAAAACACGTTTTTATTTTGGAAAGGTCCACCGGAAGTAGTTCATCGTATTCCCGGACGCTTGTAAAAAATCGAGTTATGTCCGTTAATATCTGCGTCGCTGTTTCTGAATTAATTCAC
>JAPZDX010000021.1:28441282-28456045 GCA_029783625.1 Naso annulatus
AGAAATCCTCACTGTCAGATTCTCTACCTGTTAGTCAGTGTGAGCAGCACCAGCCTCTGATCATGTCCAGCTGTCTGATCTCAGCCTGTAGTCACAGTGTTGTAACATCAACTTAACATATAAAACATATTAATGAACCAGAGACACATCAGGCCAGGAGAAGTCTCACAGCTGTGATGAGAGTGATCATTACCGTTCAGGTGTGAATATCTGAATGTTTTTTCTGAAGGCACAATTTGACAGCCGCTGGCACACAAAGAGACAATACATCTTTATTTACAGAGATGATTCAAGCACGAGCGCAGTCATCGCTTTTGTTTGCTGCACGCTACTTTTGGGCTTTTGTTTCTTTGAAAATGAAAAACAAAGAATAGCGCATATCAGAAGAGGGAGCGCTGTAATAAAGTGATCACTCTTCCACGTTCACACTTCAGTTCTCCTGCCTTGGTTTTGCATTTCACGACCTAATTTTGCATGCATGAAAAGAGCTCTGCCTCGAGAGCTCGTCGTAGCTCATGTCCCCTGTTAGGGGGTTTTATGGGGGGAAGAAGCCAGGGCACATTCACAGCCACACTGCAGCAGCAGCATTAGATATCACTGGGCATTGGCAGGTCTACAGCCTCCGAGCTGACCTGTCTCTGGGGCTGGCTGAGTGCACTGGGGCAGAATACCCCCCACCCCTGAAACGTCCACCCCCCCCGGCTGTGCAGCCAGCTAGCTCACCATCACTCCTGCTGTCTTTCACAGGAAAGTTTGCATGAGTCGTCACTTGAAGATCAGCAGCAATCAACACGGCTGAGTGTGAGGGATGAGAGGGAATTTTACCAGGGGAAATGCCAGATGGCGTGTAATTAGAGCACAGGCACAGACACAGAAGAATTAGCAGGGTTAGATAAATGCCTGTGTTGTGCATTAAATTTGTTCCCCTTTCTAATTCTCCTCGGAGGGGACATCATTAGTATGCTCGAGGCTCACCTGAAATCAATAACAAAATGCCGTAGCGCAGTGATGTTCCTGCCAGCAAGGCAAAGCAAGAGAAACATCCTGCACAACTCTTTAGCAAACCACCGTGCTAGATGCCAACGAGTAGGAGCCAGTGCCAGTAATAAATACTTTATCTTCATGCTGGCTCCCCAGTGTGGTCTGATGCACAATGTCACGTCTGCTGTGTCCCTGCAAGTACAGCGCGTAGTTGCATTATTGCACCACTTCAAGTACAGCCTGACTGTGTATGTGTTTCAGCACCAGTGTCACCAAGTCACATTTCTTGTACATGATGTGTTCTTGGCAACAGAAAGTGATTCTGATAATGACTCACGTTTGGCAAACATGTTACACTGGTACAGTGTCTTTGCACTGTACCAATATTTTGTATATGTGTTTTCTGCTTATGTAACACCACTCATAGTTTGTAAAATGTGGTATTCAGTCAAAGATGTGTATTACTTTATGCCCAGTAAAGCAAATTATCGTGGCAATCAACTGGCTGAAGAGATACAATGACCTTTCAGTTGCTGTAAGTCTTTGAAAAAGCAACACTCAAAAGTGCAACAACTGTATACCTGAGTGTAGTTGTTTTGTTTTGTTTTTTTACATAAAGAAATAACTTGACCAAATAACTTTTAAGAAAGAACCCCTTAAATGTTTATTTTTAGGAGTTGTGGTCGAGAAATTTAGATATCAGGGGATTTTTTACAGCTCAATACCAAACAAAACAAACATCAGCAGTTGATTTTAAACTGTAGAATTCACAGGATATTGAAAACACTGTTTAAACAAAATAATTCAGCAAAAGCTAATAAAGTTTAAGGAAGCAGCTGGTTATTTGTTTTTCTAACAGACTTCTCTATTCAAAATGTGGTCAGTGGTTTGTCTCCTGGTTAAACTCATTATGATTTTCATTATGATTTAAAATGCAAGTTTGTTTCTTCCTCACATCGTCTTCATCAGTTACCGTGACCACATACTCATGTGGTCTATGATGGTAATTTATTTCTGTGTATTAATTTGTCCTCCTGTCAGTGCATTGCAGATAAATGAAAGCTTTTTGCAACCATTATATATGTCAACAAGCTAAACTGCAATCAATAATACAGTTCTGCCCTGCAGTTTCGGTGCATATCAGCAGGGCTTTATCATTATAACCCTAAATCAACACTGGATTCGTAAAAAAATTGTGGTGTTTGTGCAGCTCCTGTGTAAAGGATTGTGATTTTCATGTTGTAAATGCTGTGTTCCCTTTGAAACTCAGTTCTACTCGCTCACCAGAGCAGCTCCTGTCTGTGCACTCAGTCTGTCGCACCGTAGACTTTAATGTTGACAAGCTATTAGGCGTGCCATGTAACTGATCAATGTTATTGGGATATTGAGCTGAGTGGTGACTTCAGTCACAGAGAGGTGGACGTATCACAGCTCTAAATACATACAAACACATTTATATGTGTTAATGTAGATGAGGCTTATTTAAACTGGCGTATCACTTTATCAAAACAAGATTTTGATTTTGTGTTGTGGGGTAATGATGTCATAAAAAATGGCAACAGACGTTAGAGGCTCAATTTGAAAAAAAACTTCAGAGGCTCCAAATGTAAAACTGATTATTAGAGCACTAGTTATCAGTATAAAATATGAACGATGTATTTTGTAGGAGTATGTGTAATTGTCAGGCAAGGAAAAGAAGAGTCCCACTGACATTACACAAGGGGGCGCTGTTGTGAGTGAGTTCCAGTTAGATCTCCAAAGAGGAAGATAGATAAACTTCTGGTTGGCGTCAGATGCTCCTTTGCTAACTCGGGAAGCAATTTGGCTTCAGTGCTGTGATTAATTTGGCGTGCCAGTAACACACCAGTCATAAATTTGCTTTAATGTAAACTCAGTCTTGGAATTTTCTTTAGGTGTTTGGAGGGAAAAGACGATCCAGCTTTAAAAGTTTTAAATAGTTTTTATTTTAAACAGGTGCTGCGCTGTGTATCTAATTTTGTAGATGTAAGCAGCTGTTGATATTTAACCTACCTGACATGATTCAGTAGGAGCAATACAGCCAGATTCTCTGAGCTTTTATTAATTGCAACTCTTCCTCAGTCTGCGTTGTGTCAACACTCAGTTTCTGTATCTGTGCAGACTTTATTGCCTGTTAAACAATCATGGAAACCCATCGGCCAGTCATGTTGGCAGCAAAAACGAACAGATATTACCTCAGCTGACTGACTGATTAAGCTAGCTATAAATACCAAATACACATAAGAGAGCAATGTAATTACCACATTCTGTAATCCAATCACATATACTAAGTAGTAACGTAATACTATGACAGTTGAGCTGTTGGACATGTTGACTAAATGTAATAAAATGCTCATACAACCTATTGCGGGCACTGTTCTGATGTCACAGCCTGCATTAATATGCCAAAGAGAAAACTGTCAACCTATAATAAAATCAATAAGACTGGCAAGTGGAATCTAGAAGAAAACTGTTATTCTGCTTTAGCACATAGAAAATGTCGTTGTGGATGTTACAGCAACATTATGAAGAATTTCATTTCTGTGCGATTTGATGCGTCTGCAACATAACACATATTTTCTCCTCACGTGTCAAACATCCAGCAAGAGCCACAACACATGACAAGTAACTTCGCAAACAGCTACTTACTGTTCAACAGCCACAAGTCCACTTTTGTGTCTGCTGCCTTTTATTTAGCGTAGCTGTTTCTAACAACTATACGCCGGTCTGAGAGAACTCTTGCTGCTGGTCTTGCTCAGTCACTGCTTGCTTCCTTCAGCGTCCTCTTTGTAGTATCCACACCTCTGTCATGACGTTAGTAGAAGCTGTTGAGCTCAGTTGCTCTCCCCACTTACTCGCCTCTGGCTCTGGTGTCCACTCTGGCTCTGGACCTCCATCTCCTGGCGAGCCAAGCCTCCTCTAATAGCGAGGAAAAAACAACGATACTCCCCGCTGCAGCTTTGGTCTGCAGGCAGCCCTCATGTTGCTTTCAGGAACCTCTGTGGATCACAGAGTTGAGGCCAAGCAGTCGTAGAACATCAGAAGGAAAACAAGAGGACATTTTCTTCATAAAATATGAACTGGATTCACCAAAATTACTGTTTTGTGTGAAGTAGTAACGTACATCATAAAGTTTTAGTTTCAACTTGAAGTTACATAGGGAAGAAACAGTCTTCAGCAGGGCTGCGTGGTTGAGGCAGAGAGCCCATCAACCTCTTACTGTGTGTTCACACTGGGCGCGAATAAAATAATTTACAAATTTGAACACTAGAATATTTTGTGATTACTCGCTTCATTCGTGCAAATAACTCGCTTCATTTGAGTGTGAATTCGTGTGTATGCAAGTACTAAAAAGATGCAAATTTTTGCGAGACGGGAGGGACTTGGTTGAGTTTGACTACATTGCGAGGGTTGCTGCTTTGTACCTGCTTTTAGAAAGCCCAGAGATCCAGACGCTGCTGTGTCCGCGTCCAATGGATCCTCCTGAGGCACACACAGTTTAGGGAACTCCACCACATGCTGCACCTGAATGACGGTCGCTTCCAGCACTACTTCAGGCTCACCTGACTCTGTTTGATGACCTGTTGCTGAGGATCGGTGCCAGGATATGTCTCCAGTATGCTAAATAATACGAGATATATAAACTCCAGGCCCTTTATCTCAGGTGCAGAGTTGCTAGTAATTTATATTCACTGTATAGTTGCATGCTGATTTAATTTAGTGAAATAGGTTTCTTCTCCATTTCTCCAGTGAACGAATCTCTGCCGTTACTTCCTTAATGTCACACGTCACTGTCAAAGATCTCAATGCTGATTGGCTATTGCGGCGCAAATTTGTTGCTAAAGTTCAGATTTTTCAGCTCTGGCGAACACGTGAATAACGCGAAATTTGCTTCATTCGCCCCACACAATTTGCGCAATTCACTTCGACTGACAATAACTCCCATCTAATCACGTCTGTACATTGAGTTTACATGTAATTCACGAGGGCGACTGATTTGACTCTCCTGTGTGACCTTATTTTAAGGTAGAAAAGCTTCATTACGCTGCTTTCAGATTCTTCCCTTTGATGAAAACAGCTGTTCACTGTGGCTTTTATCTGTGACATGAAGAATACATGAATTTACTATTTACTGAAAAAATCCCTAATGTGCGCACTATACACTGTACTCAATCCTAAGACGTGTACTATAAATACAGTATGCTAAACATATGTGTTACAGCATGATTCAGCCTGTGACATTGCACAGTCATACATTAAAAATGAGAGAATTCAGGTGAAATGGGTCGTCTTTGGATTACGATATGCATTATGGGTTATGCACTTTGAATATCAATGAGGTTGTATTCTACATTCTGCATTATGGTGAGCTCGCTTTCATTTTCCCCCAGATAATTCAAATGTGAGAATTACATGGTTCTGCTCTTTCTCGCTTCCCTTCCTACTGAACTTTTTTTTTTTCCAGCTGCTTCTCAAAGCGTCTCTGCATCTCTTTGACTATATGGAGCTGCTTCATTATCTCCGAGGCAGATTAAAAGTAAAGAGTTTGAGGAGTGAGGAGCCAGAGCACGAGTGGAAACGATCCGTCCTGGCCTTCATTCTTCATCAGAGCGCTCTCTCTCGCTCTCTCTCCTGCTCTCTCTCTCTGGCCGTAATTACAGCCCAGCCTTATTTTGAACAGCTTTAACTGGATCACAGATGAACATGCAGCGCTCCCTTGTGTGAACTTGCGTCATTTTTGCTGTTGATGAAGAGCAAAAGCTTTTTGCTGTGCTTTTTATAACCCGACAGTTATTATATCCGTGCTATTTCCTCCTCCTTTGACTTTTCATCCAGCTTTTATTTTTGTGATGGCGAACTTCCTTCCTCTCTGACCTGTTACAGTCTAGTCACACTTTGAGGCTGCTGTTTATCTTCATGAAGATGTATAAGGAAACTGCCCACCTTTGAGTGACTGCGCTTGAAATTGCTTATGAGATGCTTCTATATTTAGACTAATAGAGGTATTAAGTCGCTCTCTGGATGTGTCATTTCCAGAGGCGAGAGAAAGCGCTCTGACTTATCTATCAGCCACGCATATTATCAAAAGAGGACTAGAAAGTAATTTGATTAGAGTTAACCACTCTGGGCTCGCTATTGGATTAAGGCGATCTTCTTATCTGTGAATGAGACAAATAGCTTTGCTCTTTACCTTTTTGATCTCACACACAGCGCTTTCAAACTGAATCGGTAATACCTGCTGCGGCCGTGAGGAGGTGACTTCAGCCTGTCATCTTTGTTGTCCAGCCTTGTCTTGATCACATAATTTCATCACATTTTGGACCATATTTTAATCATTTCTTTCTATGCTTTGTTTTTCAGGTACAAAGGCTTCATCAAAGATTGTCCAAGTGGTCAGCTGGATGCCGTCGGCTTTCAGAAGATTTATAAGCAGTTCTTTCCTTTTGGAGACCCCACAAAGTTTGCCTCCTTTGTTTTCAACGTGTTTGATGAGAATAAGGTTTGTAACCACATTCACAGGTTCAATTGTCCTCCTGTTAAAAGGCAGATAAAAATTTTCACCTACTAGTAGTAACAAAGAAGTTCTTTGTCAGTGGGTGTTGCTGCTAGATAAGGATGGCAATGTTAAAATTGACAGTGTCTGACAGAGCAAATCTAAAGGTTGTTTCAAACAGAAAGATACAGAATAAAAGGAAATTATATAGAAACAGTGTTCGGCTGCTGTTTTTACTCTAGAGCCCTTTGACCTTTTTTTATAACTGAGTACTATCATGTTTATATTAAAAAGGTTAGTTATTTAGATCTCTTTTGAAAGAAATGTTTTGGACAAAAAATGTATGAAAATATTAAATAGTATATAAATTAGGCTAAAGGCTTAACAGGTAAACACAGAACTGTACTTCAGTCATAGGATCAATAGTAACTATGGTCAGAATCCCAATGTGGTCAGTGCAATAGTCAGGTTAAAAAAAAGCTGCATGTTTTTTATGAAAGTGAAATGTGTCACAACATAACATACAAAAATAAGTATTCCCATTAAAATTGTAACTCGTATCTCAATTGCAATATTGTTTTTTTTTTTTTTTTTTCGCATTGTAAGTCTTAGTTTTGTGCTAGAAGTCAGTTTTTAGCTGTGGTTGGTCGTTTTTCCCCACAATTTCCCACAGTTTTCACCCTAGGAGGCTGAAATTTGTCATGAAGGTCAAGTGTGTATGTGTGCACGTGTGTGTGTGTGTGTGTGTGTGTGTGAGGGTGTGGGGGCGCAGCAATAGAAGTGGCCTGTTGCAAAAAGATGCATAACTTCCAAATGGATTCACAGACTTGCACAAAATTCAGTGGAAAGGTTGTTCATGAGCCAAAGGACAGCTGATTAACTGTTCAAGCCGAGTGACAAAAAGGGGGCGTGGCCATGGGAGCGGCCTGTAATAAAAAGGTGCATAAGTATTTATAATAATAATTCATGTAACATGGCCAACTTTGTAAACACACACACACACACACACTCTTTCATTTGTCATGGCTTGCCCCGCCCCTACACTACAGCTCCGCCCCCTTCCATAACTCATCAGCTGTTTGCTTTAAACTGCAGATCACAGCTTTTGTGAATTTGTGCTTGTTAACAGAAGATGCAAATATTGATTTTCTATCAAGCGGTGGGTAAATATTTTATTTTTGTCTGAATCAGTGACTCTCTTGTCAATGTTTTGTGGGCGCATCTTCCAAGGATTCGAGGTTTTGACGATTAAGCAAATTTCAACAAGGTCAAAGTAGTGCAAGCTACATTTTCTTAAATAATCACCTCATTTCAGCTGCAGATTATTATGGTGTTTAGGATGACAGACGGTAGATGAACACCTCCTGGAGCCCCTGCAGGTTTATTGACTTCAGTTAAGAGGCTTTGTGTCAGGAAGATCAGACGACCTCTCTGTCTGATGTGTCTCTGTGACCTTCATTAGCGTTAGTCACCCCATAGTTAGGGAATGGTTTGATCTTAACAGTTTTTATGACTTATGTCATCAGCAATGACTTCAGCATTGTCTGGCCAGTCAGATGTCTGGTAGAGATAAAGTAAGCTGACCCCAAGGCCACGATGAGCAAATAGCTTTCTTCTCCAGCTGTGCACAAACGGTTACAAGTCGACAGCTGTTGTAGCAGAGCTTTTTTAATGCAACGCAGTCCTGAAGGTTCCACTACCAGGAAGTCAATTTTATATGTTTTCCTTACTGTCTCCAATCTGTTTCACTGAGAATGGGTGTGGCATTTCTCTAATGCAACGTTGGAAATTTTGAGCTTCTGTGGTTAAGATTCGGTGCGTAGGATTTAACAAGGTTGACAGGAAATAAATGTCCGGCAAAATTATCCGCTTTGCCCATCAATGACGTAGAATCATTAGAATATTAGAAAAACATCTTTGCCCCAAATTCACAGTGTTTGTTGTGTGCTGTAACTTTGAGACGATGAGCCGGCAGCATCCATCTTGCTAATGACCAGAGGTGACATATTTCTGCCTCAGGAGAAAGCCAGGTGCAGGGCAAAAATAGCAGCTGACTTGGAGCAAATGTCTGGCCCCGTTTTCGGCAGACTACACCAAGGACATCATGACAGAACAGCAAGGAGCTCATCAAAGTGCGGCAAGTGTGAAGGAAGATGCTCATCTGGTCTCTGGGCCTTTTCCCCTCTCTGTCTGTCTCTTTTGTCTCTGCAGGATGGACGCATCGAGTTCTCTGAGTTCATCCAGGCCTTATCTGTGACTTCTCGGGGGACTCTAGATGAGAAACTGCGATGTAAGAAGATGCGCACTCCTCCCCTGTTTATTCATATTTAAATGACAGGATGCGGGATTGACTGCCATGCATTGCATATGAAAGAGGGCCGTGGATTCCTAGAGAACAGCAAAGAGGAGATTATTAGCAAGATACAGCAGGTTTCCGCAACTCAAAGGTCATGAGTAACTTTTTTTTTAATAGAACACTAGAAAACTTGGAAATTTAGCTGTAACCATAGTTTAAGCATGAAACAAAGGCGTGAGTCTTTTTTTATACCAAGAAAAACTCCTGGAGCCTTTTAAACTGAGAAACAACTAGAAAGACTGCTGCCTAACTGCTCAGTTTTCACCACTTCCTGCTTTGTGATCAGTAAACACGTGCAGTTTATTGTCTAAATGTTTGTCCTCTCGGACTGAAATGTTAAAATATAATCATTTTGAAGTCACAACAACTTTCTGACCTCAATGTGAGCTTCCTCGCTTCAGTAAAACCCATAAGTTTTAACATCTGTCTCTTTACAGGGGCATTTAAGTTATACGACCTTGATAATGATGGCTACATCACGCGAGATGAGATGTTGAACATTGTGGATGCCATTTATCAGATGGTGGTAAGTTTCACTAAATGTGGGACATGAGTAAATTGTTAGAATGGTTCAAAATGTTTTGATTTGATATGTTAGGGGAACACCGTGGAGCTGCCAGAAGAAGAAAACACACCAGAAAAGCGAGTGGATCGTATTTTTGCAATGATGGACAAGGTTAGTGTTTTCTTTTATGTGTGTTTTATTTATAACTTTTTTCAGAGAAAAGAGGCCCAACATTGAATTAGTTACCAAACAGGAACCTTACCTGCCTCTTCGTGCCTCTCTGTTCACACAAAGGGGGAACAGAAAAAGCTTTTGAATTGATTTCTGTGTTTTTTAAAATTATTTCTTCTTCTTACCTTGACCATCTCATTTCAGATTTTCTCCGTACCGGTATATTAGGTTCTAGAGAACTCGTTGAACCAGGTTACAAAACAAGGAAATCTTTTTGTTCCAGGCCTCAACAATGATTGTCTTCACAAAGATGATTTCATACTAAATTAAAGTTTTCCAGTAACCTTCAAGGGATGACGGATAAGTTGGGGCCGAAGGTCGAAGGCTAGCGCTGATTGAGAAAACAGACATCAGTCCACGTGCAGTCATCTCTCTTTTCCATGACTGAATTCAGCATCTTTCGTCTTCACCATGCTGCAAGGGTCACCCTTCCATAGTGTTGCCTTCATGTTGCCATGGACCTCCTTGTTTGGGCCCTTAAGAAGGAGGTAGTGGATGATTACATGTAGGCTGATGTTGTCCATTTTCTCAGACAGTGCTGACTTAAAATTTTTATTTACCCATAACAGAAAAACCACAATAATTGTTAAATTTAAACTTTCTGCATGATCACTGAAAGGGTTGAGCTGCATGTGCGTATAAGAAGAGCTGAATAACTTATTTCCCTCTACATTAGGACGTGGACTTATCAATCACCTGTTGCCAGCCTTAAAGCACCGTAACAGTGTTCTGACATGTCATTGTCCTTTATCAACATTGGCCACACAGGTCACAGAAACCCCGCCCATTTTCCCCGAAATAGCTTTATCTATGAGATATGGTGTTTGTTTACATTTTGTCCATATTGAATAAACATTACAGGAAGTAGCTGAAAATATGTGACAGCGTTAGTTAAAAAGAACATCTGTGTAAAAATCCTTCTTCACGCTGATATTCCAGCTAGGAAGCTGCACTTGGAAGGAACTTAAGTAACTATTTTTCCAGGCGTAATAACTTTGGTCTCCTCGGCTCCCTTCTCCTCTCTCTCTCACTCAATGATTTTTGACCAAATAAATGCAGACGTTCTCTTTAGAAGGGTGAATTACTTATAGCCAGCAACTTTAACGTGTCCTACAGTGTTTCTATACCCTGTTTCAACATGAATGGCAGTGAATGGGCTTTAAATATGCAGCCTGACATCTACTGAAGTACACACATGGTCACATTTGAACAATGTTTGTAGAAGATAGTGAGATCTCTGCTGATGGTGAGAAGTCAGAAATAGACTGCTATGGTCCTTGAAATGGCTGCTTTATGGATTAGGAGGGAGGAGTTTGGTGCCGAACCAAAACAGGAGCCAGGGTTCCATCAGATGGTTGCATGTTATACAAGGTGCTAATGAGGATGTTGCAGAATGAATGTAATGTGCATGGACAACAGAGTCAACAAGGTCAGAGTTTAAATATCAAAAGACTTTAACGCACCGACTGCTTATTTTATGTCACTTTCTGCAGTTTAAGAATAAACGTTGCTTGACACTGATACAAGTGCAGTGATAATTATTAGTTTTCCATTGAACTGAATCTGACCTTGTTGCCACCCTCGGGGCTTTGGCATGGACACTGTTAAGTTTAGAGCTGTAAGCTTCAGCCATCACAGCGTCACTAACACCGCCTGCAGTCTATAAACATCATATATAGTCTCTTCCACCACTAACTCTCGCTGCTAAAGCCCACTCCCTCGGCCCCAAGAATCCACTCAGCTTTAGTGAAAGATGAGACGCAGCCTGCATGGGTGTGTTCGTCAGCCCACTGCAGCCAAGATTGGCCCATTGGACTGGCTGTGCAGCACAGCAGCACTTAGTGATTTGTATTGGCACCGAGTGCACTGAACCAAAGCTCAGTCCAGCACCATAGATCAGGAGCAACATGATTTAGCTCAAGAGCCTCTTTTGCCCCCTGCTGGAAACTCTGTGTTTAAGCATTTAAAGGGCTTCGGGTTCACTCTGGCTCCCGTTCTTCTTGCAGAATGCAGATGGGAAGCTGACTCTGCAGGAGTTTCAGGAGGGTTCAAAGGCAGACCCTTCTATTGTTCAGGCACTGTCTCTCTATGATGGACTCGTGTAGGAGTGTCAGGTGAGTGGAGGTATTAATGCATACCTCTCTGCTTGGATGACTTGTCAACCCCAAGTCACACTTCAGCTCCAAGATAATACTGAGTAATTCTTCTTTAATCAGAGCAGAGAATGAAAGAAGGAACTAGAGTCTGTGGGCTGAAAACCAAAGTGAAGAAGCCTCTTTCTGCTCTCAGTTTGTTCTTATGAATTATTCAGTATGACCCACTTGTTTGCTGGCAATCAAATCGTCTTGCAGTGCTGAGTGAAGAGCGAGACAGCCCTCTTTCACTGCCTAATGTAATGCACAATTGTTGCTGACATCCTGCTCGGTGTTTTGTCAACTGTGAAGTGAGCTTGCGAGGACATATTGCCGTGATGCAGAAGCTCTGTGTGGTGATTATCTTACGTGCTCTGAACACACCCAGGTTTCATGACTCGGCTTACTGTCATCTATTCACTGGTGGTCGTTCTTACAACTTCTCAGATGGATCCAACTCTGCATCCTCCTGCGCGTCACATGCCAATCCAGCTCCATCACACCTGTAACAAGAGGAAGCCAAATTTAACTGGACTTTGTCCCACAGCCGTACGGCAACTGTGTCAAGTAGCTGTTCGTCTACATTTCCTGTACGGATTGTAAACCAATATGTGCTCTGATGTGACGGAACATTCCAGCACATCAGCAGAGAACCCTCAGTCATTTATCTGTGCTTTTACAGCTGTGTGGCACCGCGTGCACACTTGAGTGTTGTGGACTGTATTTGAGCATTTCTGCAAGCGCAGTGTTGTGATTTCCTCATGGACAGACCAAGGATCTGAACTCCCTCTGAGATGTTGGCATGCGTCTTGTTCACATACCGTAAAGCCGGGGAGGCACGCGAGCTGCTCAGAGGAACTGCTGCTTCATCACCACATGGAGAGACTCTAAACCGGGCAGAATCTGGGAAAAAAAAAAAAGGAAAAAAAAAGTGTTACTTGGTGATAACGTGAACACTAACTTACAAAGCAGTATAGTGTATATTGTATAATGTAAATATAATGGTAATTTATTTTCTGCTTTGCTGCATTTTATGGGAATTTTACTCATAAGTATGGAATGAAGTTTTATTTTTTATCAAAGGTGTTGAAATGTATTGCACTGTATTTTTCATTATTATTGTGGGAATGAGTTTTTTCTCACGTTCTTTCCTGAGAGAACAGGGTTTTTATTTGGAGAAGAGTGTCGGAGGAGCGGAGAGTTTTCTATGGCTTATTTTACTATGTTTGCAGTCTGTGCATCCTATTGTGTTTTCACTTCCCCGTTAGCATGAACGTCTCCTGTCTGCAGTGTTGCACAGCCACCTAACGACATGCACCGAGCAACACGGCCAATTCTCACAGCTTACATCTGAATTGAGGCTCATTACGTCTTTTGAGGGCATCGTACTCCACCCTCAGTGCACACAAAGCCCGGTCATTGAGAGGCACAAACAGACATCAATCCTGGTTGTAAAAGCTTTTGTGAGCTCTGTGGTTGCAGTCGTCTACTTTCTATTTGTCCTGTGCAAGGCCAGAGCATGTGATGATGCCTTTACTTCATTCTTGGACTTCTTTTAGTTACAGCGCTAAGATGTTTTTATCAGCTTCACTGAATTTATGCCTTATGCAAATGATAATTTACTAAATGATAAATGTCATTTACCTGTTGATTAACAGTATAAGAGCACAGAATAAAATGCATTTAAGTGGCTAACTTTGCTCTCACTGGATTCTTATGTTTTGTATTTGAAATGAATGGTGTTTGATTTATTTTACGAGTTCTTGGATCATTTAAGAAGCTGTTTTTAATGCATAATGCACTGATGCTCAAGTTAGAGCTGCAGCAAGTAGTTGATTAAAAGAAGAAAAACTATTTTAATAATTAGTTTATAGTTTCAGTCATTTTTCAGGCACAATGTCAAACATTCGCTGGTTGCAGCTTCTTAAATGTCAGTATTTGCTGCTTTTTTGTTATTTATGACAATAAAAAAAGTTTACGTTTTGGACTGTTAATAAAGCAAAAGATGCAAATTGTAAACTTCACTTTTGGGGATATTCAGTATCAGTATCAGTCCGATATTGGCCAAAATCACTAGATCGGACATCGGAGAGGGGAAAATTTATAATCCGATCCGGTTTGTCAGCCTAAACCAGGGCTATTCAGTTACAAATTGGATTGGGACAGATTTTAAAATACAGAAATTTAGCTGGGCCAGGCATTTTCAGTTGCGAGTAAGCAGAAGGTAATGACAGATTTTAAGCCAACACAAATGAATGAAATAAGAAACGATACTTTTAATCATTGTTTCCCTTTTAAATTCCATCACGTCTGACACAGGCACAGCACAAAGTACATAAAACCAGTTCAGCTCTGGTTGTGGGATGCAGTCAAACTCTGCACTTCTGCAGCCCTCTCCTGTGATCCTTCTGGAAAGTCTGATGTTTCTCAATGTGGTGTCTCCAAACATATTCTTTGAATATCACAACAAACTGATTGCAAATTAAACACATGTGGCTTTTGGATCTAGCCTTAAATTAAGTAATTTTCACTTCCAGCAGAAGTGAGTTTTAGGTTTTCGGGTTGAAAAAGGCGTGCTTTTAGAGGTTGTATCATAGGACCTCTACTAGTACCACACATTACAGCAACGCCCTGGATTGTGGGTTAAATATTGCAACGCTGTTCAGTGTTGCATTCAGCGTCTTTAAGAATTTCTGGTGGCTAGTACGTTTTTCTCTGCGTTTCTGGCTGGGCCAGGCATAGGGGTTACTTCTGGGCCATCATCTGAATAGGTTTGGCCTAAACTCTCCCATAATGAATGCTTAAATAAACTCTGTGACCTGTCATAAAGAGAGATGTGAGCACAATACAGACTAGCAGCATGTGTCACATGACTAATATAAATGGCCATGTTCAGCGAAGTGCTTCCATACAGATGTATTATCTATCGCTTTGTTATTTAAGAGAGGGGAAAAGGCTGTATCAGACTGATATCAGTATATCAGACATGAGGAAGTGGTGTCCAACCGTCCATACTTTGACTCATGGGAAATTGTGATGATCTTTT
>JAPZDX010000021.1:28461619-28473332 GCA_029783625.1 Naso annulatus
GGAGACAAAATGAAATGTTAACTTGAATTAAAATTGCAGATATCTCAGAGTTTGAACATTGTTGGAAACTCAACAAAATAAATAAAATGTCTGTAGTTGTCTCAGACATTTTAATGTTGAAATGATACATATTCAAAGGTCAAATTGTTGTTGTTTTGTTTTTGAACAGACCCCAGGAAATCCTAGCAACCATTCCGTTGGAAGCTAAAGGGGTTACAAATAAAGAAAAATAGCGGCGGGAGCAGGACAGAAACAAACCCACTGATGTAATCATAATGATTTCATTTAGAGTAATCAAATGAGGCCAAAGCTGATATTAAACTTCCTGGTCATATGATACGGGCGAGTGCCTCTTTTATGTCGGAAGCAGCCTGTAACGGGATCTCTGTGGAAGGAGCCAAAGACAGCAGGGCTCACTTCCCAGGCAGACGTAAAAGAAGCCAGAGTTTCCTCTGGAAGAGACGCTGGTATCCTGCATGTCAGCACAGGAGATGGCGGGGCAGCGCTGAGCTGGGGCCAGCAGCTCTGCACACTGGTGGCCCACTGAACCTCTGAACTCCCCTGTGTTTGTGTGTGTGTGTGGGTCTGTTTCCTGTCAATTCATGCTCACATGTAGCTAAACATATAATGCCTGTGTGTGGGGCAGCTCGATTCATTATCCCTCCATAATCCTGCCAGCTGTTCAAGGAGTGTTTGAATGTCATTTTTGTGCTGCAGTGTTAAAGGAATAGGAGACCTAATTCACCGTAGCCCTCACACCTCAACCCCAGCCTAAAGTGTTTTGACATGTTCTTAGTGTGGTGTTACATGTAAACAAGTGAATACTTATGAACACGTTTCTCTTGCACCCACTTTGAATTACTATATGTCAGTGGTTTGACGACAGCTCCTGGGTGGCATGCTTTTACCAAATTAATGCAAATCCTTTAATCCTTGAAAACCTCAGAAGTACTATAAATCTAACCAAAATATTCCCTCTTAATGGCAGTTTAATAAAGTGCAGCCAAATCAAATATACAGAATCTTTTTGTGGTCTCCAGGGGGGCGAGTGGAGAGAAAACAGACTGCTTATTTTACTCTCTAATCCCAGGATATGATCTGTCATGGCTTGACTCCTTCCAGCACAGCTGCCCAGTGGAGCTGGCTCCAAGTCCTCACACAACAGCTCATTGTCAGCTCTGCATATCGCACTCTGTGCACTCCTTAAATATGAGCGGTCATAATCAACGAGGGGATAAGCGAACAAGAGTGTGGACAAGTAGGCTCCGCTAACTTGCTGTCAGACTTGAGCCACGATCTGTGCTCCTCATGGTAATGATGCCGTCCTGAGTCATCGTGAGCCTGAAGCGCTGATCAAAAACGAGAGCTGTGATGCTTTCGCTTCCAGATAATGTCTGCTGTGATGTCTGCTTACGCATGGAAACAAGCTTTGAAAGAAGCATGTAATGAAGATGCAGTTTTGCAGCGTAGGATGCAGCACGTTGTTTTTCTACATCAGGCTGCGCATACACTCAACCCAAGTGCCTTGAGGAGTCATTTAAAACATTGCCCTCATGGTTTCCTCATTACGTGGATGCAGTAGAGAGTTAAGGAGCTGGTAATGGTTGTCAGACATAAAATGTAACCCGGGTAACATCTATCTTTGTCATCCTTGTTTCCTGCACTTAACAAAGGCACCATCTATGCTGTAGCCGCCTCTCTGAAATACAGGCCACTTGTGACGGGCGAAACCTCAACAGGTGTGTCGAAACTCCCACAGAGAAGGAGCAGGGGGTCCATCTGGGACTGATCCGCTCTATTAACCTTGATTTGTAGCGGGACACCATGCTGCAAATGTCGGCAGTTGTGGTTTTTAAACGTGGGTAAGGACTGCGCTGACCCCTGCCCACTGGGAGGCCTGGAGCCAAGCTGTTGTGCTTAACCACAGCGAGGCAGCAGGTTTCTGTGACAGGTAATGTACCTGGACGAGTGTAGGGAATACGACTTCACCCCAGCCCGAGCTAACCCTTCTTCTCCAGCCCATCTGTCATGCTGCTATGAATAGCAGAGGGGGGTCTTCCTGTAACAGCCCTGTAGGCTCATTCAGCTGAGACACGCCGGATGAGGTTTCACCGGACTTCAGATCCTCGGCATTCCCAGTGGTTGGGACAGGGAGTGGCTGCAGAGCTCAGCACGCTCGTCCAGACCTCCCCTGGCCCAGACAGCAGGTCGTCCCATCTCGGCACTCCACCTCCTTTTATCTGAGGTCTGAGGGCAGAGCGATGCCCGCTCCCCTCTGCACTCCCACATAGGAAATAGACTCTATCCTGGGGCAGATGTAGGTCACTTCTTAGTAGTTTCCTGCTCTGCTGGTGATGGCTGCACATGTGGCAGACATTACAGCTGTTTCCAGTTGTAAAACGACGAGAGGAACCAGCTGCTGTCAGCACCCAGTGGACCCGACAGACATAAAGCCAGGGCCTGATAATTAAATTATCAAAGGCTCTTCTTGTTTTACTTATTGCTCGTTTTTGTAAACGTGTTGCCATTGGCTTCACCTCCAAGGGACCACTGTAGAGATGTTTTCAGTTTGTTTCATTACAGACACAGCTCAGTCATAATGCCTCTTCGTATGAGGTCAAAACAAATAGTAGACAGCAGTTGCTTGTTAAGCGCTTGGAAGATGGAAGACTGTGGGTCCATTGTGGCCACTGAAACGAGACTCTGCATGAAATAGCATTGGGCTTTTCTGCCTCTGTTTTCATTTTAGAGAAAACAAAAGGAAAACTGTGTTCTCACTCAGTGCCATGGTAATGATTATACCGAGAAGGTCAAGCACCTGTCAAAACTGAAATTATATATCGTAACGTGGAGCCACAGAGGAACATTATCATCTAAGTAATGATTGTTTTTGCCATTAAGTGTAATCAAGCTGTATATCATTATGTCAGACTTTAGGTAATCTTTGCTCCGAGTAGTGGAATGACTCAGTAGGAATTGAGCCTTTTGCAATCCCAACGTGTCACTGACTGACCTCATCTGGCTTCAGCTGATTCGACCGAAAAATGTTTGTTTCTATCCATAAATGATCATGAATATTAGTCAGCTTGATTCTATGGAATAAACTTGTACAGTTTAAGTGTATTCCTGAAACAAAGGACCCACACACACACACACACACACACACACACACATCCGCCACTGCTTTCTATTCTAAGAAACAAGCCTTATGATTCATGAAAGCTGCGCTGTAGGAGAGGGACTGCTGCCTGACAGACTTCCACTATGAGAGACGCTCTCCTGGGAATACATGCTCGAGAGTGCAGAAAACTGTATGTTATCAGCTTGACAGTTGAGCTGTTTCACTTTTCCTTTGTTTAGGCAAAATCCCTCTGAGGAATACTTTTGCGATGAAAGAATAGTCCAAAGACAAAAAGCAGTCTGCTGCTCGGGCACGGAAAGTGTTGGCGGGGGCTTTCAAGGAAGAGCTACAGTGGTGTCCTTCCTGTCCTCGTCCTGTCTCTCTAAGCTGAGTTTGGGCGCTGACAGCTTGTGTTTGACGGCTCCCAGTTTCATCCTCTGACGACTGTGTCTCCTTCAGTGTGACATGTGGCTCTGTTACTGTTCTGTGATGACGTTTTTCTCCTCATGCCAGGTTTTAAAATGGGTGGAAGAGACAGTTCAGGCCATGAAGGTCCACCTGCTGTCCTCCAACCACGACAGTGCCCAGGAGAACAAGTGGGAAGTGCCCTTTGACCCCAGCCTTCGAGAGGTCACCGTGTCACTCAGCGGACCAGCACCACAAATTGAGCTCAGCGATCCCCTCGGTAGACACATTCATTCTGTTTTCTTTTCTGCCATTTTAACTAAAAAAATGCTCTGTGCTCCCAAACAAGCTAAAACATATTTTACATTGAAAAGTTTTTGCTCTTCTGCTCTTTTCTTAGGTCGTGTTGTCGGTGTAGATCAGGGCCTTAAAGAGCTCTTAAACATTCCCAACTCTGCTCGTATCGTCAACCTGAAGTTTCCCAGACCTGGAGCTTGGAAACTGAAGGTACTGCTTTGATGAATAATCCATCATCAACGTAATCATTGTATTTATTTAAAACCTCTGAAACACGGTGAGGGACAACCTTAATTTTCAATGGTACTGAGGTAAAGACATAAAAAGGAAGAACAATTAAAATGCCACGATTAAAATCAACAAGAGCTCTGAGAAAAACAGTAAAAATGAATGCATGATTAAAAGCAAGATGGTTAACAATGTTAGTCAGTGAAAGTGCATGAATTGGCAGTGAGACAGATGAAGAAGCAATTAAAAATTAAAAGCAGTAGCAGTTACTATTGATAAGATGAGCAATTAAATTATGGAATTGTCTCAGTGGAATTAAAGATGGCAGGTACTGTATGTGGAGCACTGCAACAGAAAGCAGATTTTCCTAATTCTGGACAGATTTTTGGTACCTGTACAATGAGCCATGATTGCCTGTGGGTTTAGTGGCTAACAACATTCCAAGGTAGCATGGTTGAGAGATATGGCAGTAGTTTATATAAGACTGCTCCATAAATAAATACAAATGCTGGTCTCATCTCACTGAAGAGACCAGCATTTCACTTAGACTGCTTCTTGACAATAGGCTAATTGAATGCTATTGCTTCCCTCTAAAGGTGAGCTGCAGTGGGCGTCATACTCTGAGGGTCACAGGAGTCAGCAATTTAGACTTCCGGGCCGGCTTTTCCAGTGTACCTGTTTCCGAGTTCAACCACACCAGAGAGAGGCCAATAAAAGGTGCCGCAGATGTTTCTGTCAGCATCGAGTCTTATTTGACTGAGAACACGTGCAGACGATGATCTCACAACAGTCTCTCTTTGTCTCTCAGGACTTCCAGCCCATGTTTTGCTGAAATGCACTGGCCTGAAGCCTCCAGGTCAGCTCAGCCATGTGGAGCTCGTGTCTGGCTCGGGTCGCTCCTTGCGCACCATCCCCGTGCCTCTGCCCTCTGACCTCGGCCAACAAGGACTGTGGAGTCTCCCGGAGTTCCGCTCTCCCTCCCAGAGCTTCTTCATCAAGGTGACAGGAAAAGATGACGAGGGCTACCGCTTCCAGAGGCTGTCCAGTGTCTCCTACACCAACATCGTTCCAGGCAGGACCCCCCCCCTGCAAATACATGTCACCAAAGCCGCTCTGCAGCATCTCTCACACCTCATCAATCTCTTTGCAGACCTTTAACCTTTGTTTCCTCCCGTGTGTAGATCCCCCAGTTGTAAGCATGCCTGATGTGGTGAAGGGCTTCTACATGCAGCCTGCTGTGATTGGCTGCTCGGTGGAGAGTGACATTCCCTACAGGCTGAGATTTACCAGAAATGGGATTACGCTGGGAGAGGAGAAGTTCTTTCAGTGAGTCTGTGTCTCTGTTGGCTCAGAACTCTGCAACATTTGGCTCACCTTCTGTCAGATGCTGCAGCTTCATGCGCCCATTAACTGTTAAAAGAACACTAATTAGGTCGCTCACTACTCTTACCAGTGGGCATGTCTGTGAAGTATTAGCGCATCTAGACTCTTGCGTTTTATTGGCTCATCTGTCAGGAAAATGTTTCACATATTCGATTGTGTCATCATGAAAACTAACAAAAGTGCCTTTTCTTTCTTGATGTCGACGCTCTGCTTTGAATTACATTCATGAAGTGAAACTGACTTATGGTGAAAACTATTCCCAGTGCCCATGCTTGGGCGTGTGTGTGCCAAAGACGCCAATTGAATGTGACATAAAATGAGATATTGCTGCTATACAAGCCAACAAACAATGTGTGTCTTTGTATCAGAAAATCTGCCGTAGCATCGTGGGAGATCGTCTATGCATCAGCTGAGGATGACGGCCTGTATGAGTGCATAGCGCAGAGCAGTGCTGGACAGGGACGTGCCTTAACACAGTTGAATATTAGAGGTATGTGACACACATACAACAATGCAAGTACACACACCTCCTCAGTTGTTTTTCCAGCATGCATCACTGTCGCTGCAGGCTCTGAAATAACTTCCAGACGTTTTTATCTTGAATAAATGGTTCAAACATCAACATAAAACAAAGCATGCCAGCACTAACATTTGTATTAAACTAAAGTATGTCTGCACTGTTTGTTCACCGCTGATAACGCCAGTTTGATGTTTGCATTAAAACAGAGCCGCCTCCGGTCCTGAAACCGGCAGTGAATGTGACTTCCTCTGTGGGAGGCGTGGCTGTGCTCTCCTGCCTGGTGGAAGGCTCCATGCGCCACAACTTGACCTGGTACCGGGCAGGTCGTACCATCCGGGCCCGCACAGGGAGGGTGAGGGTGCTGTCTGACTCTTCCCTGCAGATCAGTGGAGTGCGGACTCAGGATGCTGGGGAGTATCACTGTGTGGCCACCAACGCCCACGGAGACACCAGAATCTCCGTGTGGCTCCTCGTCCCAGGTACAGTGGCACGATACCCTGCAGATCATCTGCTGAAACATTTAACACACTGAGGCCTCGCAGCTCCTCTCAGGCCCTCGCCATCTGTTTTCCATTATTGGCTTAGTCTCCTCACAGTCAGATTGAGCTGCTTCCTCATCCGAAAATGATTCTCATCAGCCTGAACTGAACTGTTGAAATCTGTGACTTCTGTTGTGGGGATCCACTCACATGTTTGCAATGAATTTCAATAACAGGCAAACAAAGGTGAAACTGTTCCTCTCTATGATTCCCTGATCATGAAGTCAGACATGCAGTGCTTGTAATAACATTGTAGCTCACATCATCATGAGTTAACTCTTGTTAAACTTGTGATTGGGAAGTCATAAATGACATCATGCGTTCGTGGTAAGGCTCTGAGTCATCATCAGCATTTTGCCTCTGTTTGACTCTGATTGTAGAGGCTCCGTCTGTGGTAGTTCACCCTCAGAGCCAGGCTTTCTCCCGAGGGGATGAGATCCGCCTCGTCTGCACGGCGTCCGGCTCCCCTCCTCCCAAGCTCTTCTGGAGCCATGGAAACATATTCCTCACTAATCGGCCGAGGTAAGGGAGCTCTCAGCCCACTCAACACCTCCGGCACAGAGGTCTCCGAGAGTCATTACATTCCACTTTAACAACATGTTAGATTGCCACATCTTGTTTGCATCACTGCTTAGATTAACATCTTCTGATGTGAAATTTTATGTCCAAACCACAAGTGCTTTATATGTCTGTGTAAAATGTAGATTTAAAGGAAACTTTCTTTCATGATACCCAAGAATAGCAGGCATGATTTGGGATGAATTGTTCTCTTACATCTGCACATGTAATCAGTAATTCTGATGCTTACATGATACAGGTTCAATATAAACCAATATGGAGTTCTGACCATAAGTGGAGCTGTCCCAGAGGATGCTGGGAACTACTCGTGTTTGGCAACCAATGAGGCTGGGACTGCCTCTCAGTCTGTGTCACTTACCTTTGCAGGTAAGTCAAGACAATGCTAGAGACGGTGCCAGTCTGCTCTGAAAAATAATGTATGTTGGCATTAACTTTCAGAGTTCAAACATGGCAGGAACCTCTTTCTTTTTCCTGTGGTGTTATATTCTTCTGGAGCGTTCATTCTGAATCAGTCTGTGAGTGATAAATATGCAGTGTGAGCCGAGCACGAGCGAGTGAGGCCACATGCTGCCCCGTCTCACACAATGCAATATTTCTCTCCATGTTTTGTGAGCGCTGACAGTAGGCCGGAAGTTTCCGCCGTGGCATGTCAGTTAGTGGTTGACAGAAACCTCAACACTGATGGACTGTGGCAGCCTCTTCCCGTGGCGTGCTGGCATTATACACACTTTTGCCTCTGAATGTCATTTTTAACAACACTGATCTGTCAAGGCAGCGAGAGCCTTGTAAGAAAAATCATCTCATGCTTTCAGCTTAGCTGTCTGCCTGTTCCAAAAGCATCGTTCCCTGCTCTGCTGGCACAGATTGTGTGTGTGAAATGTAAGCTTAGTTTTTGTATTTACCTCAGGTTTATTCTGCAACTTTTACTGCTTTATGCCAGCATTAGTTTACTATTATCTTTGTATATAGTTTCTATGCAAAATCTGCAAATTGCTATAAAATAAGAGCTGCTTATGCTGTTTATTGTCATTCCTCCAGAGGTGCCAAGAGTAACAGTGGCAAAGCAAACCATACTTGTGTCTGTTGGTGGTGATGCGACTCTGGAATGTCAAGCCACAGGCGTTCCTCCTCCTCTTGTTCACTGGTACAAAGGTAAATTTAAGTCAAAAACAGATGCACATAAAAGAAATGAAGGAAAATGTCCAGTAAGAGACAATAATCTTGTGCTTTGTGTGTTTCCAGGTGAGCTCGAGGTGGGCTCTGCCCCCTTTGTTGAGCAGGATGTACACCGCGGCACCCTGCACATTCGAGGTGTGCAGGAGGTCGACGCTGGTCAGTACAGCTGTGTGGCCAGCAGCTCTGCTGGAACGTCCACTGGCACTGTCAGTCTGGAGGTTGGAGGTGAGACCACACTTCAGTGTTTTCACTTAGAGCTTATTTTTCTCTCAAAATTTACACAAGGAAAAATCACTCTTCCCAACACAGCGGGCCCATTGTTCTCCGAGGCACCGGTTGACGTGACAGCTAACGTAGGGCAGAATATCACCCTGCCCTGCGGTGCCCGAGGTTTCCCGCAGCCGACAGTGAGCTGGTACAGAGAGGACGGCTCCTCGATTCCTACAAGGATCGACAGCCACAGTAGAACAGTGCAGCAGGAGAACGGACATCTTCTAATCCGGAGTGAGTTACCCATGAAACACTATTGCAGCAAAGAGCTTTGGTCTACAGAGCAGGCTAATAAAACCTCATGGTTGCCTCACACTGATTGGCATGACTGAAGTTTCCTGAGTGGTTATATATAGTAGTTAGATAGCAGTTCAGCCTTTCATATTAAATTTAGCTAACATTTTTTTAAGAGAGAGGGCCAACAGGATGTCATTGATGGCTCTCAAGACAGTAAGTATCCATCCTGCTAAAAGCACTTTCGCTCTGTGAATGAGCTGTCCTAAAAAGTAAAACATTACTTTTTTGGTCCTAATCATTCTGCAAGAGAAGGTTTTTCTTTACTAATGTATTTCTCCTCCATTGTTACTAACTATGAATGACTGTTCTAATCAGAGAAAGGGGAATTTAAATTGTGAACTCTGGAGGCCTTTCTGCCTGCAGTGCGACTAATCTTGGCCTCTGAAGGTGACCTGAAGGTGGTCTTCCTGAGACCAAATGTTCATAGTGTGTGTAATATTACATTAGAGTAGAATGGACATATTTGCACGGGCTGCTTCTGTCACTGTTTCCATTTGTAGCTGCCGTATGACCTAATTAGCTCCATCTGTTGCAGATGACTTGCCATTGTTTAAGAAAATGTCTTCGTTCATACTGTGTCACTCGCACCTCGTCCCTCTGCTGCTTACTTCTTCCTAATGCTTTAATGTCTTGCTGTTACTTATTTTAACATCGGCCTTGCTATATAAACACAAGAAGTGAATCATTTGTTGATCTTCCAACATGTGATCTCCAGAGAATTTACTGAGTGGGGCATGTGTGGCAGCTGAGCCAGACCCAATAATCCCATTATTTTCTATTTTTAACCCTTAATTACAGTGCAGTCAAACTATAATGTCACTTGCTATTGAGTAGAGGACTTAACTGCTGTTATCATGGACTTATTTTTCTTGATTAATTGTTTCTTTTCTCAGGAGGTGCAGATATGCTGCACGTCTCAGAGGCATTGCTGTTTCTAAAGATGTTTATATACGTTTCCGTCACTGTGTGTTTGCCTGCAGGTGTCTGGCTGGATGATGAAGGGCTGTACATCTGCAAGGCCGATAACCAGTTTGGAAGCATCGAAACTAGGGCCAGAGTTAGTGTCACCGGACTGGGTAGGTTTGTCTAAGCTCTCTAACCTCTCTGCTCTACCATATATTTAAGAGACAGTGGCAGCAACTCTGAATTACAACTTTCTGCTCTTGTTAAGTATTTTTGTCCTCACACTTCCTTTTCCTGCAGAGCCTCCTCTCTTGGCTAAAGGTGCCTCAGTCATCACCACTGGCATCGGTCAGTCCCTCAGTATTCCCTGCATGCTGTTGGATGGAATACCTCTTCCAAAAAGAAGCTGGTCCCACAATGGAAAACCTGTAAGACTGAATTGCATTTAACTGTCAAACACAAACAGCAAATCACACAGATGATCTCGATGTTCATGTGTGACAGCAGCCATTTTTTGTTCTGCACAGGTTCAGCTGAATGGGAGGACATTCCTGAGGAGTGATGGTAGTTTGAACATTGAAAGAACCGTCCCAGAGGATGCTGGGACGTATGTCTGCACTGCGGTGAACGTTGTGGGTGCCATGAACATCACAGTCAGCCTGGAGGTCCATGGTAAGAGCGCATCCTAAAGGAACAATCAGACATTTTGAATGCTAATGTGCTGTCTTTAGACGAGAAGAGCAATAAGTTACTTAACCTGCTAACTATGAGCAGGAGCCAGCGGATGATTAGCTTAGCTAGCATAAAGACAGGAAGCGTGGGAAACAGTTAGCATCGCTTTGTTCACAGGTAAACTGCAGACGGTCTTGGAAGTTGGTGGCTCAGGCAAGAAACTGTTCAAGTGCATAACACCTGGTAAAATCAGGATGGATGCATTTATAGCCCAAGGTCATTGTCAAGTTTATTTATATAACACATTTAAAAACAACTGAGGCTGACCAAAGTACTGTACAAGATAAAGTGCACAACGCACAAAGAAGATAAAACAATCATAATAAGGTTGTACAGCTCGTCATGTGTTGAAAGCCAGTGAAAAGAGTTAATTCTTAAAAAGCGACTTTAAAATCTCACAGGTCACAGCAGATCAAATATGCAGTGGTGAGCTGCTCCACAACTTTTGGCCAGCTCCCACAAAGACTCCGCCGCCTTTAGTTTTGAGCGAGTTTTGGGGACATCCAGAAGCAACTGATTTGTCGACTCAGTGCTCTAGCTACTGTGTGAACATGGAGGAATTCAGCTGGGTACAAAGGTACCAGACCATTTAATGTCTCAAAAACAAACATCAAAATCCTAAAATCAGGAAGCCAGTGCAGGGAGGCCAGAACTTATTTTTGTTTTAGTTGTTGAATCAAGGGACAAGATATATAGTACAACGTTGTGTTGTAAGATGATGATAAATATCTGTTACATCTTGAAGTCAGTGTAAATGAATGAGATAAATGTATGGTTTTGATATTTAGAGGAGCTGTTAGTGGGATTTTTTTAAATTATTATTTTTTTTAGCCATGTTACATGCTAGCAGTGTTTCTCTGTGAATGTGAACTCATTAGGTTTATGACCACAAATTTCTGTGTTGTGTTTATTGCTAACTAGCACTAGCCACTAGACACAATGTGTTTTTCTTAAAGGCATTTTTTATGCTGTCATTAACATTTAGCTGACTTTGTTAGATGCAGCTGAACAGAGCTACGAGTGTGACTGTAGATTATCTTTCTTGTTTTATTGTTAGACTCAACAGAATTTCCCCCTGCTTGTCGTCTCCTCCCAAGGGTCTCTCTAGAGCCAGTGTTTGTTTTGTCCATTCCGGGCTACTGTAGAAACATGGCCGACTCTATGGAAGAGGACCCACTCCTGCTGTATATATAAAATGCTCATTTTAAATTGAAGGAAAATAGAGGAAGACAGCTGGGAGGAAACAGAATTTTGAAAATATTT
>JAPZDX010000021.1:28491659-28511076 GCA_029783625.1 Naso annulatus
GCTGGAACGTACACCTGTGTGGCCAAGAACAGCGAGGGACAAACACAGAAAGACTACACGCTCACAGTGCAGGGTAAAGACAAACTAGACTCACCCCAGAAAATGATGTGTACAACTCATAAATGATTTTCAGTAGCATTCAGCAATAATCCTGTTCCTCCTCAGTATCACCCACTATCCTGGACTCCGAGCAGCCATCTGAAGTGAGTGCACCCGTGGGAGAGGAGCTGACCCTGGAGTGCAGAGCAAGTGGAATCCCAACTCCACGCCTCAGCTGGCTGAAAGACGGAGTGACTTTAGATGGATCAGACACCCGTCACATCACGTAAGTCATTCACATTATTTATTTACTGCCAGAGCTTTAAATGCTCGCTGAACATATGAAGGAACCGTCATCATAATGATACATTTTATGCAGCACATTTTGCTCATCCAAAGCTGCCGAATTTGTCTCCAGTCCCTCTAGGTCTGAAATTTTAAATATTAATCATTATCGTCAAAGATAATGTGCATGATGGAGACATGTGTAGAAAGACAAATGGAGTCGTTAATGGCACCCTACCTAATTTCATCGCTGGGAACATTAAGAGCAGCTGTTGTACAGCTGTTCAGCGGCTTATGTGGTCATTGAAACTGCATCAGCCAAAGGAAACAAATGTCCCTGTCTGTATCTGTGTGTGAGTGTGTGAGAGTGTGTGTGAGAAAATCGTGGGACGATGATGATAGTGATGATGGGAAAATATTACTGAGTTCAAAACTGTGGAGGACAAGTAATAAGAAATATTAGATGCTGATTTATATAGGAAATGGAGAAAGTAATGCACAGTGTTATTGTGAAAACATTGTGTGTTTGAAACTTGGCAGTGTGACCCCTGATGGCAGCACGCTGACATTACTGAGGCTGAGTCCTGAGGATTCTGGGACATACACCTGTTTGGCTGCCAGTCCGGCTGGACAGGAGAGCAAAATCTACAGCCTCTTTGTGCTCGGTCAGTTTGAACATTTTATGTGTGTGTGTCTGTGTCTGTGTGTGTCTGTGTTAAAGTTTCTGACTGATTTGTTTTGGTTTGATTTGACTTGTCACAGTCCCTCCATCAATCTCTGGTGAGACGACTGTCCCCAGAGAGCTGCAGGTCACAGAGGACAGTGTTGTGACTCTGGAGTGTCAGGCAGCAGGAGACCCTCCTCCTCAGATCAGTTGGCTGAAGAATGGACGCCCTCTGCTTCTCTCTCCTCGTACTCGCCTCCTGTCTGGTGACACTGTGCTAAGGTCAGTTCAGACAGAGAAAGCTGAATGCATAGATCTTCATTTCATAAATACAGGCGAGGTAATGCTGAGTGTTTCCTTTCTTTATGGAAAAGGATTTCTCCTGTGCAGCTGTCTGACTCGGGAGTTTACACATGTGTGGCGCGCAGTCGAGCTGGACTCGCTGAGCTCAGCTATGATGTCCAGGTTCAAGGTTTGTTTCAACCATAACAAAGCAAATACTCCGTTTTTTTCCTTACAGTGATATGAAGCATTATGGACCTGAGTGTTTCATACTGTGTGTGTGTGTGTCTGTGTGTGGTCTACAGTGCCCCCAGGTGTGGATCATGTTGAACCAGTGGAGCCAGTTACAATAGTCCAGGGCTCCTTGGTGACGTTAACCTGTGAGGCGCGTGGTGTTCCCCCTCCAACACTTACCTGGATAAAGGACGGCCAGCCGCTGTCACTTCACCGCAACCTGCTGCTGGACGGACAGGAGACGCGTCTGCAGCTGCCAGATGTGGCGCCATCAGACGCCGGCCTCTACAGCTGTGTGGCCAGTAACCAGGCCGGAAGCAGCACAAAGAGCTTTAACCTCACCGTGCTCGGTAACCTCAAAATAACCCGTGTATTCATTTAATTTCTAAATTTAAGTCATAATGTGAACTCATTGAACAACAGAGCCAAAACATTCTGCTCTCTAACCCAGAGCCTCCAAAGATATCCAGCTCCAGCTCTCCAGAGGAGCTGACCATAGCAGTAAACAGTCCGCTGGAGCTGGAGTGCAGTGCGGTCGGAGTCCCACCTCCCACTCTCAGATGGCTCAAAGATGGCCGCCCCTTAGAAGGAACTGACATTGTTCAGCAGGACGGACACCTCATCAGGATCAGCAAAGTTCAGGTAAACTTCAGTTGGACCATAACTGAGCAGAAGGAGGGCAAAGCCAAGCTTGTGAGCACCTGAAATATTTTTTAAAAGGAGCTGCCAGCGTTAAATATTTCCTTTCTTTTCACGCGGAAACTGAAACTCTGTGTCATTAAGCTCAAAAATCACTTATAACTCAATCTTCTAAATATGTTTTTTACATTTGTGATGTACAAATGAAACAGACATTTATATGATTTATCAAACATTCAGAGAACCAAAAAACTGGCGCATTAAAGTGTAAAATATTTAAGTGCTGCATCAGTGCAGTCACATACAGCAGCGTCATGCAGGAACCACTCAAGTTGATTAATGTCGTCTCTTTAAAGGTGGAGGATGCAGGTCTGTACACCTGCTTGGCCAGCAGCCTGGCCGGGGAGGATGGAAAAAACCACTGGATTCGAGTCCAAGGTGATACAAGCTGTTCTTTTACATTGTTCAGCTTGGAACAAATTTATCACGTCCCTGCTGTCTCTTAACTTCCTCTCTAACTTGCAGCTGGGGCTTGATGATAAAAGCTCTTTGTACACTCAGGAATACAGATCGCTGTTTGCACAAAGTAGAAACAGACTTGGTCTGGCTTTAGCATACAGTCATGCAAAACATTTATTTGTGCTGTTTTGCACGCAATGTGACGTGTTTACAGTATAAATGCATTTTCAACATGTTCTACCTGTTGGCTCATGCTCGGCTTGAATAAAATAATGCTTTTTTAATACTGGTATGATCTTTCAAACTGCTGAGATTAATGCTGCAAGTTAAAGTTCTTTAATCCATGAGGTTTCCTCCTCTGCATTATTATGACATGCAAAGGTAAGCAGACTCATAAAACTCTAACTCAGGTGTGACAAATACACACTCTTACAGGGCATCCTCCATGTCTTTTTCTTTTTGTGTCAACAAATGATTTTAACATCTGCCATGCGATTTACCTTCTGTGTTTATCTGTTCCACATGGCTATATGTCATCCTCAAACTCTTCTTTGTTTAAAAGAAGCATTCACAGCATTTGTGAGGTTTTTGTTACATTATTTACCCAGGCTGCTTAAAGGGATAGTTCACCCAAAACTGAAAATTAAGTCATTTACTACTCACAATCTGGAGCTGGAGGTTCACAGTTAAAAGGTTTTGCACTCATGTCCCAAGCAATTGAAATGGTAACTAGGATTCAAAAGTTTAAATTTTTTTTTTTTTTTAAATCATGTCATGCCTCCATTTTGCTCGTCCAGAGTGTCCTGAAGCCTCGACATTACCAGGTGTTTTGAAAAATGTCACTGATGCCATGTTTTTAGCATCAATGTTCACTGTGGCCTGTATGATCTGAGAAGTGAGCCATGAATCAAGGAGAGCGTGCCTCAACTGGAGAGCAAGTCTGGTGTCTGCTGGTGGCACTGGAGTTCTGGTTAGCATGCAAACACATTTGTGTGTACTATACTAGGTCCAGAGCTACAGGCTACAGTGAACAGTGAGGCTAAAAACATGGCGTCATCGTGATGCCATGTTTTGTTGAGGTAACTTGAATTATTTAGGTTGAGCAGTATGGAGACGTTTTATGGTTTTATTATGCTTTTTTTTCGCAACATTTGAATCCTAGTCACCATTCACTACAATGCTTTGTGAGATTACCGCAATGCCTTGTTCCTGTGAAACCCCAGCAGTATTCTTTTGACTAAAAAACTTCACCCTGCCTTCTGTTAGCATGAAGATGAGCAGATAGTGACTGAATTTTCAGTTATGGGTGAACTATCCCTTGAAGTGTGTTTCACCATCAGAAACTTTTTGCAGATCACATCAGTGAGGTCCTTACTGAATGATCAGTGGTTGTGTTTCAGTCCCACCAACCCTTCTTGGCTCTGGTGATGTGAGGACGTTGACAGTGCCAGTTAATGGACATCTGACCTTGGAGTGTCTGGCTGACAGTAACCCGGCTCCTGACATCGAGTGGTACAAGGATGAGGCCAAACTGCAGGTAAAGTTTCAATAAAACAGCAGGTTTTGACAACAAGCCGTCTCCTCTGTCTCACACACTCTCTGTTTCCTCCTCCTCCTGTTTTATCAGCCGGGAGGTCGTGTCCAGCGGCTGGCCGGGGGTCAGTACTTGGAGATACAGGAAGTCCGACCTGAGGACAGTGGCCAGTACAGCTGTGTGGTCACCAACATGGCTGGAAGCACCAGCCTGTTCTTCACGGTAGAGATTGTCTGTAAGCGGGCACGTCATTTATGAGCTGATTTAAATATATTTTAATGAAAAGTTCAACATACTAAATCGGGTCACTTTATTTCTGCAGTACCACCAGTGATAAAGGAGGGCAGCTCCGTGGTGACAGCACATATTGGCCAGGATGCAGTTTTACCTTGTGAGGTTGAAAGCGACTCTTCGACTACGGTCATGTGGAGAAAAGATGGCTTCCCCTTACCTCAAGATAAAAACAAGTAGGTCCAACCGTTTTTTTTTTTTGTTTGTTTTTTGCATCTTGTGCAATATGTCTTTGTTGCACTGCTGTACACCGTGGTGTCTCTGTGCAGTCTATCATGTTTTAACTGTGGGTTTGTCTCAGGTACACCATGCTGTCAGAGGGCTCTTTGCGTGTACACGGGGTTCAGTTGAGTGATGCTGGTCGCTACTACTGCACCGTGTCTAACCAGGCCGGCTCAGATCACCGGGGAGTCGACCTACGCGTGTTTGGTAAATAAAGCAAAGAGAAGAAAAGGATGACTTTATCAATCTGTTGATGCTTAATGCAGCGCAATCAGGATTTCACACACACACTGCAGGTCCCAACAGTTAGAAATACTTAAATAATTTAGAGTGTCAGAGATCTCAGAAAGACATTAGCGTGATCAATATAATGTGAACGTGTTCTGTCTCCTTTCAGTTGGTCCGTCAATCAGTCCAGGTCCGTTCAATGTGACGGTAACCACGGGGATCAGAGCTGTGCTGAGCTGTGAGACTACAGGCATTCCTCCTCCAAAAGTATCCTGGAAGAGGAACGGCACTCCACTTGATGTCAGCCTGCAGCCTGGAGCTTACAGGTAGAGATCGAAATACAGCCGAAATCCCTCTGGATACACAGTATGTGTGCACCACACATCACACAGCCTTAGAAAATGCTAAAGCTGACTGAACTGTGCAGGTTACTGACTTCTGGGTCCCTGGTTCTTTTGTCACCGTCCAATGAGGATGAAGGTTACTTTGAGTGCACTGCTGTCAATGATGTTGGGGAGGAGCGCAGGGTCATTGAGGTCATCCTGCAAGGTATTGACTTTGAGTTTTGTACAATAAGCACAGAGTGAAGTCATTTGAGATGATTGAATTGACAAATTTGCTCCTTCAGTCCCGCCATCTGTTGAAGACGATGTCACGACGGTCACAGCAGTGAAAATGTCTCCAGTGGTGCTGCCTTGTCACGTACAAGGACGCCCTCAGCCCACCGTCACCTGGACCAAAGGTGGAGCCAAACTTGGCTCCAGAGGAGGAAGTTATCGTGTCCTTCCCACCGGTAAGACAGTGTTTCTGAAGGAGGGATTTAATGCTCTTTAAATTACGTGATCTGCTGTAACAAAGGTGGCAAATGGTGAAGTATTCATTTCTGCTCATGAAATACAACATTCAATGACATGTCTTTGTGCTCATGCCATTGCAGGAGTTTTGGAGATAACGGCTGCTGTGCCGAGCCATGCTGGCAGGTACACATGCTCCGCCCGCAACCCAGCTGGTGTGGCTCACAAACACATCTCACTCACTGTGCAAGGTAGGCTGTCAAAGACCTGCTGTGAAAACACTTCTGTTGGAACGCACATGGGAGAATGTGTACTGTAATGACAAAGGGTTTGTTCTATTAAGAGCCCCCAGAGATCAGGCCAATGGCAGAGGAAGTGCAGGTGCTGTTGCATCATGGGACCATTCTGCCCTGTGATGTTCAAGGCTTCCCAAGACCATCCGTTACTTGGCAGAGAGAGGGAGTTCCCATCGCTGCAGGTAAAGCACAAGAATTAAGAAAATTCTTTCGATATTTTTACAGACTGGACAACCACGTCTCAGTCCACTTCATCAAAGGACTCATGAAACTGATGGCACATGCTCTGATCTCATTTTCATGCTCATGTGATGGGATTTGTTTGTTTAAAGGTCACAGACTTGCTGTGCTCTCAAACGGAGCTCTGAAATTTTCTCGTGTCACACTCGGAGATGCCGGGACCTACCAGTGCCTGGCAAAGAACGACGCTGGTGTCGCTGTGGGCCGGACCAAACTCATCCTTCAAGGTAACTTTTGATTTCACAGAATGAAATAAAAATGGTGGCTTCTGTGTCTTACTCCCCCACAGTTGAATGGTGTCACAGTTGCATATGCTACTGCTTCCTCCAACTCTCTCCTTGTTTCTCCAGTTCCACCCGTGCTGAGTGTTCCTCGTGTGGAGTACACTGCAGTGCTTGGTCAGCCAGTCAGCCTGGAGTGTGTCGCTGATGGGCAGCCTGAGCCTGAAGTTACTTGGCAGAAGGAGAGGAGGCCTGTGGTTGACGGCGCTCATATACGCGTCTTTGCCAATGGAACCTTGGCAATTACCTCCACCCAGCGCAGTGACGCAGGCGTGTACACGTGTACTGCCAAGAACGTCGCCGGCAGAGCAAGCCAAGACATGAGGCTGGTTATTCAAGGTTAGTAAAGAGTGCCAGTTCATATCAGGTCAAAGTAGCAGGTTAACATTAAATTCTTTTAGTTATATATTGATGAAAAATGTTGCTCTCCAGTTCCACCCATGATCCCTCCTGCACAGTCAGAGTTGTCAGTCATTCAAGGATTTCAGGCACTGCTGCCGTGTGCTGCTCAGGGTTCACCAGAGCCCAGAGTGTCATGGGAGAAGGATGGCGCCATCGTTCCCAACCGTCCAGGCAAATTCACCATCCTGCGATCAGGAGAGCTCATCATCGAGAGAGCTGAGGTTAGCTGAGCACAACCTAAACTCTTCACTGCATCATGCATCTGTCCAGCCCTACAAACCAGTTCTGACTGTTTTCTTCACACAGCCTGGGGATGCTGGTGTGTTCACATGTGTGGCCACAAATGCAGCAGGCTCTGTGAGACAAGACATCCACCTGTCTGTCAACATGAGGCCCGCCTTCAAGGAGCTGCCAGGTGACGTTACGCTGAACAAAGGGCAGAGTCTGGCCTTGTCCTGCCACGCTCACGGAACTCCTCCACCGGTCATCTCCTGGACTGTCAACAATAGTCCTTACCGAGGTTTGATCCCTCTTTACATGCTGAGCTGCCATCTTGCTGTTGTAATGTTTAAAATAATACAGCATTGTGAAGAAAAACTTAACCATGTGCACAAATTAAATCAAAACGTTCCAGGTGCCAGTGTAGATGAGGCGGGCAGGAGCTCCGTGATCATTGAGAATGTGACCTTAAGTGACGCCGGGACCTACGTATGCATCGCAGAAAACAGCGTGGGCTCCATACGAGCACTCTCATTTGTCCGCATAAGAGGTGAGCTTTGTTGCTTACGTCCCCTCCTCTCAAATGTGTTTTTCTGATGTTTACCTGGTTGTATTGACTTTTATCTGTGAAAAGTTTGTCAGTAGAGTGGTGCTTTCATGTTCCTCTACTGCAGGGAGAGACGTCTGTGTGCTTTTCTAATATCTTTAACTCAAGTGTGCTCCAAGAGGAGCTAGATTTAGTCATAAATTCGAAAACCAATCGCATGTGAAGAAACCTGAAACTGCTGATACAGAAACAGACAGGGTGCATGAGCACAACCACTCAGGCTGTGTAATCCAGTGCGAGTTCCAAGCTAACAAGCCATTAAACAGCATAAATAAATGATGCTAATCTTTACCATTCTGACACATCTGCTAGTCGCAAAAGAATCCTGAACTGAGTCCTGTACATGTTTGAGCTTCTTTCGGAGTTTCAGCCATGAAGCATTGGGCTGAAGTTCTCCAGTGTTTCCTCTAGCTGCCATCTTGGTGAGCACAGCTTTTCCACAGCTCAACCTGATGCAAGCTGTGGTGGTGGGCGGAGCACAAGGGCTGTGATTGACACATCCAGAATGTTCTGTAATGAAGAAAGAGTAGACAAGCTTCCAGTCACTTTCATATCCCGTCAATGATCTTGTGAATATGTGCTTTGTCTCTGCAGAGCCTCCGGTGTTAAAGGGTGAAGCCCACACATCTCAAACAGTCACCCAGGGTGGCTCTGCGATGCTCGACTGTCCGGTCCATGGGGACCCCAGCCCCGTCCTCCACTGGCTCCAGGATGGAAAACCGTTGCTCCGCTCCCTCCGAATGCAAATGCTCCACAACGGATCCCTGGTCATTTACAGCATCACTGTAAATACATTTCCCTTCATATTTTGCTCTTTATTTCTAACATTTTAGAGCAGTGACTCTTTTCAGATAAGTTTTGTTCAACCAAATTACTCAAATTCGACTGATTGAGCCACTTTGGCTTAACTACCTGCATGTTTCATGTCTTGGAGAGCAGTTGGAGCAGCAATAATTCTATCCAGGTTTTATCTGCAGTGCCCTTGGGTTTAGGAACAGTGTGTGACTGTCGCACAGCATCCCGCTCCCACCTAAATCAGATTGAGTTCAGTCAGAAAGGCTAACAGCATTAGCAACGGAGGGAGGAGATGAACAGAGAGCTGGATGTTCCCAGACTCGGCCCCTCTTTCCTCGGCCTGTAACCTTGTTAGAGCTCTAACTGCTGCTGTAATTGCAGCCTGCAGTTGAGACTTTCTCACAGACGGATGACTGTCCTTCCCACAGAGCACTCTAATATGAAATTTCCCCTCTCTGGCCCAATAATATCTGGTATAACAAAGAATTCAATGGGATAAACTCTCAACTGCCCAGTGGAAAAAGCTAATGTCAGCTTTCTTTTACCGTAAAACTGAATGTGATCTGAGGCACAATTTTGTCCTGGAGGTTTGTGGCTCTGTCAGAGAAAAATCGTTTCTCAGTGCCAATTAAGTCAAAACTCTCCACCTCTGTGTTTGACCTACAGGCTGCAGATGAAGGCAAGTATCAGTGTGTGGCCGAGAGTGAAGCAGGAACAGCTGAGAGGACGATCACTCTCAAGGTTCAGGGTGAGTGGTGTGCTTTGAATTAGACACATGATGAAAGAAAAAATAAATACTACCCACTGACCTGCCAGTCATGACATTTGTACCTCTCAGTTTGGCTTCTATTTCTCCGAAAAATTTTGAATTACTAGTTTACTTGCAGCTTCACGTATTATTTTGTTTCATTCTTTTATGATCTTTGTGCACATGTTCCTTTAAATTTTGTCACATCTACACACTACTTATTTTTGAAAATAATCCCAACTGAACATTTGCTCATTTTCTCCCCCTCTCTCTCCCGACCAGTCAATGGAGGCTACTCTAACTGGGAGGAATGGGCTCCATGCAGCAGCACCTGTGGACAAGGCTTCCAAGAACGAATCAGATTATGCAACAACCCAAAACCAGCCAATGGCGGCCGATCGTGCAGTGGCCCCAGCATCGACTCCAGGAAATGTCAAGCTGGTCTCTGTCCAGGTAACATTTCATTTTTGTTAGTTTGCTGTCATTGCTTTAGTGTGTCATAAAATTTTACTACTTATTACGGACATTATCTCATATTCTGGTCAAGGTCATAACTTACACAGTTATAATGGATGCTTTTGTGTGCATGAATCAACAGATTTATGAATGCTGCCTTTCAGACAGCGAACATAAACCACAGAGTTCACACAGAGAAACATGGGACGTAAATTATAAGGAATCACGAATATTCAAGTACATGTGACCTCACTACATGTCTGTCTGTCTGTCTGTCTGGTGATGAAAGGAGAGACTCCTCGCAAGACCAGAGGCAGCCTGATCGGCATGGTGAACGAGCGGGAGTTCGGTGTGTCCTTCCTGGAGGCCAACATTACAGACAATGCGGACGAGGGGAGCAGCACTCTGCAGGCTCGACTGGACAACATCCCCCCCAGTGTGGGTGAGTGACTTATCATATCCCCCGGCAAGCTGTGAGATCTTCATACTGCAGTATATAGTATGAAGACTGCATCCCTGAGGAGAAAAGTACCCCTGCTGAAGTCTTCAGTCTAATACAAGAGTGCGTACAGAAATCGTCCAAAGCTTGAGAACACTCACATGGGGAGTTAGTGGACAATAAAATCAGCAAATTAAATCACTTTATTCAGCATTTTAAATGTGGGCAGTTTGAGTTTTTTAATTTTTACAGGGTTTTCTGATTTTATTTAACCTTAATACTTATTATCCATAGAAAAATTTCCTTTAGATTAATGTTGTTTTTACCAGGTAATGACCCACAGTCGAGCTTCACGTTTCTGCAAAAATATCTACAGGCCTGTTCTCCAGGCATTTCTTATCTGAACACCAGCATCTTTTTTGATTGTTCTCAATGAGGAAAGAGCGTCTGCAGCAGCAGGCGGTCGCCTGCGGAAAAAGCACAGCACCTCCCATCTTTTTTTTCGAGCATCTCGCCTTTTCTGTTGTCAAAAATTTCTCATCTTTTCAGAAAGGTGCTGGTGACGTCAACAGCGCTTTTTTTCAACCAGCCGATCATACTGACATCCTTCTTGCTCCGTTCCTGATCATGGAAGCTGTGATAGCGAGGCCATTATTATTATTATTATTATTATTTAGTTCATCATCCATACAAAGTGTGAAGGAAAGGAAACAGACAGTAGTGGATAGATAGAACACAGATAGTAAAAGCAATGGAGCAGCTTTGATCATACAATGTCCATTGTCAAGATATTGTCATCATAGAGACAAGACGCACATACAACTTTAATTCTCTCAATGCACAAGAGTTTCATCCCAGCACTCTTCATCCCTCCACCAGCACTTTCCTGCCCAGACAACAAAAAAATAACCACCAGGTGGACACAGGCCCTAATTCAGTTGTTTGAGTTGGCATTGCAAATGCAATGTGATTTGTGATCTTAGAGGGAATGATCATTTCTGCATCATTATTCTCATTTTTATTGAAAGGAAAAAAAAAACTCTAAAAGATTATGGCGTGATTTTTTTTGCCGGTTCTGTACCAAACAAAGATGTTTTCTTTAGTCTGTAGAAAATGATGTGAAGGCCAGAACAAGTCTGCAGCACCACAAAATTTAAATTAATGGTGCTTTTTAAACATTTCTTCTTGAACAAAATTACACATTTCTGTGATCTAAAAATAACAGTGGGTCAGATTGTAATTTCGATTAATTGTGCAGCGTCACTCTTCAATGTATTTGGTTTACTAGGTGCTAATTAGGTGTTTATGTGAATTCATGGAAAGGCTGGAACATGTCCTGTTTGGTTCGATTTCTTTCGTTAAGAAGTGAAAACAGCTGAGCTCATTTTTGGGATTCATTCTTCATTTCATGCAAACTGCACACATTGTATTTTCAGCAGCTGCTGTTTGGTTGCAGGTCCCTTGTTGCGGGTTCTCGTGTCTGTTTTTGCTCCCATCTACTGGACGACTGTACTGCAGAGCGGAGAAGCCAGGAACGGCTACTCCTTCACTCAGGGCCAGTTCAGACAGGAGTCACAGCTGGAGTTCGAGACCGGTGAGTCCTCTAACTGATCCGTTTATTTTATACGTATCAATATTTGACACCTTTGACTTTTTATAAATGAAAGGAGCAGATGCTCAACTTGTCTGTTACATGATTACTCAGTGATGCATCCTTACTCTGGTATAAACTATGTGATTGTGTTTACAGCTTAAACCACACACACACACACACACACACACACACTAAAAAGAGAGTGTTTGTACTCAAAGTTTTCGTCTGACCACTGATTGTTTATTTTGTTGTAGTTTACAAAACAACCAGCAGATGGCAGCACTCACCACCACTGACATGAGTTTACACATGCAGACCTTTACTCCTAAACAGCTTCATCATCCTCCAGCGTGCTTGTAAGTCAGCAGTGATGTCACTGTTTGTTCATTTCTCCAAACAGGGGAGATCCTTCGTCTGACCCACGTCGCCAGAGGCGTCGATTCTGAGGGAGTTTTACTCATCGACATCGTAATTAACGGATTTGTTCCTCCGTCATTATCATCATCTCATCTGAGTCTACAGGTGGGTTCACTGCTGCTGACACAAACTGTAGTCAAAGACCTCAAATACTAAATAGTCTGTCGCTCCTCTTCAGTTTCTCTGACCTGATTTCTTTTGTGTGCTGCAGGAGTTTGATGAGTCATACGTGCAGACGGGCCGAGGGCAGCTGTACTCGTGGTCGTCGCAGACCCACCAGAGAGGAGGAAACCCCTTAGTGCTGCGCTGCAATCACACCATCATTTACGAAGGCCAGGAGGAGCGTCAGGGCCCTCTGCTGCAACTGCTGAAGGTCTCCGGGATGAACAGCGTCTACAACATGTTCACTCTCTCGTTGGATTTCCACATCACTGCCAGCCTTCTCATACCAGGTCTGCAGAAAAATACCATGATCTAAAACATCACCATCAATACATCACATGAATTACATCACATGAAGTACTGAATTAAATGTTGCAGCAGCTGTGAACTGAGCTTTTCTGTTGGCAGATGGTTATGAAGACACATGCCCGAAAGGTTTCAGTCTTGACACGGCCTCCTACTGTGCTGGTATGCTGCTTTCCTTTTTAAGCCTCATTTGTCTGTGAATGCTTGTTGCTGTTATTACAATAAAATGTGTCTTCATTAGATGAAGATGAGTGCGCGCTCCAGTCTCCCTGCTCGCATTCATGTAATAACATCATGGGAGGATTTTCCTGCGCTTGTCCGTCTGGTTTCACCATCTCCACAGAGAGCAACACGTGCCAAGGTGAGCCGAGGAACGACACACCTGCCGTTAACAGATGATGTTATCACCCTAAAGTCAAAATGTCTTTTCAGGGATTCATCCTCATTTAATCCTCTGCCTTCGTGATTCTCTTCTCATGCAGATATTGATGAGTGTTCGCAGGGCTCACACATGTGCCACTATAACCAGCAGTGTGTCAACACCGTGGGCACGTATCGCTGCCAGGCCAAGTGTGGACCAGGATTTAAGCCGAGCATCACGGGAACCAGCTGTGAAGGCAAGTCACAAGCTCGTTTTACACAGAGACTCTGCATCAGCGCTGCATCGAAGGCTCGCCAATTATACGCCTTTGTTAATTTAAACTAAAGCGAGCAGCAACGGCTTTAAGTTGCTCCAGTCTGTCACTTCATACAGCGAGCTGGTTTGGCAGATTTAAAGGATGCAGGACCGCCGTGAAATTTAAACTCAGCAATGTCAGCTTTCTTTGTTAAAGGACAAGTTCAGTATTTTTGCTTATGTCCAAGCCATGGCAAGCAATGCAATTCACAGGAGAGCATTACTGAGACTAGGAAAGCGCCTTGAGCTTCCCCATCTCAGAGAAATGCATTTATCATTTTTCCCATGTATTTGTCTGATGTACGTCCATTGTAGCGCAGCGGGAGCTCACAGGAAAATTGTAGAAAAGTTCGATACTGGACTGATAAGTGAAATTATTGTCTGTTTGTTCCAGGTTCACTGGAAACAGCCTGCAGATCAGGTCTAAGGTCAAAAATACCAAACTTATCCTTTCAGCTCACAGTGCACCACACACATAAAGAGAAGTGATTACACAGCATGAAACTGTTGGCGAACTCCAACAGTTATGATGTAACACAGGCATAAAAATCCATCTATTATAATTCTGTTGATTTCCCTCAAGCTTAGTATCTCCTAAATGCCCACTGGCTTACCCATTTACACAAACACCAGCTTGCCCGTGATGTGTCTTTGATACTACCTCCGGAGGCGGATCAGGGGCAAAGAGAAACTGGTCCCCAGTCCGCCTCCATATGTTTATACAGAAGGTGAGGCGGAGGAAAGGCGCACTAGGCTGTGTAACTACGGCTACTGTTAATCACTGTTAAACTGGGGCCGTATGTTTGCATGTTTGGTGTATAAATGACTAGAATTAATGTTTTGGAATTTTTGCCACTCACTGGCTGCTGATGACAACATTATGGAAAGAATCCCTTCAGAGATAGACCTAAGATCCTATTTATTTAACCACAAACAGCCACTGACATGCGCCAAATCCACCATCCCCATCGGAAAAAGGCTGTAATTTTATCATCGTAGAACACACTTCAATTAAACACGACAGAAACGAAATAAAACTCACCAAAACCACTCTGGCTCGTCGTCCACTGTTCAACAATCTCAAACCGGTTTGGTCGGAATAAACGTTTAATTCACCAAGTGAAATGGTAAAATCTGGAGAGGAGCAAGCGGTAGGTCTGACATGAGAGAAGCAAAAGAGGAAAAAAGCATGTAGAGCCAGAATATTTTACATCCCACTCCGTGAATCAAGGGTTTATTTCTTTTAGCACCTTTAATGATGTACTAAAGACGGTTGGAGCTGCCGGTTAGGATCACCTTGCTGCCATGTCTGAAATCTCCTGGATGAAAGTTTCAAGTCATTTACACACCAGAAATGTACTTGAATCCTTTTGTTCCTGCAACAATCAAACACATCATTTCTTACCACAGCATATAATACAGTAATGCAGAGTAATAAAATCCAGATGTGTCACTTGTGTGTTTCCAGATGTGGATGAGTGCAAGGAGTCTGCTCTGTCTCCATGTCAGCATCAGTGTCTCAACACTCTGGGCTCCTTCCGCTGCATCTGCCACCCTGGATACCAGCTGTCAGGACATCGCTGCATTGGTCAGTCACCTACTGTAACCTGGTGCGCCCCCTATGGGTCACTAAGAGCTCAAAGAGTGGGAATTACATAATTGTTACTGAAAAATCAAGGCATTTTGGATTTAGGAGATTTTTTGTTGGTTGAAAAACAGTCTGAGCAGCTAACTGTCATAATTGTTGGGCTGAAGATAACTCTTGCTGTGTTTGCACTTTGACAGACATCAACGAGTGCATGAGAAACGTGTGTCCAGCTCACAAAGAGTGCCGCAACACAGAGGGAGGATACCAGTGTTTCGACAGCTGCCCAGCTGGCATGACCAAGGCAGAGAACGGAGCCTGCGTGGGTGAGTGGCTTTCATACTTTTATCCTCTATTTAAATGAAGCATGTGACTTTACTAAAATCAATAATTCATTTAGATACTCAAAATAAACTCATTAATGCCTTGAAGTGCTCACAGATTTAGTTACAACACCTGTTATGACAGTCATCCCAAATGTCTTTATTCGTTTAGTCAGCGTAAACCAACAGAACAGATGGTGATAAAACTGGCTTCTTCACTGCACTTTGTTACATAACACAAGTTCAGATTTAACAAGAATTTTAATGGCACAAAACAGCAAGAGGTCACTGTGTATCCTTCACAAAAAAAACTAAAGCTGTTTAAAAAGTCTATTAATTGTTACCCAGAGGAAAACTTAAAGAGGGCCCTCTTTAAAACCGGATGCAACAAAGTTTATGCAAGAACTTTGTAGTCCCAGTAGAGCCACTGGCAAGAGACAGAGGCTACTTACAGTCATGATCTCAATTATTATTGTTGTTTTGTCAACAACATTTCTTGATAATTTGAAAGAGATGTACAGAGGAATTATGAAAAATGCAAAAGTAATGCTGTTTTCTGCAAAATTTCTGTTAGAAACTTTTGGGGCAGGTCCACAAGTTCTGGAAAATCTCAAAGTCAGAAGGAGAAATTGTGGCCAAATATCTGTTTTTTGTTTATCCAGGCTGCCTCACTCTGCCTTTTTAACATTCTGAACGAGGCTCTCCTTGTTCTTCAGAGGCTGTGCATTAAAGTAGGGAAGTAAAATGACAAAAATGGACCGAAATAAGCACAAATTCGTAATAGCCGCAACCAGCAGCAAAAAATAATGGGTTGTGAAAATACTGTGTACATGTTTGTGTTTGGAAAGAAAGTGAAGAAATAAAAATGATGCCTCCCACAAGAGTCTACAACAGACAGTTGATGAGTTATGAAAGGGGCGGGGCTAAAGTGTAGATGCAGGACAAGCCATGACCAGTGAAAGTGTGTGTGTGTGTGTCTACAAAGTTTGGCCATGTTACATGAATCCATTTAGAGGTTATGTGCCTTTTTGTCACAGGCCACTCCCACTGCCACGCCCCTTTTTTGCCGGTTTGCCCCAACAGTTAATCAGCTGTCCTTTGGCTCATGACCAACCTTTCCACTAAATTTTGTACAATTCTGTGATTTCCGTTTCGAAGTTATTTGCCTTTATACAATAGGTCACTTCCCCTTTTAGTCAATTGGCATGAACACACACACACACACACACACACACGCACGCACACACACACGCACTTGACCTCCATGCCAAATTTCAGCCTCCTGGGGCAAAAACTGTGGCTGCCAAAGAGTGGGGAATTTCTGGACCAACTGACAGAGCGACCCATAGAGCAGCTAAAACTGTATCTGAGTGTTAGCTGCATCTACATGCACTATTTATATGCACTGAGGTTTCTTACCTGTGTCTTTTGTGTGAGCTTTGCATGCATGGTTGCATCCACTAATTTCATTGCAGGGTGTCACCACCACACTGTAGGAACTATCGCAGCTGAGGTCAGAGAGGGCGCACACTGGTGCCGTGTCATTACACAGGATGACCTCTGAACTGTCCACAGCCCGAGTCTCATACAGCTCTGCTCCCCGCGAGGCCATCCAAGTGATCTCCAGAGTGTCAGTGCTCACCGCTGAGACAGATACACCCTCTGGACAACAGGGGACTGAAAGACACAGATGATACAAAGGTAAACAGATGTAAAAACCATAATTATCATAACCTGAAGGAGGAGAAAATCAGTCTTAAAATGACTCAAAATATTAAAACATGTCACCCCGGCTGCTACTTACAGGTGGTGTAGTTAAGAACCTTTCCTTGAGGACTGCTGCCTGCCTTGTTAAACGCGAACACAGACATCAGGTATGTGTAGCCACACTCGCAGTGATAGGTACAATTGTTGCTAGTGGTGTTGCAGATCTCCTCTCTGCCGTCACCTCTCTTGATGAAGGCTGCATAGCTGTCAGCATAAAGCACTGTGTCCCATGTCAGGGTGCAGTTTCCTTCTGATGACTCCATAATAGCCAAAGACTCTGGCGGGCAGGGGTCTGACAGTACAGGACAGCAGGGAGTTAAGTCACACTCACACGGACTGTACTACTTTGGAGTCTTTACTACTGATGTAGTAGTGCAGATGTGTTTCCAAAGCATTACTCTACAGAAATCGCAAACTAATTATTTCAGCCTTTAAATGTGCAAGTACATTCCAACATATAGTAGTAGTTATTTGTTTAAAAAGAAATAAAAGTGTGAAAATAACTTGTTCTGTGTTTATGGTATTGTTATTTGTTGCTTTGTAGTTTTGTATCGTGTGTTTGAAGTGAATCTAATCACAAAATAAATAATCAGCAGATGGAGCCATGATACTGAAGTCCCATCCACTCTCCTGCCTGACACAAATGTGGTTTTGGGTGAGTTGTCAATCAGAATTTTACAACCCCTTACCATTAATGGAAAACTGCACTTTTTTCATCCAAAATCCTGATTTAAGACAAGAACACAGATACCTTTCTCTTCTCTGTATGTTCAGTAGGTCACTAGATACTCCGATGCTCCGAAAATGACAAAAATAACATTATTTCTTCGCATAGTGAATGTGCTCACCACATCTTGCTAATACACTGTGCTATGAAATAAAGTAATTTCTGTCATCTAGTTCCTTTGTATTTTCACACACAGTGACAATGTCTCTATAGTGTGGTGAATATGCACAGCCACAACATGTAAATGGAGCATGTTAGAGATTTTTGGATGTGTTTTAGAGGTTTTAGATGGCAGTAAAGGCATTTCTCTTTTACTTCCATTGAACGTGCAAAGCTGCTCACGCCAGGTTGGTATCTAGGCGACAAAGTGAAGGAAAAGGCATCAATGTTCTTGTTTTACATAGTGAATTTGGATAAATAGACTAAATTCCCCAAAAAGTGTGGTTTTTCTTTAAACAACCGAATAAACCCAAAGGTAGGTATAAACACTTGCACCAGCATGATAAGAACAACCTAAAACAACAGACACCATATTTGGGGAAATTCTTTTTGAAGAGCACTTTGATTTTTCAGTTGACCCATGTCCCATATGCTAACACTTAAGAGGTGGGATTTATGACCTGTACTGCAGCCAGCCATTAGGGGCAAGCAAGATGTTTTGGCTTCACTTCTCTGGAGTTGTCATCCTTTTTTTTTCTGGTCAATGGTTCAAATCCAATATACTTGTAAAGATGTAATACCTGATAGTTATAGCACTTTTAAACCCAAATATCTGCAATTGTGCTTATAATCCACAGACCCTTCAAAACATTTCTCCATAGCAGGGAGCTTAAAATTTTTATGTCACTGTGTCTGCAAACCTATGTCACTATAGTACCATACACTGTGATTTAACAAAATATCAGGTAAAGTTCATACAGGTTAATGAATTTCGGTTAAGAGTTTTGCTAACCAATTTTATCCCACTTCAGTATCAGGGGAAAAAATAAAACAACAAACAACATTAACAGGACTAACTGTGTAGATCTGCTACTCACAGGTGATAGACACGACAGGGTTGGATGGGTAGCTGGGCCCAGCCTTGTTTGATGCAGTGACCTGGATAGTGTGAACCTCTCCACAGCCCACCGCTGACAGGGTGCAGGAGCTGGATGTGGAGTTACATGTGAGGTTCTGGTCACTCATCACATAATACTGGACGGACCCATAGACCTCCTGATCGAGTTCCCAGGACACAGAGAGTCCAGCCACACCTTTGCTCATCACCACAGTGACATTGACGGATGATGGTGTTGGAGGTCCTGTTAAACATGACAAAAAACACAGACGCACATCCAAATATGCATCAGATTGCACCATAAAACACATCCATTGGGTCAGTCTGAAACATAAGTGGAGACATTCTGTGAATCTAGACACGGCAGTAGAGGCATCGCCACTCAAGTAACCTATTTAATAATCATTTCATGTCTTACCTTCATGTCAGTGTTAAGAACCTTTTCTCCACTGCATTTTGACGAAAAATGATCTATAACTACATTCATAAGATGACTTCGTTATTTTTTAAAATTACATTATATAGACAATAAGTTGACAAAAATGGTGTATTTCTACCCAACACAGAGACTTACTCGCAGCTAGTGTGTGTGTGTGTGTGTGTGTGTGTGCCTGTAAAACATTTCTACAGAACACCTGACAAACGTAAT
>JAPZDX010000021.1:28544833-28556931 GCA_029783625.1 Naso annulatus
CACTATTACACTGTTTGATCAGGTTATACATCATAATGACAAAGTTAAGCCAAAAAAGTTGTCTAGTTTCACTTTAATTTCTGACAAATTTGACATGAACTAGAATTTAGATTCCACAAGCACTGAATAGAAAACTATTAAACATTGCATAAAGTTCGCAGACATAGGAAACCCTATGACAACATGACTGGCAGGGCAACAACAACTCATATTGAAAACAGAGAGACAACACAGATATCAGCCAAGGCAGCAGCATCCAAAGGCTGCGTGAGAAATTTATAGTTTTTATAGAGTATTACAGAACTGTTCACACTTCAGAACAACCAGTCCCATATCCTTTAGTCCACCAGCACGCATGGACACAAGTGAGCACAGCTCTGCTCTTCAAGTAATTACATAATGATCCCCCAGCGTGATGCAGTTCAAGTGTGCTGCTTCATACGCAGATTCAGCCTGTCTCAGACATCTCACCTCCAGGCTGTAAAGCGGGGTCAGCAGTCGCTCAAACAGACCTGGTCTCAGTGAAACACCTGGATCTGCTTCCTATCTGTCGGCCTCTTTCTGTCTCTCTCAGGGACAAGTGTTCATTCACGGCCAATTAGGATCTGATCGCTGTGACACCAGCGCTGTCCACCACCAGAAGAACCATGCAGTCCAAGCCAGAAATAGTGGTGGTGGTGGTGAACCATTGGCCAGGGGGCAGGGGGTTGGAAATTTGAGCAGTGTGTGCGTGTGTGTGTGTGTGTGTGTGCGTGCGTGTGTGTGTGGATCCCCTTTGTGCCATGGGGAGGAGGGGTGGAGAAAACAGGCTGTTGCTTTAAACAAGAATGTGTTCATTTTTAAGGGAGAGGGGGAGGCTCTGAGCTCAATTTGTCTGCCTTCTGAAACACTGCTAGAGGATTTTTCATCATTTAAAAGCACCAAGGAGGGAGAGAGAGAAAGAGAGAGAGACAGACGGAGAGAGGGAGAGAGGTGCAGCTGAGAGAGACAGCCTCTTAGAGCTGTGAGGCAGAAGTGATGGATTCAGCCCACAGAAAAGTGACAGTCTTCTCCTAACGGGCCACAGGCAGTACACAAACCTGCCCTGGACTCTCACCATTCATCAGGAAAACTGCCTCCACAACCCAACAACATTTACCACTTGTCTCTTGAAAGTGTTCCCACTTTTTCCAGTGGATTTTATTTTTGGAACAATCTCCTCAATGTTTGCTGAAGAGTTACTGACAAGTTAAGTTGCTGTTGGCTAATGACGGTCTTTTAATAATAGGCTTTAAAACACCACTATCTCTCCTCTGCTGGAATGGACAAAGGTGACAAAGAGTGAGTAACTAGACGTGCAAAGAGCAGAAGGGGGGAGAGGAGGACGCAAAGGGTGCAGATCTCACACTTGGGATGAGTTTGTACCAGGACAAACTTCAATCAGCTCTGCCAGGAGGGCAGGACAACTGAAGGAGCCTCATCAATACTCTGCAGTTATCTTGTAAGCATTGTCTCACTTTTGACTTATTTTTTCTTATTTATTTACCAGGGACAGTGCTTTTGTACATTAGATTAATTCAAACACTGGTTCAGTTCTCTGCATTGCAATAACATATTGGTGAAGCAGGTTATTTATTCATCTAACTCAAGTCTTTCTTTTTGGTTGCCCACTCTCAAGCTGCTGCACCTTACATGTTTTCTTCTAATCTTAAATTCAGCAGCTGTCATGCAGCTTCTGCTCCGTGACTCACTTGTTTAGTGCCAAAGGCTCACTCAGACTTCTGATGACTAACAGGACGGATCGGATGAGTCTGAAAGAGTTGGTCGAGGGGGGTTAATTCAGCGCAGGGGGATGCTGGAGTGCAGGCGCTCCAGGCTGAGTGCTTCTTTGCTACTGATAAAACAGTCTGTGAGAACACAGGCCCTGAAGGGCTGAAATAAAGGCACACGGAGAATGAAGTGTGTGTGCAAAAGAAGATATGATACACGTTGACACAGATTTTTTTCTCATATCTGCACCACCATTCACTTCTTAAAGGAAAAAAGGATGACCTTTGTCAAGCAGGCTGCAGCTTCAGGATGTTCCCCTGGGCTCAAGAGGACAGGGAAGCAGGCGGCTGAATCCCGTCTTTGTTTCTGTTGCCAGGCTAGTGTTTGGATAAGGGGGCTTTGAGGTAGAATGCAGGAACTTATCGAAACAATTCCCAAGACCCCCTGCCTCCCTGTCTGACTCAGATCACAAGAGAGGTAGGCAGGAGCGCACAGAGCAGCGTGAGACGCCGAATGAAACTGAAATCTGAACAAAAACTTAAACTCTCCTGCTCCAGGGAGAGTCAAAATAAATACTGTCCTATGCCAGCAAACCGAGCAGGTAGTTTAGCTTAATCATGTTCCAAATGTCATGTTACACGCTTACAAGGATTACATGCTTGAGGAAAGAATGAGGTCACCCTCAAGGTAATGTAATAGTGCAGATTACCATGAGCAAATTGAATTTGACTCTGATCCAACACATATTGGGTGTCATGCAGAAGACTGCCAGTTCTCAGCGGAGCTGGCGCTAATTTGAACATGCAGCACAAAGCCGTCCCGCAAAGTGTCCGCTTGTTTTCGGCTACTGACAAATTAGGTGCTGTGTAGCTGTGTTGTGATTTCCTGTTGTGGGTGATGATGATGTGATTACGAAGCATTCACACAGAAAGTAGGACACTGGGAATGAATTGGGTCAGTAGATAGAGTATGTTTTAAGGGTACGGCAGGGATGAGGGGAGACGTGGTCCTGCGTCTGGAGGGTCTGGCTCTCTCCGTCTGCCACCGCCATCGACTCTCCATGAGTGTATGGCAGCTCGCTCTAATGAGGTGACGAAGAATGTAAGGAATGCCATGCTCACGCAGAAATGAAGGGGCTGGGGTGCAAGACATCAGTCTGAGCAAGGCTGCTCACCTTCTAATTAATATGTGCTGAGCATGACCAAAAAGGTTGGAGTGCAGCGCTGGTCTGAGCCATGATGACCTGTCCGCTGCAGATCACACCTGATTTAACATTAAGCAAGGTCTAGGGGGAGAAGTCATGTAAACACAGACTTATCACTTGAAGACAGTAAAACAAAACAGATTTGAAGAAATTACCCAACTGGAGTTGATCAAATCACGATGAGTCGTCAGTCGTTTGTTGGTAGGCCCAAAGCAGACATACATGACACTTCTCAACACCAGTTAATCACTGCAGCTACTCGCCAGTCAATGGCAGCTTGTTAAAGTGAACTGATGTTAGGACAATAATGAGCTGTGGGGCCTGTTAACGGCAAAGCAGGAGGAGGAGGCTTTCTGTTGCTCCCTCTGGCAGACTGCGGATGGGTTAATAACAGGCTGTCTGTGTCGGGGCAGATGGGACTCTCTCTGGTCCCTGGGAGACGGAGCCCAACAAATGTTATTTGAAAACACACATGAATGGCAAAAACACTCGCAGACACGCACATACCACGTAAACTCGCACACAAGCTTTATCACAAGCTGCAAACATTTTCCCCTCGGCTTTGAAGTGAAGCCTTGAGCAGCAGCTAACGACGTCCAACGTGGGACTTCTCCTCCACAGCAGGGGCAGATCACACGGCCTCTCTGAGAAACTGAGCTCTTGTTCCAGGGAGAGAAACTGTAGGAGCCACTGGCCAAACACAGTCATCAGCACATACAAGAGACAGGCTCTCCAGGCTGCTCTATTAATTTAGTATGGGCTTACTTGAAAGCTATTATTAGTGATTGCTTTAGGAAAGACTATAAGATCTTTACAGTGATAACTGATAAATAGTTCTTTGCATGGTGTGAGAAACATTTATGACACCACAATCTCTGCATCAATCAGCATTTGGTTTGATGACGTCATAAAGCCAGGCTTTGTTGGCAGGATTAGTGCAATGAAAGACTCCATACTGTGCTGACAGACAACAGTTTCATGGTAAATTTAAAACAGAAACTGCACTCTTCTTCTTCTTTTTTTTTTATTTAATGCCAGTCATCTTTCAGCCTTGGACTTGCTACTTCAGGAGATAAAATGCATGACAGAAGAAGATCTTTTGATCTTCTGTACTTTATAGAGACTTTTTCTGGACAGGTGGCCTCCAATATCAAAAAGACTGAAAGGATACGCAGGAGACATTGTGCAAAACCCTGTTTCAAGTTCATTTTTTGAGTACAAAGACATGTTTACACATTCTGTTCTAGACAGTAGAAGGGTCGAATGTGCTATGGGTCATGTTCTTGGAGAGCGCTGCATTTCTCTTCTCCATGTCTCCAACCTAATGTGCTGGCAGCACGCCCGGATTAACGAGACAAAAACATTTCTGCTCTCTTCCCAATCCTGTGCTGACTGTTATGTGGTAGATTATCTTTTACATACAGACAAGATATAACATAGGTGAGGTAAGAACTAGTCAGATTGGCAATCCTGATGCAGCTCTTCCAAGCCAAGGCAATATAGGTCTTTCTATAATGCTTTCTGATCAGAAAGGCCCCTTCTGACTCTGGGAGGTGTTGCACAGGACCCCTCTGTAATCCAATATGCAGCAGCTTTCAATTAAGGTGCCCCAGGAGTTCAAGGCCTTGATATGCTTACACAGGAGCTACATTCTCCTCAGCCCTCCATGCCATCCCCTAATAACACCACATCATCAACATAAACTGCCTGCGCTTATTTTCCGATTAAAGAGGTCCCAATTTGAATTCTGAGGTCAATAGTTAAGCCTTTCATTGTCATTAGGTCTTGAGGAAAGGTTTGTTTTGTACCACAAGGTCCAATTATCTAGGAAATAGGATTTAAGAGACTGTAACCTCTTAATGTAAAACAGGATTACAGCTCAGACTTAATGAGGCTGAATACTGAGACAGACAAGGATAATGTTATGTAATATCACTAATTAGATTCTTTTTGGTATGCTAGATAGTTAACATAAACTTAAGCCTGACATTTCAAACAGAAACAGACATGTTTGAATTCAGAATGTAAAAAATTAAAACTAACTGCCTTTCAACTTATTTATTTTCCTCTTTTGGTAATGGCTACGGACAGGACTGATGCAACACAGTCAGTCGATATTTAAAACAGCTCCTTGAATAACATCATCTGGTCGTCTCCACATTTTCCATGAGCAAAGATGTCCAGGCCTGCAGAAGGGAGCGGATAGAAGAGTTTCTGTGTGTCAAGGACAAGCAGTGGCAGTCGCCCAAAGAGAACCTGAGCCAGCACAGCTAACTAAGCTAAACACACTCCACTAACAGCAATCTGACTGACAACAGAGATCAGCACATCATTAGACAAAAGAAATATTTTGCTTAGGGGCATTGAGAGGATTAGCAACTTTCAAACACAGTGCTGCAAGCATCTGATAATAGAAAGCTGATTTAAACAATTCAAGATCAAGAGCAGATGCACTTGATGAATTATATTTAAACAGCAGTGTGCACTCAAGCCAGCACTTACATGTTCAGTGTAGCAACCATGAGCTTCTTTATTTATACACTACACATGAATATAATGCTATTCCTGTCATGGAAAGTCACAGCAGTCGCAGAGGCGCTCATCAGGGCGAGGAGTGATTTCCTTTCACATCTAATCTTTATCAGTAGCCCATATTTTTGGGAGCTGTAATGACCGCCAGATCTGCTCTGTTTGAATTTGTACACACAGGGTTTGCTGGCAGGTAATGGAGAATAGGACTGGTGTGTCCTCATGGGCAGTCCTTCTCTGCTCTCAGTCAATCTCCATTAATGCCCTGTCAAAGTGAGCATGCAGTCCTGTCATCAGGGCTATCACTTATAATAATGAGAAAGTGTTTAAATAGGTATGCTCATACAGTCTTCAGCTTAGTCACTACAAAGGTGAGTCACTCAGGACAGGTTTGTTGATACAATTCAGTCATATTCTCCATTCTCTTCCCTGTTCTCCTCAGGCTTTGGTGTGTTTGACACGAACTCATGGAGCACCCTTCAATGGTCCTGCTGGGGCTCCTCCTTGTTTATGGACTAGCCTGTGGTGTCCAGCAGACTCAGGGAAGTCTGTCGGACAGCAGCCATGGCAGGGACAGGACCCAAGAATTTGAGAGTAGTGAGGATGGTATAGAGAGAGAGTTTCTTTATGCTGGAAGGAGCAAACGTGCTCCAGCTGACCAGCAGCAGGACAAGTGCTCCTATACTTTCATCGTGCCCCAACAAAAAGTGACTGGAGCCATCTGTGTCAACTCTAAGGAGCCGGAGGCCATGCTGGAGAATCGGGTCAACAAACAGGAGTTAGAGCTGCTGAATGTGGAGCTGCAGAAACAGAAAAGGCAGATCGAGACCCTGCAGCAGTTGGTAGAGGTGGATGGAGGCATCGTCAATGAGGTCAAGCTCCTGAGGAAGGAGAGTCGAAACATGAACTCCAGAGTCACACAGCTGTACATGCAGCTCCTCCACGAGATCATCAGGAAAAGAGACAATGCCCTTGAATTGGCTCAGATGGAGAACAGGATCCTGAACCAAACTTCTGAGATGCAACAGCTTACCAGTCGATACAAAGATCTTGAGCACAAGTACCAGCATTTGGCTTCTTTGGCCACAAACCAATCATCTCTTATCGCCCTGCTGGAGGAGAAGTGCCAGAGTCGTCCTCCCCCTCGTCATGTGCCCGTCCCCCAGCCACGGCCTCAGCCACCTCCACCATCACCACCCCTCAATAAGCCTTACCAGCCACCAGTCCTCCCACGAATCAACAACCCAATCAGCAATGAGATCCAGAGTGACCAAAAATCTCTACCCCCTGTTCTTCCAACGATGCCTGCTGGCACACACAGCCCGTCCACCACTGACAAGCCCTCTGGTGAGTCTAAACAAGTCCAACTTGAGCTTTTAATTTTGTTTTCAATGCACTCCATCCAAACACACCCGCTGCCATCACAAACAAAGGAAGGTGCATCTAAGCAGACAATACTGTGAACCTCTTAATCATTAATCATAAGACAACACCAAGTACCCATTCTTCCAGTCTTCGCCTATTTAAATACATCCCACACATTCCCAGAGCAAAGGGCTCTTGGCAAGAACAAAACGCTGTTGTTGACAGCCTTTTGAGATGCATATCATCTAATTGCCCTGATTCAACCCACACAAAAACACAAAGCAAGTTAGGAGGGTAAATAGATTTGCCCAAGCTGGATCCAATCCCATGAGGCTCTTGAACACATTAGCAGATGATATAGCTTGAAAACCCATGTGAAGGGTGTTTCGTGGTATCAGTTGCAGTGAATAGTGTACAGCCGTGCCCTTTCATTAGGAGACTTCAGTTTTAATATGTGGAAAAAGACACAAACCACTCCCAACATGATTACTGGGAGCTTTTTCAATTGACGTTTTGTGATATTGCTTGGCATTTTCACCAGGCTGTATGTGAACTGTAGCCTTTGTATGGAATCTTTGAAAGGAGGCAAGTAATTTCCTGCCCACAGCCGTGCAACTAACACCCCGAAACGTTACATAAACCCTTAACATGAACAGAGAGCACCACACAATGCAGGAAGGGAGGGAGGAGGAGAGAGACCTGAAAGAGCAACAGAGAGAAACAGGGGGATGGAGTCTAAGAAAAAGGGGAGGGGGTAACAGAAAGAGATAGCGGGAGTCGGTGATGTCATTTGTTCCAGTTGCACCAGGCAAGATTCAGTCATATGTTCCACCGAGGCAGCAGACTTTATCAGGCAGAACAGAGCAGGGCAGGGCAGGGCAGCTTTCTGGCTTGTATCTGCTCAACAGAAACATTCCTGAGAGCAAATGGATGGCAGAGAGTGAGCCGAGAGACACATGTCATCCACCTTGATTTAATAAAACCAAAACAACTTTGTTACTGAAAGAGAAACTTAGAGTCATTCACACTATCTTAACACTTACATGCTTCTGTGTTTTCCTGTCAGCCAGCAGGACTTATTAACACGTAAAATAACTTGAGGAGCGTTCTTTTCTTCTATCGTATAGCTTCTAATTCTTAATGCATCTTGCAAACTGTTGATGCACCCCTTCCCTCACCTCTAACCCTTTGCTTCATCCTTTATTTGTCTTTTCATTCGTCTCTCTTGTATTTAAACACTTTGTAATCTGGGCCAGTTGGCAAACTACACAAGTGTAAAATCCTGAGAACTTTCACAGCCAGCTGAAGCTGGGAAGCCAGTTGCCCCATTGGGGATTGGAATTTGGGATGAAATTGTAATGAGACACAAGAACATTGTGTTTCACTGATTTGCACCATTATATCCAATAAAACAATACTGACCTTGCAGAAAATCTACCAAAAATCTGCCCTGCAGAATAGTGCATGGCTGATGATGATGCATAAGTGTCTTTTCATGCAAATGAGAAACATCTCTATACTGTTAGTAAAATAAAAAACACTTATTGACATTGATTTAGGAGCAATACTTTAGTTTATTTAGTCCTAGAAATCTTTTTTAAAGCATGATGTGAGGCTTTAATATGGATGCCTCCACAAAAAAAGCTGGTCTGTATAATATAATACCATTTATACATAATTATTATAGGTGAAAGTAATACAAATATTCCTGCAAAGGATCCTGGAAAGGATCACAACCGCTCAAACATTTTGCTCCTGTTTCATCATTCAGTAGTCAGGATTCCCTTTGCCCTCATGCCAGTGTTTCTTTTGGCTGCAGAGCTGCTAGCCATTTCCCATGTGAGAGAAGCAGCCAAAGTCAATTCTACTGTTAAAATGAGAGCCTCCGCTGAAAAATGGGATTCCCTGTGGCTGAGCATAAAAACTCCTTTTGTCACTATGGCTTTTTCTCTACTTCCTTGTCTTAACTTTTGAGATACTGATGTAACTCTCTGGACAGTATGTGCTAGAAATGTCTTCTTGTTATCTTTTTGTTTAGGTCCATTTAAGGATTGTCTGCAGGCTCTGGAGGATGGACACACTGCCAGCGGCATGTACCTGGTGAAACCAGAGAATGCCAACCGCCTCATGCAGGTGTGGTGTGACCAGAGACACGACCCAGGTGGCTGGACTGTGATCCAGAGGAGGCTGGATGGATCTGTCAACTTCTTCAGGAACTGGGAGACATACAAGGTGCGACACCCTCAGACCAAATCAAGGACCTCATAGTTCTGAGGGAAGGCGGTGGCTTGCGTCGGCTATTTTGACACTAACCAGATGTGAACAAGTAATGAAAAGGTTGTTGTTTGACTTTCAAAATGTCTGATGTCCTACCAGTTTCAGTTATGGCCACCGCCTTATGACTCATTAATTCCAACATCATTTGGTCTCTAATAAAAATGTGGGAATATTGGCCTTAAATGTCACACTGGTTGGCTGTGTCAGCATTCCGGATGTTCTAGAGAAACAAAAATGTTTTCAGAATTATGCAACAGAAGGTTTGCAATGAACAGGGCTTTGTATAGCATATTTTTGTATTCAGGGAAACTCACTCTCTTATCTTTTGAAGGGAAACCCCTCACGCATGGAGAGGCAGTTTAAGGGTAAACATTCCTTTGCTGGCCAAAAACTCACAAGGGTCCTGATTAAATCTCAGCTTAGGGCAACAATGGAGACCTTTCCAAGACTATTACGAAAACCTTTAAACCACATGGGATCTCAAATTGCATTGTTCACTCATCAGGAGTGTTTCCATGGTCTAAAGCATGTGTAGGGTAGAGCATACCACAAACCAACTTACAGAAAGACTGGTGCCAGTACAAAGCAGCACGACAGCATTCAGCATGTCAAATTTCATACTATACTCACTGTATCCTGCTGTGTTTTCAATAACAAAATTAGAGTGGAAATCTGGACACCCGATACTAGCCATAAACTTGACTCACAGGGTCAATTTATAATAATGTTCCTTGATGGTAAACCTCCCCGTAGAAGAGCTTAACTCATAATTAGCTCCTGGAAACGTGCAAGGAACCTAAATCATCCCCCTGACAGCCAAACTTGCTGTACAAAGCTTTTCAAAAAGCATTCAGAGAGTTTCTTACTGATAGTGTTTTTCTATCCCTGCACCTCACAGCAAGGTTTTGGCAACATTGATGGCGAGTACTGGCTGGGTCTGGAGAACATCTACTGGCTGACGAACCAGGGGAATTACAAACTGCTGGTCACACTGGAGGATTGGTCGGGCAGGAAGGTGTTTGCAGAGTACGCCAGCTTCAGGCTGGAGCCAGAGGCCGATTTCTACAAGCTGAGGGTGGGCCGTTACCATGGCAACGCCGGCGACTCCCTCACCTGGCATAATGGCAAACAATTCACAACACTGGACAGAGACCATGATGCGTATACAGGTAAAAAAAAAAAAAGCTTTTGCAGCTTACAGTCACAATGTAAATGCATTTTGAAAGTATCAAGCTTGTCTCTGTACCCGACAGACTCATATGCTCCGTGACGATGCTAAAAATTCCAGTGTAAAATGCCTTGCACAGCCCAATCTGAAGATTTCACACATATTACTTTATCTTAAAGTGAATGAAGTCTAGGAAGCGGGCTCGTAACCACGGTATTTTGGTGAAACTCAAGGGTTGAGGTGTTGACACATTGATGCTAGCTTACTAGCAAACAAACTGTAGCTGTGTGCTGTTAAACTGAAGACTGGTTGGTGGGTGAATGTCATATTAATTGCTGAAAGTAGATTATTCAAGCCAACGTAAGCATATCATTCAATACAGGAGGAAACATTATAGGATTTTGACATAAGAATACAAAGAAATGTATTTTTTTGAAGAATTTAATGTTAATCTCAGTGCAATATAAGATTGGGAATGTGACCTAAAAGGGGTTTTAATTTCATCTTGAGTTTTTATGCACATAATCTAGTAGTTCTAATTTTTTTTTAATGTTTCTAGGTAACTGCGCCCACTACCAGAAGGGAGGCTGGTGGTACAACTCTTGTGCCCATTCAAATCTGAATGGAGTTTGGTACAGAGGAGGACATTACCGCAGCCGCTACCAAGATGGAGTCTACTGGGCCGAGTTTAGAGGAGGAGCCTATTCACTGAAGAAAGTGGTCATGATGATTCGTCCAAATCCAAATACCTTCCACTAAGCATCCAAGGAACAATTACTGTACTGTATCTCTCACTTAAACTTTAACAGCCCCGAAAAAAATCATGCATTCTTCATTTTTTTTTTTGTTTGTTTAATGGCGGGGCACCAAACCAAGACAGATTTCAAAGACAAAGATAATGTCGAAAGTGCAATATCAAACCATCACACGGAAAAACTGGTACCTCCTGACATCTCAAAGACTGTACCGGTTTCCCTTTTACAAATGACTCAGTCAAAACAGGTGCTCATTGCTCAGGAGTTGTTTTTAATACACTGTCTTTGATAAAACAAAAGACCTGATCTGATTGTACTGTCTGAGAAAAACAATATAAACCTAATTTAAGATAAAAGAGCTGAAGCAAGTCAGTTTAGCGGCTGTGAGATATAAACCCTACAGTTGATAGTTAGTATGTATGTAATTTTTATTTTTATTTTTTACCGTAACAAGCAATTGAGGCTGACACAGGAAATGTATCCAGTGACTTTAAATTTCATTCTAAATACAGTTTTAAAATGCGTAATTTATAGGAACAGTAACATTTATTGACTTGTAATACAGGGTTTATATTCTGGCCAGTTCTGTCAATTATAATAAAAAAATGCTATAAAAATTGTGCCATTTATTTTCTAACATAAAACTGCTCATACCAATATTAACAATCTGCTTATACTGCATTTAATACATTTGAAGAGATAAACTTTTCAAAGTCCTGCTTTATTTTTCTTAAAAACACTTGTTTTGAAATCTTTATTTGCTCGAACAGGTGTCCACAGATCTGCTTGTATGAATCAAGCACTGTATTTACTGTAAAAATTTAGTGGTTTGTTGATGTCAATAGATCCAAAACCTTGTTTGTACATAAAAGATATTTGTAATATAATGTATGAAAATCTGTTATGTTACTATTAAGCTGCAATAAAATGTACAGCTTGTGTGTTGCTGTTTTTTGTGGTTCTTGGTACTAAGGACACTTCGGACGACGTTAGTCATCGAAATATATACAAAAATACATATATTTTTAGATATTTTAATGCAAAAATAGAT